>OY292402.1:20452860-20884260 GCA_958496205.1 Idaea biselata
GCTAATACCCGTGTTTTATAATAAATATATGGACATTAAAATGTTAATTTTGTTCGTTAATGAAAGTGGGTTTAGTAAGGTATAAAATAGGATTATGTTGGTGAGGTCGTTTTTATTATTACTGCTCTGCCCTGATTTCTAAGTTACGGTGTTTACCGTAAGGTGCCGTAAGGTTAATATATTTGAAGTGTTGGAGATTGTGTGACGTGTTTTTTTTACACGCGATAGATGAGCGTTTGACAACTATCTCACCTGATAGTAAGTAATGATATGTCATCTAGAGACGAAGGAAGACGGCAGTGGAACAAGATTCGACCCGTGTTCCTTAGTGGCTGCACTGGTAAACGTATCGGAATCGGACCACGGACAAGTTACACACAAGCACTAAGCTTATACTATGGGTACTAGACAAGATACGGAAGAAGATTGTTAACTCTGGTGACGACGTATTATCTACATCTACACTAATATTATAAAGAGGAAAGATTTGTATTTGTGTGTGTGTGTATGTCTGTATGTTTGTAATGAATAAACTCAAAAACTACTCGACTGATTTCAAATATTCTTTCACCAAAAGAAAGCTACATTATCGAGGAGAAACATAGGCTACTTTTGATCCCGATATTCCCACGGGATCGGTACTTAGGCGGGTGAAACCGCGGGACGCAGCTAGTTTATTATATAACAGATATATTTGATCCCGATATTCCCACGGGATCGGTACTTAGGCGGGTGAAACCGCGGGACGCAGCTTGTTTATTATATAACAGATTTACAGACATTTAGGTATTATTTAAGTGGTTGTTAGTAACTTGCAAATTTGAGTTAGTACACTCATTCCACTGTGATTAGGTATCTTCTAGATAACCGTGCTACATCTTAGACCAAATCATCACTTACCATTTGTGATTGTAAATAATGACGAGCACAATATTATGTAAGTAAATTGCGCTCATCATTTTTCTCATCATTCAATAATGATAAGCGCAATATTATGTAAGTAAATTGCGCTCATCATTATTCACAATCAACATTTCCACGTCACAATTTTAATAATCACAATCAAAAATGATAAGAAATCTCCCAAAATACAGCACACAAAGTATTCTCAGTACCATTGCAAACAGTGTTAAAGGGATCATAAATTTTGGTACCGCCTGTAAACATCTAATCGGTCATAATTTCGCGTCTACAATGAAAAACAGTAAAATTGTTTACGATTGTGCACAGACCAATGAAACTCGGAGTAAATGACGACCATTTTATATTTTAAAAGAACCCCCCGTGAATGCAAACAACGGAAACGGGGGAACTTCTTAAAATTTAACACACCTGCGCGTAAAAGTGAAAATAACTTCTGGTAGGTAGGTAGGTAACTTGAGATTCGAAACAGTAAAATCTGATTAATACATTAGGTTTAATTTCAAACATACCTACCTAGTTTTACTAAATAATGTTCTAATGACTTAAAAACTAAATTTAAATATTAAAAGTAAACACAATAAATTTAGAGTAAATTTTCTATTGAATAAGCCTATTAAGGCTAAAAAAATGCAGCCATCATTATGCACTGAATAGCGAAATAAATAAAGTAATAAATATTTCGATTTTTCTCGAAATCGGTTAGACAGTTTTTAAAAATTTTGCAGTTTCTCGAAAACTTTTGAAGTGTTAGTAATTTCTTTCAAAATAACCTATAACTCTTGAACCGTTTTCAAGAAATATCTAACATTGTTGAGATATTTGAGCTATAGAATACATGCCCAGAGTCGTTGTGAATATCAACACCAGCATCCATGGATTTTTAGCATTGTTTTAAATTGAATTAAATTAAACTCATTTTTAGGTTTTAGTCGCGTGGTGTTTATTACTTTTAGCATTATTTCAATGCTGATGAAGATTTCAATGATCCAACATCATGAAACCAGAAGAAAAATCTATTGTATTTAACATCAGCATCTGCATCCGAATCAGCAATAATCGATTTTGATTAAACGATGTTGACATTTGAATTTTAATTCAAACCTAACAAAACTACACACTAATACAACTTACAAATACACATCGAAAATTAATAATTTAAATTAATAGGCAATGTAATTCAAATTAAATTCAAACCATAGCGCGTCACTTAATCGCGGGAGTAATTCGGGTTTATCAATAAACATTGCACTTGTGGCAAATTAGAGAGTTAACTGAATTCTCTGACAAACTAAAAACTTGTTATCGGCCGATTGTCTGAGTTGATAGCGTAGCTTTTTAAATCTGGGGATTTAAAAGGGTTATTTCATGAGATTCATAATAGGAATTTTGCCTGCTTGCACAGACCCGAGGCAAGTGGGTTTCGGGGGTGGGAACCAAGGGTCCTTTGGATCAGGGTACCGCGGGGTTGGGCTAGCCCGGCAGCCAGAACGGCCAATCTATCGGTGGCTTAGTAGGGATATGTCGCCCAACATGGGTTTGGCCTCGCGGGGGTTTGTGGTTTTCAGTCGCAGAGGACGGCACGTTTGTCAACTTCGGTATGCTTGTCACCGGGGGTCGTCCTCATACGCGACGAGCGCTTTGCACGTCGTTACGACGAGTGCGCGAGGCTCAGGAGTAGCCTTAGTGGTGCCTCTCGGGGTGCCGCATCTCCGGCTGCGCTGTGCCACAAAGCGTAGGTCTCTATACGCTAGGGATGACCGGTTCTTACCAGGATTTATAGGTTCATAGTAGGCATGTGGATCCATGCCGGGAAGTGAGCGTGCCTTTAACAGCTCCGGTACCACACATGGATATGTGGTAGGTGGCTTCTCTGCCGGCCCCAGCGAGGTTGTCGTTAGCTCCTCTTCCGAGGAACGAGTGGTGAGCGGCTTCATTGCTCCGGTACCAGTCTGGACAATCTGGTAGTACCACTTTGGTACGGGGTAGCTCTCCCCTTTAGAGAACCGAATCTAGCGTTTGGGGACACGATCTGTCTATAACTGATCCCGCACGGTTGCCGTCTGGGGTGGCCGGACGGAACAGCGGACCCATCTCTTCATACCCTAGCTGGTTATAGCTTGGGACGCTATAACATATATACGTAGGAGACATGGAACGGGTTGCTGGTACGATCACGGAACTGTAAACCTGCTCCGCACGGGTCTGATATGGATATGTATGTCATAGATATGCCCGCAAATATTAAAGGAACAGTCGAAAATCGCTCCGCATCGCACTTTACGTGCATTTGGTCACGTAGGACACTTCAATAGCTATCGACTGTTTGTTGTTTCCGCTCCGCACCGGATCGGATCGCTTCGCAATCGCGTTCGCAGCCAATCGTCCACGTAGGACGCTGCGTTACACGAATAAAATCACGGGCCACTGCTAGTCGATAAAGTCTACGGCTGCAGGTGAAACCTCTACTATATACCTCTACAACAACGATTAGGAGTTCCAATACGATTATTATCGATGAATAATCGATTAATGCAAATAGTAGACTATGTTTGAGCCAGTTAGCATTAGTTGTGCACGATCAAATCTGTTGATATCCGAATACATAATTGACTCAACTGTAGTACTTAATGCATTTTGAATAACTTGAACAACATGAGGCGGCCCAGATAATTATAAATAACAATAATCTGAGGGGGCGGAAAGACGAAAGCCCGACTGCAACGCAGAAGGTTGCTGGTTCCATTCCCGCCGCGCAGGGTGTAAAAGTATAATATGTAGTATAGCCGTTGTCTAGTACCCATAGTACAAGCCTAGTGCTTAGTTTGGGGCTAGATTGCGCTTTGTGTAACGTCGTGAAATATTATCGTGCAATATTTAATCAAATTCAAAGGACATATAAGAACTCAAATCAAGAATACGTTTATTTTAAGATGCAAAAGAATCTTAGGGAAATAATAACCTAACACCGTTCAATCGGTAATATAGTAGGTACCTATTTGGCTTTGTAGTGTGCACCGCTATAAAGTAGTAAGATATATTTAAAAAGAGCAAAATGCTAAATTGAAAATTAAACACAGAAAAGTTTAAAAAGCAATAAACGCAAATGACATCAAGTTCTTATCATAGTAGCATACTTACATAGTATCTCCAACTGTATAATTCATTGAAGTATATTTCCGTCTGAATGCGTTGGAGAAAATATACTATATTAGTTACAAATACATACTTAACACTTTTGGCATGTCCTGTAATAGGTAAAGTATAGTCAGGTTTGATCGGATACGGAGGAAGACCGTATGACTCAAATATATCCCAAAATAGGTGACATTGCAACTGCCGGGTGCCACAGATCGGTGCGGGGTAAATCGCTAACACTAAAAAAGTGCATGTGACATACGGACGGACAGGCAGACAGACATGATGAATCCGTAAAGGTTCCGTTTTTTGCCATTTGGCTACGGAACCCTAAAATATCACCTGTTTTGGGAGATCTTTGAGTCACGCGGTCTTCCTTCGTTTCCAATCTTACTTGACTATACCCTACTTAATACTGTTGGCGTATCCAAGCAATGGGTTAGGTACATGTAATAGATTACAGGTTCACCATTCGAATTGATCAATTGTTTTAGACTATCAACATTTGGGAAAGTGATAATTTCACGGAAACGACAACGTATGTGTAAAAACACTAAACTTATATGGGAAAATAGGAAATGACAAAAATATTTTGAAATGACATGGTAAGTAAATCAAATTTTGTAAAAACAGCTAAAATATCTCATGAGACGAAATGAGACACAGCTAGTAATGTAATAAAACCCATAAAATAATGGTTCTAAATATAACCAAACCAAAATAAAATACTAAAACAACATTTTATCCAAATGAACAATAGTCAAATTCAAATTTAAAAAAACGAGGGCCTGACGAAAAAATCTATTTATTACATTAAAGCAAATGATATTAAAAAGGATGTTTCGTACAAAGAAAATATGTGATGTATGTCCCGAAAGGGATCAAGGGATTTTTTACCTTTCCTTAAAATCATTACGGAGATACACACACGCGTACTTTTTGAACAGGTAAGTAATTGGGTCCCACATTTGTAAATAAGGATAAGGAATACTCGTATGTTTTCCTTAAGGTTTTAAAGACGAAAGTGCTGGTCTTATAAAAAAGACAGTAAGGAAAATTAAATGTGAGTTCTGCTATGTTTTGTTTTGTCGTAGCATAATCTGTAGGTTCGATTTTCGCGTTGGTTTCAGAGTTCCTTACGTAAAGGGTAAAAATAGGACCATTTTACTATGACTCCTCTGTCAATATGGTTTGGTGTGTACAATAAAGAATTTATTTATTCATTCATTCATTCATTCATTCAGTCTGTCTGTCACTAGCGTTTGGGGACACGATCTGTCTATAACTGATCCTGCTCTTGAGAGTGGCGTGAAGGTACAACGGACCTTGCCTGCAAGTCTAAATGTAGGCCGCCAAGTCGGGACACTATAGCATATTAGTTCAGTTGTATCAGGGGTTGTCCGTCTGTCTGTCCGTTTAATTAAATATTTACTCCGATATTTACAAACGTTAAATAGAGAAGGTTAGTCTTGCAAGTTCAAAATTTACATTGCAAGTTATAAATTTACTTCGAAAATACTAAAATAAATTAGGAGATAGCGGGACGATTTGGACTCGTTCTTTCGGAACTGGACCCAGCTGACACTAGATAGGGAACAATGGAAAATAAAAAGCCTTTGTCCTGCCATGGGAAGGTACAGACTAAAAATAAATAAAAACTGTAGCACCTATCCTGAAAATAGACATAAGCACAGCTAACTTAAAACCGTATAACGTAAAAAACCTACATACCTTGTAATTATAAACGAAAATATCGCTGTGGCCGGGTCCCATAGGGTTGTCATTCCTGTCTCCGATGACGACATGAAGAATGGACACCCCGGTCAGTCGAGGGGTACCCGAATCGGTGATGGCTACTGGAATCCTGTACTCCTTACGCTGTTCCCGGTCGAAGGAAACCAGGGTCGATAGGATGTTGCCTGTAAGGAAAAATGTTTTTTATTTATTATTAAGATGCTCCCAGAGACACACGCCAAAACGCCTAAAGCTGGGCACACTTTGAATACGTTTTCGTCCGAATTTCATTTGTGACATTTTGGAGACGTAGTAACAATCCCATCCTTCCAAATTCTATGAAATCGCGCAGTTTGCATACGAATCAGTATACGTACGACTAATTTAAAATGGTTTTCTATCAGTTGTCCAATACTACGAGTATATAACAAACCGAAACTTCGACGTAATTAAAATCCATAATTTTCTACAACGCGATCTACCTACACCCGTAGTTTTAATATTAATGACTTGCTGGGCCCCGCGGTTTCACCTGCATTAGTCCCGATCCCGTGAGAATATAGGGATTTAAAGTAGCCTATGTTACTCAGGGTGAATGTAGCTTTAGAATGGTAAAAGAATTTTTTAAATGAGGAGGAACCCTAACTTTTTATCCCGGCAGAGGGCGTTGGTCGAATCATCTTTGGTTTGAATTAAGAACTGTCAAACAGGTGTTTTTTACAACTCTCAGCGCCAAATTGGCCATATCAGTCTCAGACCGAAAGAAAAAAAAACTCGGCGTTTTCATTTGTGGGGGACCATCATCAAAAAAAAAAGATCATCTGACCCCAGCGCCATCTGCTCACAGCTTTGTGTGTGTGACAAACATGCAGACACACAAAAATACATATAGATATTTCTTCTTCTTTATATTATTAGTGTAGATGATCAGAAATCGTGTAAGTTTAAAAAGTGTACCATATAACAAGCATATATGCCTAGTTGGCCTATGTATGTAATATAGTAATGCAATATAGTATTATCATATTTATTTAACCTATTTAAAATTCGCATTTATAATATCAATCAGTAATCCCATTTGGGACCAATGTAAAAGTCATTTCAAAGTGAAAATATAATACCGTTTTAAGTGCAAACAATAAACATTTTCTAGTGTGTGACCTAAATAATACATTAGGTTCTTTATTCTGATAATAGTAAAGGTCACTTTTATTGTCCCTGCCACAGACCGACCGACTCGGTGAAATAATCTCGAAATAAAATGAGACGCAACGCAAGTGGTTTTCAGTATACTCCATTTCAAAACTAAAGATAAAATGGAAAACAAAACAAACATTCCACAACTTAGCAGCTTATAGTCTCAAAAGTGAAGCAACTTGGCTGATAATGATAACATTAATAAAAAAAATACTTTTGCAAATGTGTAGATACTTTATTGATATACAGAATCACTTGAGAACCGAAAACAAATATATAATGTTATCAAATAGTATGTAGATGTTTCGAATTATTTTTTCCATTGGTAAGTGCCATTATCTAATATAGGATTTATTAGAACGAAATAATAGAAATTAGTCGAGATAACCTTCGTCCTGAGATTGACAGTAGGTAGGTACGTTCAACTAAGTAATAAATGTAAAAAAAAACTTAAGAGGATAGTCTCCATTCTCGTTCTCCATACAAACGTAGTTTAAATTTTCCTCCCTGGATAAAGACATTAGAGCAAATATGTTTGTTTATGCCATAAAACTTATATCTGTAATGTCATGACTATGCATCTACCTTTTTATTTTTTTCATTTTATTATTTTTTTATTTTTTATTATTATTTTAATTAGAAAAAAAAGGTAGATGCATTGTCATGACAGATATAGGTTTTATGGCATAAACATATTTGCTCTAATGTCTTTATTCAGGGAGGAAAATTTAAACTACGTTTGTATGGAGAAAGAGAATGGAGACTATCCTCTTAAGTCATATTTAATTGAAAATTTAATTTGGTGTCAGCACACGACAAGATTCTTTCTAGCTTTGAAATAGGGTACACCTATCAAATTAACTTAGAAGATCCTCTTACGCAGTCTGTATTAAATAATGATCTAAAACAAGTGCGAAACTCGCGCACGAAGGGTTCCGTACCACTATCACAATTGGGTAAGGAACCCTAAAATGGTTTACAACAACTTTGATTCAAAGAAAATCTGAAACTTATAAGAAACTCTTTGGACAGTGAAGGCAGACTGGTATATTTGACAGATAGGGCAGCCATTTTGAATTCCATGACCAACTCGACCAATCAGAAGCGACCTCACATTGTACTAAACTCCTTGTTATTTTTGAAACACGTTTGAAACACATCTATATTCATATTCTCCCATAATGAGATTTTGCCAGTAATTGTATTTGCTCCTAAAATTAGTTCTCTCAGACATAGCCTAAAGCGTTGGGTCTAGAAATAAGAAATTTGGCGAGAATTATCTTTATCTCTTAGTTGATAAGGTTTGATTTGAAACTTCAACTGAATCAGGCGTGTGTGGGGAACATCCTATCCTATCCTACTAATATTATAAAATGTGAAAGTTTGTATGGATGTTTGGATGCTTGTTACTCTTTCACGCAAAAAATACTGAACCGATTATGATGAAACTTGGAATATAGATAGCTGGACACCTAGAATAACACATAGGCTACTTTTTATCCCTTAACTCCCGCGGGATCGGGACTTACGCGGGTGAAACCGCGGGGCGCAGCTAGTATTTCATAAATACCTAGATAACTACGGTCCCAAACTAAAGAACTGGGCTTATAAAATGGGTGCCTAACAGTGCACAGGGTATTTATAGCTATCTTTTTAAGGTTTTGTAGTTAACAAGAAACCCTTATAGTTTCGTCGTGTCCGTCTGTCCGTGGCTTACTTTGGAGACGTTTTAAAAAGCTAATAATTTATTTTCTATTCTATCATATTCTTTAACTTGCGTGAATATCTTACTTTTTATTATAAATGCGAAAGTAACTCTGTCTGTTACGTTTTTAGGTCTAAACAGCTGAACCGATTTTGATGATTTTTGGTATAGAGATAGATGGGACCTTGGAGAAGAACATTGGCTACCTTTCATCCCGATATTCCCGCGGGATTGGGAATTGCGCGGGTTCAACCCCGGAGCGCAACAAGTTATACCTACCTATATTGATTGTGTTCCTTATAGACCCGCTTGCCATCAAAGCAGTCAATTCAAAACATAAAGACTAGTTCAAATGAATCATATTCCATAAACAATCTGCACGTGTGAAGCGTGCCTTATCTATTATCTCGAACGATGTTGCATGCCCCGTATCACGGCGCATGATTCAATGTCGCAAACTTGGTGCTTGCCGACTTATAAAAGTGCCAGCACTCATAAAATACGAAGCAAACTTTAGAACGCCTGGCATAAATTGAATAATCTTGGTTACGAAATTATCAACTGCGGTGTAACAGACGGACTGCATTATATTATGCAGTTGAAGCGTGGGAACTTTAGACAAACAGGCTAATGCTCAAAATACACGGGCGACACTGACACTGCAACTTTACCTATAGAGCCCACACCTACAGCACACATTATAAAGAAAGTCGTGCATGTGTGCTCTAGCTGTGAGCTCTATAGGTAAAGTTGCAATGCCAGTGTCGCCCGTGTATTTTGAACTTTATACTTTTGCGTTTAAATTAAAAAAAACCTTAGTTTTATTTTACTGACAAAACCAGCTGTCACGGTTGTTAACTTGTTACCATAATCTCGCGTAAATAGATACTCTTCTTCTTATTTTCGTGTAGTAGTGTGGCTCACCGACAGTTAACGAGTTTTCAGGTCACCCTAAGGCCCTAACTTTACCTAACGGCTGCTTTAGGAGACAACAACCGAAAACAACTACTTAACGTGCCTTTCCAAAGGACGAATAATAATAATATAATAATAATAAATTCTGTGAACAACACACAGCGCCATCTAGCCCCGTGGTAAGCGACTAAGCTTGTGTTACGGTGACTAGACAACGGATATAATACTTATATTTATTTTTCTTTTGTAAGGAGAAAAGAAGGAGCTCAAGAAAATGATTATACAAGATTAGCAGGCGTAACTTAGCCAATGACTTCGATAAACACTTCTAAAGAATGATTTATACTAGATCAAGCCGTGTCCGGGCCGGGGCGGAGACGGGCTACTTTTGTATGAAGACAGCTTTTGTTTTGCATGTTGGCCGTGCCGCGTCCGTGCTGTCTTCATACAAAAGTAGCCCGACCTCGCCCCGGCCCGGACACGGCCCGGTCTAGCATAAATCATCCTATAATGGCACATTGAATGCAAGAAAAATTCAAAACTAGAACTGCAGTCGAGTCCGTGCAGTTTTCGAAGTTGGTGTGTGCGATCGCGGTAGGTAGCGATAAAATACTGTTTACCCTGAATAGGGAAAGACTAAAATTGAATTGGCACTTGCGAAACAAACTTCGAGGCAAGCACCGCACTCCTTTTATTGCATGTTAAGTACATTAATTGATCGAAACTCGATTTGAGGCTGAAAATTTTGTTTCCTCAAGACTAAATACACGAAGTTCCCTGAACAATTTGGTAACAAGTTGGGGTTTTAACTGAGTTTGTATTTGATTTGCTTTATTAAATACGTTGTTAAAGAGTATTTAAACGTTTGAATAGACTTGCGAAGTAACATAGAACATTTTGTTTGAAATTAAAATACTGTTGTAGGTACGGTGGAAGTTATATTATATTACCGTATTGAATTCATATTAATTTGATATTATTATGCTGGGGCTTCATTAGCGGGCGATGATTCGCGTTATTTTCGCGACAAAAACATCGTGCTCGCGAATACGCGATCTCCTTGTCTACATTAGGAAGGCGAAGATTGGTGTCACGTTGACGCGATGCATCGTTCTTCAGTTTGTTGTTCGGCCGAGACTGAATTGACGCAGGTGTAGCCACCTTAGCAAACCACCGGCATTGCCCGAATACTTCGCGATCTACCTGGCCACATACATCGCGTAAACATGAATATTCGCCCGTAGCCCGCTAATGAAGCCCCAGCTTTAGGGTTTAAGAACAAAATTATTTGCGTGGCTGGTGTAAGTGTGTGACATTTTATTACTGCTGTGTGTGCGCAACATTACGCCCCATATAAAATAATATTATACATAGAGATACATACACCCAGACCAGACACACATATTTATTTTTAACCATAAATACTTGCACTCGGCGGGAATCGAACCGGCAGCCGACGCGTCAAATCCAATGATAAATACACTTATTATACCTTGAAACTGCGAAATAAATGTCTCGATGTAAGAGACCTTTAATTATTCAATTTCGTGAACACTATGATCATTCGTTTGGTAAATACTTAAGGTGAACGTAAACTGGTCCGCACTACGCACCGACCGCAACGCACGCAAATCATTTTGGTTCGCTTAGCAATCTATTACATATAGGTATACCTATCTGCACTACTGTCGGTACCATCCGCAACGAATTCCGGCCTTTGGATTGCATTGTTAAGCTCAAAATACACGTTAACATTTACACTGACCCTTTACCTAAAACAGTCCAAAAAGTCCAGTCACTGTTTACCTACAGTACACATATATAGACATTTGTGCATGTGTCCTATAGGTGTGGGCTGTTTAAGGTTTTTGTCAATAAAATGTTTCTATTCTATCAGTCCTACCACCAACATTAGATATGTTATAGTCAAAACTCGAAACACAAAACTAATTTTGCCCAACATGCTCGTTCAGAACTATTTTAGACGGTTTTTTTTTCTCAGTCAAAACATGACCTAGCAAACATAGCTTTTGAGTATTGGCTGCAACAAATACACGCTGTGACTTAGTAGGTACTATATTTAAATTAATACAAAACAAGCCAACATCCCTCCTCATACCGTGCGTGCGTTGTAACCGGTGCGTCCCAGTCCAGTAGACGTTCACCGTTACTATTGATTGTAATCGGTTTGATTACTGGAATGTAACTGGAAGATTTTACAGCTGTAATTTGTCAAACATTTACTTCTACATGAGTGAATCATTTATTTTATTAACTTATAGGTACTCGTAGTTTTAAGGGTTTCGTACTTAAATAGTCTTATTAATAATCGTGGAGTAAGGTCGGAGAAATTTTACGACTTTTTGTTTCTGTCTGTCAAGTTTATAAGTTCTTGTCACGGAAAAAGGCAAAACATATTTTCACTACTCCGACCATACTCCACGTTTATTAATAAGGCCCTATGGGTATAAAGCGAGGATCATTTACTGAGACTTCACTGTTTGTCACTCTGTCTATATGTCACCAGGCTACAGCATGAACCGTTATAGTTAGACAGTTGAAATTTTCATATTTTCACTTTTGATCCCGTTTTTTCCAAAGGATTGGGACTTACGCGGGTGAAACCGTGGTACGCAGCTACTACCTAATACAACAGTAAGGTATGTATAACGTTCCTTACATTTCTATTCATAACGTCTATCATAAATTCTATTAAACGATTCCTTAACAAAAGCAAATATTTGTACCGAATTCAGGTGTTTGGGACCACTATCTTTACATACCTTATTATATTAATCATACTATGGTATGTATATTTATGTTTATACCTATAAAGGTTTAATACCTACCTATATTCTATTTGATTCTAATATGATACACCTAGGTAGGTATGACAACCCACCCGGCACCTGCCTAATACCAACGCTCCTAGGGACCTAGCATTTACCCGCCAACTCGCAGGGACAGCTGAAGGTTTGCAAGTCTCCCCCAGATCATTTAGTCGACACCCATGGGAGAGATGGGGGTAACCCTATTCTAAGCCGGGGATACACGGTGATTACAATTGAGTATAATTCCCGGCAAATATCTAGAAAAAAAATGGCGGCCGCGCAGAAGTCGATTTTTCATAGAAGTCGCATGTAAAGTGTACTGCGCAAACTTTCAAAATTTTCCAACTTGTTTGCCGGCCACTGTAAAGGGGTTAAATATTAAAAAAAAAACCTTACCTTGTATATGAAATTTGGAGCGAATATCAAATGAGGCGGATTCGTTCAGCGCAAATGTGAACGGAGGCCCATTTTCAGGAGAATCATAGTCCTTTGCAGTCAGTACCACCACTTGGCCTGGTGGCTCGTTCTCGTACCATATCACTGGTTGAGTCTGTTGAAAAACAACATTAATTAAAATATCTGCTACTGTAGTTACAAAGAGTTTCTTCACCGATAGTAAAAGTAAAAAAAAGAGGTAAGTAAAAGTGACGTCACTAAGAATATATTCAGAAATTTTGCCTGAAGATATCCCATTAGTTAGAAATGTTATGCATATGGTGGCAATAAACCTACGACCGCCTCTCAGCAGCATCGAACGTACCTACATTAAAAGTTAGCTTTTCTCAATTTTAACCTGATGTTTAGACCCAGTTTAAGCTGAGTGATAGTGTAAAAAGTGGGTTCAAAATAACGAGCATTTATTTTTCAAAAATAAAAACTTTTTCAATAGGTAGGTAAAGGATTCGTTGAGTTATTGCAATGTTTTAATGGAGGCAAATGATAAAGACATCCTGTCAGCGTTCGAAAATATTTTAAACATCAAATTAAATATCTACCTATCGCTGTTTATATTGGGTTAGTTAATTTAATATAGTAATCGAAGAATGTTGTCATTTCCTAAACGATTTGGTTAACCAATTTTCCGTTCCCGTGGTTTCAAAAAATATTTTTAAATTACATTAGCTCGACACTGGACATCGAAGTCAATGAGGCAAAACGAGTAGGTGGACAAAATTTACAATACCTATCTACGTCGATTTTCATTTAAGAGCCTATAGCCGCTAAACTCAAAATCCCTGTCGGGCTCATCGAAAATTGTTGATTATTTCATGACGGAATGTCGTAGAACTTTTTTTCGTGTATGGATTGTAGGTGACTGTTTCCTACATTTTAGTGTAGTTTTAAGACAAAAACCTCCTATTGGTGCAAAACCTTGAAAAAAATAGATAAAAAATGTATGTATGTATTGGCTAAAATGTCGATAGGCTTCTATCGACATATTTGTCTGGAAACTGCACTAAAATGGCGGAAACAATGTCGATTACATACACAAAAAAAAGTGCAACATTATTCCGTCAAGAAATAGTCAACAATTTTCGATGAACCCGACATGAATTTAGCTTTGGATTTAGTTTAGCGGCTATAGGGCTCTTAAGTATCAAAGAGAAGCTCATTGGCCTAGCTGCACCGGCCGATCTTGAATGATTGTGCGGGTTGAGCAACGCTTGGCGCGGTCACTACTTGGATGGGTGACCGATAATTTGTGTGGCAAAAATCATTTTCTCGGTCTTCTCCGTTCCTTGCCAAGTTGAGCAGTAAATCTAATCGTTACCACAGAATACGTAATAGTGCCGTACATGCACAAAACTGAACTTGATCAAGCTGTCAGAGCAAGAAATAAATGCGTCCAACTTACTCGTAGGTAAGTACGAAGGTAACAAACGTAGTCGGCTACTTTCTAAAGTAGCCTATGTGTTAATCCCGGCCCGGAGGTCTTAAGAGGACAGTCTACCTACTCTTTCTCCATACAAACGTAGTCGACTGTTTCCTCCCTGGATAAAGACATTAGAGCAAATATAATAATTTATGCCATAAAACCTAAATCTGTCATGACTACGTGTTGTTTTTTTTCACTTTCTAATTAGAATAGAAATAAAATTCAAAAAAATAAGAAAATCAAAAAAATTAATACGTAGGGGATTGGTCATCATGATTGATATAGGACTTATGGCATAAACATTTTTTCCTTATATCTTTATCCAGAGAGGAAACAATGGATTACGATTGTAAAGTTTGTATGGAGAAAAGAGTAGGTAGACTGTCCCCTTAAGTGGATTCCCCTTGTGAAAAAGATTTCCTTCATATGCATACCAAGTTTCATCGTTTACTTTTAAACTAGAACCCATGAGTTTCTTGTGGTTTCTTCTCATTTCTAAACGTTCATGTAACTTATAAATCGTTCTAAAATTTCTAAATGAATAAATATATTTGACTTTCACTTTAACTTTGAACGCGTTTAAATCAAACCAATGGTTACTAGGAATTTGGGCACTCTAATCACAGAATAGGTACATCACAATACGAACTAAAAATTTGATCAAGCTGTCAAAGCCAGAACTGAATGCGTCCAACTAGGTCGTAGGTACAAAGGTAACAAAGGTAGACGCCTCATAGTAACGTAAGGTAGGTGGGTACTAGTAGTTTCGGTCCAAATATTGCGGTTGTATGAATATTTGCTTTAATGGATCCCTGACCGATGCGAGATTGTCTAGGAAGTCTTTCCAGCCTACTGCCGTAACAAGGGTGCTGTGGTTTTAATCTCATATAGTTTCCGGATGTTCAGTTTCTAGAATAGGCTGGATTATAAAACAGTACCTACCTAATATTCGTGAAATTATTGTTGTCATTATTAGTTAACGAATCAAGATCAGCTTCTGAAAATCATAACCAACTTTTGCTCTATACCTAACTTGTGGAAATCATTTACCTCCAAAAATGTAGGTATGCTAAATTAACTATAATTAAATTACTAAGGGGATAGAGCCCAATAGGTACAGCGCCGTCTGGAAATAGCGAGACTTTTTGGTTTTTGTTATCTTTCTTCATCTATAGTATATCTTAATTTGATGTTATCTATGAAAGCAGTAGTTACTAGTAATAGTCGAACACTTTGTGAGCCCAATAAATTCTATTTTTTTTATTAATTTTAAGTTTCCAGGTCGAAATTTCTAAATAATTTTCCTTTTTACTATACGTAAACTGATTCAACAGGTGCAAACCGAATATACCTATCTAAAATATATGAATAGATACCTAAATCCCAAATACCGAAACGTTTGTCCCATCCAGAAAACAGTAAATCCGTGGTCGATCTAAAAGCACCTCTACCTCTGGAGCAGCTGAATGGAAATTAAGCAACCTTCCCATATTGCGGTTCGGATACCGGCCATATCCCAAATAAGTATTTGAACACCCATAGGTATGGGTTTTGCATAAAAAATGAACAACAAACTTTACTCGAATTGTTAAGGGGAGAACAAACGTGATTTTTAGACTCTTTTACATTATTTCTGAGGGTCTTTTAAATGCATTTTTGTGGTTTATAACTCGCGTCAAGTCTAAGTCAGAATTCGTTTATTTACTGAGAGCAATGTATCCAAATACATGATTTTTTGAAACGTCGACAATTTTAGTGTGGTTTCAGAACGTGTTCTCCGATGAGAAGAAATCACAAGATGGGGGTTTTTCTTCTTTGTGATCATGTGTTAAAAAATAATCGTCATAAGTCTCACTCCTTAGTGTTGGTCACTTGGTCGAACGAATGTATTCTATTAATTTTATGAAGGTTAAAGTTTAAGTAATGTTTATTAATTCTTCACGCAAAAACAATTGAACCGATTGTGATGAAACTTGGTATGCAGATACCTGGAGATCCAGATAGGGTTTTTAGGTTTTTTTTCCATTTTTTATCTCGATATTTCCTCGGGATCGGGACTTAGGCGGGTAAAATCGCGGGGCGAAGCTAGGGTGGATATGAAAACACCATTATTTTGAATTTACAAGGTTTACCAGACCCAGCTACCCGACCCTCCCCCTTCCTACTTTTAGTGTACGTCTTCTGGGAGAAAATGGTAGTGACAACCACATCAAATCCTTTTCCCGGTTTCGAAGAAGTTTCATTTAGAGACACATATAGTTAACTGTAAGAAAATAGAGGGACTCCCCAAACAGAAGTTCAATCTAAAATCTGTCAAGGAAACGCAATAAATATGACAAAAACTTTGGCACCATATTATAATAATAGTTTTTGTAAGGGTCAGAATCCACAGGCAATTTTAGCGATCTGTTCGCAACAAAAGTATACTTGCCTACATCTAATTATTGCACAATTGTCGGTAGTTGGTATATTTTTTTTTTACTTACCTAAAATATCCAACAGGTGAAAGCGGGACCCTTTTACTAAGACTCCACTGTCCGTCTGTCTGTCTGTTAACAAGCTGTATCTTATGTTATGAGCCGTGATAACTAGACAGTTGAACTTATCATGGTACGGAACTCTTAATGCGCGAGTCCGACTCGGACTAAGTCAGTTTTTTAATATGTTGGTTTTATTTAACATCGATTTTATAATGTACAACTTTTAATTCCTTCTTACTTCAAAATCAGCAGAGTTATCACGACAGGAGGATGTAAAGAAACATTAGCTTAAAAATCATTTGCAAACCACTGTCGCCGCTAATATTTTGTCTTACATCCATAGCCTCGCGTCTCTGATAATGTGTTCCAAACCTAACCTTATCTTCGATTTTGTACCCTCGTCAAAAATATTACCTATGACAGGCAAACATATTCCTCGAAATAATGCCCAGAATTTACATGAAATAAGTGATCGTGAGAGGGTTTTAGATTTAGGTATTCTTTGTTTTGATAATGTCTGATAGAATACGAGTATTTTATACGTACAATGAACTTTAGCAAGGTATTCGCCCACTGTATTTAAAGGACGTCCAATCAAACTAGCTCAATTTGATTTCTCCTTTTTGTGTAGTGGTGTGGCGCACCTAGTGTCAGGGTTTTCAAGCCTCCCTAAGGCCTCTAACTTGACCTAACGACTGCTATCGGAGACAGCAATCGAGACCACTTAACATGTCTAAGGAAGTACGAGGAGCTCGAGAAAATGATTTTTGTCACACAAATTATCGGTCACCCATCCAAGTACCTAATGACCGCACCAGTTGCTTAACCCGTACAACTATACAAGATCGGAGACCGCAGACCGCAGCTAGCCTAATAGCATCAATTTCACTTTAGCAAGCGACTTCCCAAATGAACGCTCGCGCAAGTCAATTTCTGTGTGAAATCTAAGTAAAAACCCTAAAACCTGTGGCGAAGTTGCTAACAGAGAGGGAATGGAAAATTAGTCGCAGGTTCTAGTTCTGAGCTAAGGTTCTGAGCTGGATTTTGGTACGATTTTTCTTACCTATTTTTTTAGCTACAACACTTATAAAAACATTTCTTTAGTATGGGTGGTATGGGGAACACTTTCAAAAAACACAATTAAAAACCTCAGTAGTTAGGTACTTACATTGGTCAAAAATGGTGCGTTGTCATTGATATCAGTCAGCTCTAGAATGACTTCCGTGGTCGATCTCAAGCTGTCAGAACCCAATCTGCCTCCGTGGTCTGCTGCCATGATGAGGATCTGCCACCTGATGAGAAAAAATCTAGGTTTAGTTTCAACAGATAAATGGAAAAAGTTCTCAATTTGGTTGTGGCATTTTTATGGCTGTTCATTCACCGATTTGCTCGAAGGCGATTTCGTCTTATCTACATTTGAGAGATTTTTTGATACAAGCGATAGATTAGTTAGATAAACGTTTGACCAGTATCTCACTTGAAAGTAAGTGATGGTATGTGAAAATCGTGAACATCTATGCCTTTTAAATAAAGTGCTAAATAATTGGACCATAGTCAAACCAGTAAGCAAGGAAAAAAACATCGTGTGATCCGACGATCATTTTTATTGGCTAACTATCCTGTCAGATTCCTTTTTATTGGCTTACTAGCCTGTCATATTTCTTTTTATTTGCTAACTGGCCTGTCAGATATCTTTTTATTAGCTAACTGGAATGTCAGATATCTTTATATTGGCTTACTGGCCTGTCAGATATCTTTTTATTAGCTAACTGGCCTGTCAGATATCTTTATATTGGCTTACTGGCCTGTTAGATATCTTTTCATTGGCTTACTGGCCTGAATGGTCCATTAAACTTACCTTGTAAAACCGAGGGGCTGATCTCTATCCAGAGGTTTAGTAAGTCTCAGACAGCCATCGCCATCGATCTGAAGAAACTCCTTCTGCTCGTGCTTTACTAAAGAGTACACTATATTCTGTGGCGCACTTCTGTCTTTTATATCTGGATCGTAAGCTTCAACCTAGAATGTAATCCAATATATTATAGCAGATATATTACTTCAATGAAATTTACCGTGATATTTAATTTCTTAGAACGTATTTTTTTTTATAATTAATGTGAAATCAATACTATATACCCTGTTTTAATAATTATAGTTTAATTTTTGGGTAACCCACGGTTAAGGCATCTCCAAAATACAAACTTTTTGATCCTACTAGAAAACATGCAAAAGTGTTTAGAATAATAGAATATTTCTAATTCATTTTAAGTCCTACAAGGGTTTTAAAGACTTTTGTGATTACAATATCAATCTCATTTAAATAGTTTTTATTTAACTTGTAATAAAAAAAATGTAATTTAGTACAAGTACCTATTGATTTCCCATTCAAGCAAATCGCCATTAATGTTACAAAACTTCATGATATTTACCTTAACAATACATCCTTCATACAGTCTTTCTTCCTCAATAGTCTTAGTATAATTAGCCAAGAACACAGGTGGGTTATCGTTTAAATTTTCTATATTAATAATAACTTTGGCGTAATCTTCGTAAATACCGTCAAAGGCTCTAACATCAAGGCTGTAGCTAGTTATATTTTCGTAATCTAGTTCGTTGTTAACTCTAATTTCTCCAGTAAAATTACGAATGACAAACGCGTCGTACGTATTACCTGCTACTATGCTGTAACTAACCACAGATGCTGCAAAGAAAAATAAATATTTTAGACCATAGAATATAAACACAACTTTAAATAAAAAATTCTAAGATTATCTGAATTTAAAATGCGTTTAAATTGAAGTAGAATTGTTTTTTCTAACGTAGGTAAAGATGAAAGTTTTCTTCGGGAAAACCACTGAACAGATTGTAATGAAACCGACAACTAAACTACTATGTCGAAAGCTGGAGCTTATCACATGGGCTTATTTTTACCCTGATATTCCCCGACACTGATCCTATGAGTTACATCCAAATCGGAACAAAATAAATATTTTTAAATTTGATTGGGTTATTTATCAGTAACTATTTAAAAACGTAGTATTTGTTAGAAATAACAGATATTTGATTCGTACCTGTATCAATATCTAAAGCACTAACAACAGTAACAAGTTCATTTATATTAGCATTTTCAGCTATAGATTCTGCTACATAAGTATCTTGCGTGAAATGCGGTGGATTGTCATTCTTATCAGCGATCTCTATTAAAAAGACTTGTTGACCAGAATTATGTTTCCCCGGAATCAGAGCAGATTCAGAATTATCAGTCGCAATAATTTTGATATTGTAGAAATTCTTCTCCTCTCTGTCGAACATTTTCAAAGTTGTGATGTTTCCTGTGATTGGATCAATGGCAAAGGGATCTGAAGGGTCGCCAAGTTCGTAGGTTATTTGGTTGTTGGCTGATGTGCCGTCTGCGTCGAAAGCTCGAACTTGCATCACTGGTGTTCCTGCGTTTTCGTTTTCTAGCACACTACCCGATCTAATTTCACTAAATATAGGGATGTTGTCGTTGACATCTTCAACTTCTATCTGAATTATTGTTTCGGCTGCTAATTTATAGTTGTTCTGCAATAAAAGTTTTCCAATACAATTTGGGGAACAATAAAATACAATGAAATGAAATAAATCATAATATTGTACGACTTTCCTTCCTATATAACATGATTATGATAAACAAAAGAACATTGTTTTCACTTTATCCATATTTTCGGTCAATAAATTTCATTACAACCCTACTTTAATCTCCTTCTCAAATTGTATCATAAATATAAACTGAGTTCCCCCACTCCAAGTAAATCAAATAGTGTTTTTGGGGAGTGAAATATTTCGCTACTAAAACCCAACATGTTACAGGAAAATCATCAATTTGTTCGCCCTTACCTGTATCCGAACTGTGAGCGTATAATCTGTAATTTTCTCGTAATCTAAGTGGTTACCGAGTTTAATGTAAGCCGTGTTAGACTCCGGTTCTAACACAAATGTGTGCCATTTGTTTGTTTGTTCAGTCTGACCCTGGACTAGTTCAAACTGCAGCTTTTTCTCTTCTGCGATATTTGAGCTGTAAATAAACAATAAGCATGACCCTAATACATCACACATATGAAATTTTTCCTCCCGCAGGAATCGAGCGGTATTCTCGACCTACTTGGAAAAGTTTCCGGCGAAACACACTCAAACGTACAAGTTTAAGACAATAGAAACCTCATAAGCACTAACTCTTAAAGTATTTCAAATTCGCATTAAACTTGCCCGAATTAATTTGTACTTACACAGCCCTCACTGTTGCTATAGGCGTATTGAAATCAGCGTAATTTTCTTTTAATCTTATCGGTTCGTCGGGAACTTCTATGAAAGATGGGCTCTTCTTGTTAGATTCCACAACTTGGATGTCTAAAGTTATTGAACTTTGTTGGGGAGGATCGCCCATATCTTTTACTATCGCGCTTAGTTTGAACTTGTAACCCGGCACTTTCTGCGGAAACAAAAGTTTTTGTGAGTATATTTATTCAGTTAGAGACTTGAATATATTAGGTATTGTTTGACGAACAATTTATTTCACATTAGTATGATGACTATCTGATAATGTAGTTTTAATTTTGAAAACTGAATACAACCGTGTACTTACATCTATAGTTTTGTTTAAAAATATGACTCCGTTATCTGGATCTATATAAAAATATGCTTGATCTGGTGAATTGGAGTCTAGACTGTAGTGTACGATGGAGTTGTTCCCATCGTCAATATCTGTCGCTGATATCCTCATCACTTCCCGTCCACTCGGAAGGTCTTGTGGTACCGACTCCGAATATGACTGTACATAATAAATCGGTTAGTTCTATTAAACTTAGCTAATATTTTAGAGGGAAGTTTTGCTACAAACAGATTGGGTTTGGGATTCAATTTAGAGAATTGGGTACACTAGAGAAAACAGTGAAAGTATCGTTTTGTGATCATTTTGCTTGATCAAAAATTTATGCAAGAACACATACAGCATACTTTTGACAGTACACCGTTTCTTTGAGCAGTTTTGATCTATTATTCTTCGACATGTTCTACGCGAAGCATGCCTAAAGCTTAGAGAAAGATTTAATTTTCGAAATAATTATAATCGTGCAGTGTGATAAAATGCGTCTATAGGGGGAAAGAGCGGCCTAGCTAAAGAAACACATAGACTACAAATGTGCAAAGTAAGTGTATCAAAATCACACGAACACTTAAAATATATATTACCAATAATGCCTTGAGCGGCTTACGATCCTAAAGACATGCAGGAACATGCAAGTAAAGAAATAGATATTTCAAAATCAATATTTCAACTGTCACCATTACTTGTAATTTTAGTAACGAAAGTGATAAAAGCGATGGTAACAATTAAAATTAGTGTCAATTTATTTAATTTGTGCGAAACGCTTTCTCTCGTGATATTTTCAGTTGTTTTGACAAACCTTCCATACGTCTCCACGGAAGACCTTTGAAAAACAGGCAAGCGTTAATATAGTCTGCGCCACGTTTTGAGGCTAACGAACGAACAATTTTGTTAGACACATACATAGACGAACATAATAAAGATACTGACAAATTCAAACCTTTTTCTGAGGACGTAATTGAAAAGAATCAGAAAAAATAATGGTTAGAAAATTGTGAATAACTTCATGCTTTTAACTGTCGTTTTATTAATTAGCGTTAGACACATACATAGTAGTAGAAGCCTTTCATATTATAAATTTAATATAATAAATAAAGAAAAAGTTTCTTGAAAAAATAATAAAAATCATCTTAGCTTGGTCCCCCGCACAAAGATAGTGGCATAATAGTCGATGGTACATATTATTTAGATTTACAAGTTTATCTTAGTAACGAAGTAAATTTAGAGAGGCAAGAATTAGGGCAAGAAGTTGTGAACTTAAATACTTACAACTTTGTCGAAGACTGGTTGGTTATCATTGATGTCTTCAATGAGAATTTTGATGGTACATGCGTCATCCAACTGCGGCTGACCATTATCACTAGCTCGAACTGTAATGTACGCTTCCTTTTCCCTCGACGGTTCGTCATGGTCGAATATCTGTGCCATTTCATTTACTTTAAACCAATTTGTAGGACAAATAACTGAGATATACTACCCACCTTATTCATCCCCAAATTGTGCAGCTAGTTTGTAAAGTTAAAGGTGCAAGAGAAAAAAATAATCATTAAGATTAGGATCATTAAATTAATAGTCAAGGAAACAAATTTCACATACAATATTTTTGCCCTATTTTCAAAATGCGATTAGTTTTGTTTTACGCCCAATTTATGTACGTAAATTATTAAGCTACACAGCACTACACCAAGATTTTTGAGATTCGTCTTCTAGAAAATACTAGGAATTTTCTAGGTCCAATTTAATAACACAAAAAACAAATCGTATTATGAATATAGAATTAGGAGCATTATTTAAAATGTTACTTACATCGGCCGTCGTAATTCTGCCTGTCTCAGGATCTACATGAAACCTTTCTTTCTCTCCTGGAGTCGAGACGAACTTGTATGTGACAGTCCCACCCATATCCAGAGGATCTCTGTCTTCTGCTTTCACCTGTAATTACATTTTAAGTTATACATCTGCAAATTATACTGCAATGTTATGTGCGTGTCGACTGTAGTTAAATTTCAAATGCATGTACAGCAGGGTGAATTTCGACATCGCTTAGAGGAAAAGTTCCTACATTACAAATCTTGTTTAAAGAATCATAAATGTATTTTTGAAGACAAACAAAACTCAGTTTAAATATTAATACGAAACTATAGTTTTGACAAAATAATCCCTTAAACATCGAATAATTATATTTATTTATTTCTAACATTTTAAGTTATTTTATTAGAGGCAATTACAATACCTACATAATAAGAAATTACTTTCAGTTAGTATATAAAAATAAACAATTAAACATATGAATGACGTCACTTGCTGGCAAACTCAGAAGAATTTATTGTGCTGAAAACGTCTTCGCTGTCAAGGCTTCGTTATTGTTTAGATTTATTGTTAGCCCTTCTTGGTACTAATTTAAGACCATTCCGGTAAGCCAGTAAAATATCAAGTAAATTCTTATAACTGACTTACGGCCGAATACAGAAACGAAACTAAAAATTTTAGTTCTACTTAAACAACTAAGCACCTCTCAAATTCAAAAATTCCCATACTATTTTAAATTTAGAAGCTGCTCAATTATTTAAGTACGCCTCAAATTTTAAGTGGCGTTTCTGTATTCGGCTGTTACTATCTTATCAGATTTGGCATTGACTTATGGCCTGTCAGATTTGCATTAACTAACTGGCCTGGCTTGCTAATCAGCATGTCCTGCCATAAGTTCAATGAGGAGGAACACTAACTTTTTTCCGGGCAGAGGGCGCTAGTCGACTGATCTTAGGTTTGAATTAAGAACTGTCAAACAGGTGTTTTTTACAACTCTCGGCGCCAAATTGGTCTCAGACCGAAAGAAAAAAAAACTCGGCGTTTTCATTCGTGGGGGACCAACAACAACAAAAAAAAGATCATCCGAGGCCAGCGCCATCTGTTCACAGCTTTGCGTGTGCCACCCCATTGAAAGAACAATGTAGTGGAATTACCAAATATCCTGAAGAAGCGTCGGTCAATCCACAGCTACTCAAATAATATAAGAACGAACACAATCTTGGCATCGATTCAAGAAAGAGTGAAGAAAAATAATTTGCATTCCAAATTATTTTCGAAGACATTTCGGTTTACCCGTTTATTACCATCGTGATTTCACCGACAATCGGTTGTAAGCTGGCTTTTACTTTAATAGAAATTTATTTTTATCATTCATTCAGGATTTGCGTTGGATCAATTTTAGGAGAATCATCTTGTTAGTCGTTCGTTGATCGGATTTTGTGAAAAATAAAAAGTAAATACAATTCTTAGGCTTATTTCTGTTACTACGTAAAAATATTTATTTAAAACTTCATCATGACGACCCCTATGGCGCTTCGGGCGAAGGCCCGACTACAATGCAGTAGGTTGAGGGTTCTGTTCCCGCCGGGTGCCAGTAAAAAAAAAAAATATTTCTTTCTGGTATGGGTGTTTTCTATGTATCATATGTATGTATTTACTAAAAAAATATAATATGTATATCCGTTGTCTAGTATACAAGCCTAGTGCTTAGTTTGGGACTAGAATGCGTTGTGTCTAAAGTCATGCAATATCTATTAAAATCTAATTCCTCAAAACAACGCAATTAAGATACGTACCGAAAGGTGTTAAAACATCTGCGTTTTTTTTTTTGGAAAATCATTATCAATTTAAGAAATACAATTAATTAAATGGATAAAACTTATAAACTTACCGTAAACACATAGGTGCCTACAGGTTGCTCCTCTTTTACAGTAGGTCTGTAGCTGAGACATTCTGTGAAAAGCGGCTTGTGATTGTCCTTGACAGCTAACTTCAGTGACGGCCCAGGTACGAACTGAAACAGCTTTGGGTTATACGATTTGTTCTAATAACACTAACTAGGTACTTATTCTACGATAATTCTTCGACTTCATCCAGATACAAGGGGAATATACGAACGTTTTCTTTCTCGCTATTTATTTAATAGTACTTTTTTTGAAGGACTATGTAATTAAAAAAAAAATTAAGGAATATATTTTGAAAATGGAACGTTTTTTTGCATAATATTGATAACACAATAATTTTGTTTAATTTGATTTGTTTTTTTTTATAGTGTTGAAAAAAAAAAGTACTTCCAAATGAATCACCCTATACTGTCCAAAGGTATATAATATAAATACCAAAAACTCAGAATACCATAATTTTTAATTAGACAACTCTAAGAAATGAAGACGGAAATTCTTGTAGCCATTTAGAAAATGAAGTATTTACCCAAAAGGTCCGTCCACAAAGATCTTATAGAAAAAAATCACTTAGACATTCCTGTTACAGATACTAATGAAATTGAATTCGGAAAGACATTTCTAAGATTGCTTTCAAGAGCTGTTATTATTACTTCACTACTCTACTGAAAATATTATATTAGAATTCCTTTGAAGGGAGCCGTCGATCCTACATTGCATGCTGTGTTTAATATTACAGTGTCAATCAAAAAAGATTTTGTGAAAAATTGCTTGTGCAAAAAATGACTTTCATATTTCTTTCAACATGCAATGAAAAATCGTTATCACTTTATTAACTTAAAACTATGTTTCTTGTTAGTACGGATGGTACAAAAACTATTTAAGTTTTATGTAATGGATGGTCAAGATTTTTTCCTTTGTATATATAATTTGTATATGTAATATACAGTAAAAATATCATATTTATGCCGTCAATAGGTACATTTTTTTATGATTTCCAGGAAGCTTGGATTACAATCGATAAAGAAATAATCTTGACAAAATATAGGTGCTTACATTTGTGTGAAAGGCGTGCTATATTAAGTCCACGTATGCAATTATACTACATCAAACTTAGACACAGGTGTGTCTGTCTGTGTATCCTCAAACTTAACGACTCATTATACACGTACATACATAAATCTAGGGGTCATACGCAAGCCCTTTGCAAACTGAGCCCTCTGACACGATCTAGATTAAAATGTATAGAAATGTAAATGTATACACACGTGAACCTAATTTAGTCCGAGAATTAATTAGTATAATTATACCTTGTGTCTATCCTGTGTTGCATGACAGAGAGCATAATCAAGTGACAGATTAATAATTATGAGATGAAATTGTAAGTTCTGTAACGCTGTATCCAATTCATCTTGACAACAAAATATAACGGACCAGAATAATCGACAATAATAACAAATCGGAATTTGTCTATCGCTTTTTCTTTTGAAAATAAAAACTCGTAACTATTAAGGTGATCGCACATTTATTAGCACCGCACGCGCCATACTCGCCGCATTTTAGAATTCATTGTATGTAATGATGTGAAACTTCGCCCGTTTCACCCGCACCGCACTTTACGAAATGCGGCGCGTACGGTGCGGGTTAAACGTGCTAGCTATCACATCATTACATACAATGAATTCTAAAATGCGGCGAGTACGGCGCGTGCGACGCGGACGGTGCTGGTAAATGTGCGATCACCTTTACTCGTTCTGAGGGTATTTATTTTCGCACCAGTCCATTTTGCTGGCCTATATCCATTTCAATAGAATCATTTGGAATGCGATATCTCACCAAAACAAGTATAAAACTTTTTGTTTTCCCGAAATGCAAAATGGCCAATAATTTTGATCCGTTATTCAGTTGCAGTGTACGTACATATCGCCCCAATAGTACACCATAGAACGAAAATTTTGACCGCACATTGTGCGCTCAACTTGGTCACAGTCAAATGCAAACATACTGGTTACATAATATCATGCAAATCGTACTATTTGTACTAGAATAAGCGTAAAATAACTGAAATCTAAAGGGTTGAAGCTCAGGGCTGGGTGGTGTGTAATGAATGGGAGTCTGGTGCGATGTTGTGGTACTCACTGGCGATGCGTGGATGGGGGAGTGCCTTGAATGTCGTAACCGAGTTACGTGATGTGTTTGGTAGTCTCGTGCTGTGGACAAAGGAAAATTGAATTAGGTTAATAATGGAATAAAAAATTTAATCATTTGGACATCTTAATTCTTAGATTACCTCGTCTAACAACGACGTTTGAATTTTGATCCATCTTTTTTAGAGGTGTCTGGGTAATATTCCGAACCGTTTGTCTTTTTGAAATAGATCACTATCAGGCGACCTTTCTTTTTCTAGTCTCTAATATTATTGAAAACAAACTCAAATATTTGATTAGAATTGGCTAATTCTACCACTTAATGGAACTCAATTTTCCAATAACTGCCATTAAGAAATTGGCCAATATCTCATAATAACCCAAGACATTTATAGATTCTATCGTTTGCAACATTGTTCCCATAAAAAGTTACATCTACAGAAACAGGAATAAAACTGTTTATTTGGAGTAACTTGATAATAAACTCGAAATTTAATATCAACTTTAAGTAGGTAGTACCGACGACATAACTACAAGATTTTTAATTTTGTAAAATACAGAAGCGAAGCAATGCAAAGCTTGCGCGACAGAATTCATAAAATACTAAGAGTAGGAGAATGCTTGCAATATGCTTTCTGGAGACTACTCGGGCAATATATAAGGATTGTAGTTACTTGAGTCCTATATGTATGACGACATGCTTGGATTTTATATTGTTGAGTAATTTTTAAGACACACCTAGCCTTAGAAGTACCTATATTCAGTATCGTGTAGAAATTCATTGCAGGAGGGTGTGGAGCCGTGATGTGGAGGTCCGGTTTTTGTAAAGTGTAGGTATCCGCCTGAGAATCCAGCGGTTAGTAATGAAAACCACGAGACTGGAGTTTTCAATAAAGCGTTTTTTAGGGTTCGTCCGTCTGTCTGTCCGTCCGTATGTCACAGTCACTTATTTTAAAGGAGGAGTCATTTCCAAAAGTTTGATTAATTTATCTAAATTAAAATGGAATTTCTTATTATTTCATTTCTAAATACCTTTATTTCTAACCTTCCAACACAACAACCCAACACTAACAATCACCAAGATAAACTATTCTAGAACCCACTACACACTAAACAATAGTGTTTTGAGAAGCACTTAACATACCTGGAAACTTGAGCGTAGGTACACACGACCATAGATTAGTTAGAAGATATAGTACAATCATAGTCGTTTCACGTTATTCCAAGTAAGGAAGCCGGATTATCTTACAGAGGTGTAATATCAGTTAGTGGAGATAACGCCGTGTCTACATGATATGGCTTGTAAACGTTGATAACGATGAGCACTGTTACTGGTACGTTTGTATGGGATTTAACTTTAATAATTTCGTTTTGTGCTGTTGTTTTCTTTGGACATGAAATTGTCCTTAATACCTTTATAGCTGTTTGTAAGACAGTGGGTAGTTTATGAACGATAGCTGCGTCCCGTGGTTTCACCCGTTCCCGCGGGAATATTGGGATAATAAGTAGCCTATGTGTTGTTCCAGGTCTCCAACTGTCTATGTTCCAAGTTTCATTGCAATCGGTTCAGTAGTTTTTGCGTGAAGGAGTAACAAAGTCACATACAGACATACATACATACAAACTTTTGCGTTTATAATATTAGTAGGAAGTAGGATAAAGATGCTTTATTTTCCGTTGTTAACCGATTTCAAACAAGGAGGAGGTTCTAAATTCGACCAGTATATTGTTTTTGTTGAACCTAACCTAACCAACCTTTGTGCCACAAAGATGTTTATAATTTACCTTACTTATTCTGCATTTCTAAAATTAAAATTTGCACCCGTTTGCAAAATCGGTAGGTATGTGTTTGAATTTTCGTGGCTTGTAATACATTATGTATTCATAAAAAGTATGGGTATACCTACTATCCTAAATTTTTGCTAACGCAGCGTACTACGTGGACGATTGGATGCGAACGCGATTGCGAAGCGATCCGATCCGGTGCGGTGCGGAAACAACAAACAGTCCAAATGCGCGTAAAGTGCGATGCGGCGCGATTCTCGACTGTTCCTTGTTTCCGCACCGCACCGGATCGGATCGCTTCGCAATCGCGTTCGCATCCAATCGTCCACGTAGGACGCTGCGTTAGTGTAGGAGCAACTCTAAGTACAAGTCGTACGTAGCCGTACTCAGCTAGTGTCACCAGGAGAACTCGACCAGGTATAAGCATTTCAGCAATTGATTAGCACCTTAAAAACTAGTAATATTTTACAAGGAGAAATACATCATCAAAAACCCTCCCATGACAGGATTCGAACCTGTGCCCCTCGCTTGCCGGGCGAGTGCGCTACCACTGCGCCACACGGGAACCCGGGATCCACGGGATCCTGTCATGGGAGGATTTTTGATGATGTATTGCTCCTTGTAAAATATTTCTAGTAAAAATGCCTTGAGCAATAAAACATAAGAAACCTTAAAAACTGTTAAAAAGGTAAGACTGTTCCCGCATCATTTATAAATAGATAGTACGCAATTAAACAAGCTTAGACGTTCGTATAAAATGTTAGTCTAAAAGCGCTATAAACTAAACTACATAACAAGGTGTAGTAATTGAATCGAAACCAAGCCGACCGACGCGACGCATCTGCACAAGGCCGATCGGAATAAAACAATAAGATGCCAAACGTCGAGAACCCGAAATCCAAGCTTCAAAGCATTGTCTCCACATGCAGAAACTATCCCTTTGTTCATGAAAAGGGGAATCGAATGCTCATACGTCGTGTCTAACACCTTTGAATTGTCCCTTGGCCGCCTTTCAAGCGAGCTTCAGTACTGCGAGCGAGTGAATTGATTTACTAATGAAGACGTCGATATATCTAAAATAGTTAGGTTTGCGAATCTGTGATGTCTGTGTATGTTTGTTATAATTAAAGTCAAAAAGTAGGTACTGGAAAGATTTCAAGATTTTTTTCACCATTAGAAAGCTACATTCACCCTGAGTAACATAGGCTACTTTTGATCCTGATATTCCTACGGGATCGGGACTTACGCGGACAAAACCGCGGGACGCAGCTAGTTCATTTATAACATAACACGCATACAGGAGATGAGACGTTCATTAGATTACTAGAAATATTTTAAAGAAACAATACTTCTGCAAAAACACAACGCACGATAGACGCTGGGCTGGATTCGAACCAGCATCTTACTCAAACCGGGAGTAAGAAAAAAATATCCAGCATCCTTTCTATGAAAGCCCAGTGCAGGCCTTAAGCACTTAAAAATACAAGATAAAACTATATACTACAATATATACTAGTCTAAAAGCGCTCTAAACTAAACAACCACAACAAGGTGTAGTAATTGAATCGAAACCAATCGACCGACGCGACGCATCCGCACAACACGGAATAAAACAATAAGACGCCAAACGTCGAGAACCCGAAATCCAAGCTTCAAAGCATTGTCTCCACATGCAGAAACTATCCCTTTGTTCATAAAAAGGGGAATCGAATGCTCATACGTCGTGTCTAACACCTTTGAATTGTCCCTTGGACCTTAGCTTAGATGAAAACAAAAACAGTAGATACGGTATATTCTAACATTGCGTATTCGAAAAATGAGCTAGAAACACCTGCATGCATTTTCATACAATTATTGTATTTAAAAACATTTGTCTTTAAGAATGATTCAAGCATTTGTAAATAAGCAAAAAGGCATTCTTATGGAATTCAAAAAGATAATCGCAGTGTGACAGCACGTGCTCACGCGGCATACGACTGAGGCTAGTGCGTCAGCTAGACGCAGTTTTATCGTCACATTTTCCGAGACTAGGTAACGTATCTGCTGTTTTTTGTTTTCATCTAAGCTTCCAAGCGAGCTTCAGTACTCGAAGCGAGTGAATTGATTTTCTAATGAAGACGTCGATATATCTAAAATAGTTAGGTTTGCGAATCTGTGATGGCTGGGTCGATGCGGAAGTCTCAACGGAGTTAAATTGGTGGAGATTAAGCTTAGGATGTTACTACAGTGTATTTTGCAATATACATGTATGTTGCAAAATACAAAACGAAAATATCTATCCACTTATATGTATATTTAAGTGGATAGATATTTTCGTAAGCTTTTTTATAATTACACAGCACAAGTATAGGTATGAGAAGAACAAAAGAAGAGTGGTTGTTTGTAGGCACTAACCACCTTACTTATAAACGATGACTAACTTTATGTGACGTTTGTCTTTTACTGTAAAGTTCAATTTCAATTTATTTATTTGCTTAGAAAAAGGTACAACACGGTGTTACAATCTGAATGAAGTTTCAAAGTTAACAGACAGTGACAAACGTTACATAAACTTAGTCATCGTTTATAAGTAAGAAAGTATTGTTGGATCCTACCTTCGCTCGTGACTCGTGACCTAAAAGTCATGACCGTGCCCGATGATCGCAATCAGGTAAGTGGTTATTGCGCTATGAAGGATTACAAACATCCATGATCACAAAGTTTTGTACTTATTTGTATTAAAAGTAGAATTTACTTTTTAATCCTTACTTAATTGCAATTGAATTTTTTCCGTAAAAAGTACTCAGCTTAATGAGAACTTTTCTAATTTCTCTTTATGAAATATTTTATGTAGGCTTTTAATTATATAGAAACCTCATTATTTCTGGTAACAATCGAGTAATATTTTTAAAAGCAGTATTTTTCCACAATTTGACTAAGTACTTGTTTTACTTCACAGTTCACATCGTTTCATGAATTTGAACACAATGTTCTCTGTCCATTGTCGAAATAAGTTTATTGTGCAACCATCAAAACAATATTACATATTTTCATTGGAAATATGCAAGTTGAGTCGCTATTGTTAATAATGAAACCGGCTTTAATTGTCACAAAAATGTGCGAGCGAATGATTGTGTAAAATGTTATCAATTTAGATTTAACATCGGATCCTTTTTTCGTTTTTAATTGCACAAATGTTTTCCCAAAATTAACTGACCCCAGTGGGATTTGAACCCACGCCCTGTCGATTGCAATCGCTTTGATCTGGTAGGTTTTTACACATATTACTCCTGGAGAAGAATACAACTTTAATTGGGAGTTTTATTTGAAAATAGCTGACCCGACAGATATTGTCCTGCCCTATGAATAAGAAAAGCCTAGAACCCTACCCTACTAATACCCTACCCTACTACTACCCTACCCTACTACTAAGGGTAGTAAAGTAGGGACTTCACTTTTTGTTTTTATTTTTTTTTATTTATTTATTAATTTATTAACAATACATAATAGGTTCAACAAATAAAGACACCACTAAACTCATTAGAGTTTTACCGGGCGTCAGTGCCGTCGACTTAGAAATAACTATAACTAAATAATTCACAACTAATCAACACAACAACATATACGATCTAACAAAAAAAATACGATTTGATCTAATAAAAAATAATAATAATATATAACAACAAATACGATCTATGCAGAACAAGGCAGTTAGGCAGGCAAGTACCTAAAGTACACGAGCGCTGGCCGTGCATCAGCCAATCTACGACGTTGCAATAACAAGTACAATCGAGTACACAATTCATTTCGGTTCCAAGAAGTGTTGTTTTAGTTTATTTTTAATATTTTTGGGAGTGATTTCATGTCGTAGAGTTATTGGAAGATCGTTTATTAGTGAAGGTAAGTACAACGTACTTTAAGGTTCCTTGTGAAATTTGGAAAAAAAAAAATTGTTCTTTCTGAACGTTGGTAAAACTTCTACCCTACCCTAATACTAGACTCCACTACTACTACGCTTTAAAAAAATCTTTCTCCTGGTTCTAAGCTACCTCCCTACCAATTTTCAGCCAAATCGGTTCAGCCGTTCTTGACTTATTATTATAAATAGTGTAACTTACACGAGTCTCTATTTATAACATAGATGTAGATAGGCATCTTAATAATTTGGAAGTAACGAAAAATCATTAAAGATCATTGGAACTATAGTAAACATTATTTCTTAGTGTTAATCCACGCTTAGTAAATACTGCTTTTTTGAAAAAATGCTTTCAAAAACATTTGAATCCCGCCGGGTACTAAAGTTTTTGAAAGCATTTTTTCAAAAAAGCGGGACTATAGTTGGCAGGCAGCTAGCCGTAAAACGTTACCTTGTTACCATATCAATTTAGAAGGAAAAACAACAACTTAAAAACCCTAGTAAAATTATGCAGTTGCAACGATTTCTCAACGACTAAAAAGTAATTTATTTAAAGTAAAGTGTTAAAACATGGAACGGAGCCGATCGCTGAATGCGATCCAGACAAATGATGGTATTGACAAAGTAAATCAATGGATCAGGACTTCAACGTGCTTGTAAGCTTGTACTTTATAGCTTAGGAATGCTATGAAATGTAGACGTTTACGCTAAACGCAAACAATTGTCGTTGGATATCGAAACTTATTCGAATTTTAGATAATAACTAGCTGACCCGGCAAACGTTGTTTTGCCCTATAAATTATAGATAGTAGCCGATTCTCAGACCTACTAAATACGTATACAAAATCTCATAAATATCGGTCAAGCCGTTTCGGAGGAGTACGGTAACTAACACTGTGACATGGAAATTTTATATATTAGATATTAGAGATTGTCTTGTTTTACCCGACTGTCGAAGGAGGGTTATGTTTTTTCGAGAGTATGTATGTGGGTGTGTAAGTATGTATTCAATGGATTTTAGCATATGGGGTGTCATTAGATTCGTAATGACACTCGAGTGTTTTTAGCAATATGAAAAAAAAACAATATGTTTCCCACAGAACAACAATAGGTAGAGACACAGGCTAAACAAATACTAAAAACAAAATAAAACAAATATTGTAAAGGGGCTCCCATACAACAAACGTGATTTTTAACATAAAACGCAACAATACCGCGATGTATTCTTACCACTAACGCCATCTAGTGATGAAGTGATACTCAACTTTCGCGTTGCGTTCACAGATTGGTTGGTCTAGTGTTCATTTTAGGGTTCCATATCCATGACGACCTCTGTGGCGCGTCGTGCGAGAGCGCGACTGCAATGCAGGAGGTTGCGGGTTCGATTCCCGCCGGGTGCAAGTATTTATGCTTAAAAATAAATATTTGTGTCTGGTCTGGGTGTCCTTCTATGTATAATATGTATGTATTTACAAAAGAAAAATAAATATAAGTATTATATCCGTTGTCTAGTCACCGTAACACAAGCTAAGTCGCTTACCACGGGGCTAGATGGCGCTGTGTGTTGTTCACAGAATTTATTTATTTATTTATATCCAATTGTGATAGTGGTACGAAATTTTTGGTAAGCCGTTTTTTTTTGCCTAAGTAATTTTAGATTTCAAATCTGCACAATGTAGGTCTGTATACACCTATTATGTTTCTTGATCGAAGAATATACTCCACAGTAGTAGTACCTAAACATCCACCAACAACAAAGGCTGTATCAATCCACCCCCAGGTAAACCTTTGTCCCTGAAACGAGAATCTATCAACCGTCTCACATGTTGAGGAATTATCGCTTAAATGGGAAATAACACGCAACCTCCCCACAAAGGATAAACCACTTTGATGTGTGAAGCTTTAGTAAAATCATTAGGAGATCAAATACAAATAATGACAAATTAGGAGGCGAAGGAGAAGATAAGAGATAAGATTTGTTGTTTGATGAGGTTGTAAAGGATATGGGGATTTAAGATTGTCCTTTTTAGGGTTCCGTAGTGAAAGGGTAAAAACGGGGCCCTATTACTGGGACTCCGCTGTCTGTCTGTCCGTCTGTCAGCAGGCTGTATCTCATAAACCGTGATCGATAGACTGTTGAAATTTTCACAGATAATGTATTTCTGTGGTCGCTTAACAACAAACATGGGCCTCCCCTACAACAAACGTGATTTTAAAAAGTTTAACGTAACATAAACGCAATTTATTTCTACCACTAGCGCTATATAGTGATAAACTGGCGTCGGTACAGTCAGTCGTTACGTTCACAGATTTCGCTTGCTTCAGTGTTTATTTTAGGGTTATTTACCCAATTGTGATAATGGTATAGAACCCTTCGTGCGCGAGTCCGACTGCGGTTTCTATTGAGATGTAGGCACTTATTGGCACAAGTATATTTGAAGGTAGGCTGCGCTTACATTGTGCAACTTTTTTATACTCATTACTCATACTTCAACAACATTTTGTAACAGGAACCTTAAATTTTAAACTCTTATTTAAGCCAAAATGTTTATTGGGAGTTAGGAGAAAGCAGTTCGACCGCAAACAACTCAATAAACACTCCAACCAAATAACTATTTAACATATAGATAAGTTCAACTCAATTTTACCTCTTAACTACTGAACTAAAATAATAACCGAAACTGAAGACCCCATTTAACTTTCCACTAAAGAGTCGACTCGCGTATATTAAACGCTAGCCAAATTAACTAACATTTAATATTATATCAAAATTCTAGTTAAACATGGTTTACCCGGAATTGCATAAACTCAGTCGTAGATCCCGGAGTAAAGTAGATGATAATGATAATCCTACTTTCCAGATCATATTTTTTTAGTTTTCATTTCAGAAAATAATTTTCTCGGGATTCTCCGTGCTTCGGAGGGTACGTTAAGCAGTTGGTTCCGGTTGTTATCTCTGCTAGCAGTCGTTAGGTCGAGTTAGAGGCCTTAGGGCGACCTGACAGCTCTAACACTAGGTGAGCCACACCACTATACGAAAAGAAGACGATCAGGAATTTCAAAATTTCGGTCGGGGAGTCTTATCACCTAAAACATTGGTGATAACTACATTTTAATATGATTATTTTTTAGTTTTTATTACGCATAGGAAGTCTAGAATGGAATAATTAAATACACTCGGTGTGGTTTGAATCCATGTCCTTCTATATACACATAAGTGATATAAGGCACAGACGCCTTTTGGACTCTACCTCACTGAAACCCCTATGGCGATGTCGGCGACTCCAAACGATTCGTATTGAAGTGTACCTAGGGCAGATAATTCACTTGCCAACCGACAACGGTTTGACGACTTGGCGAACTCATGTGAATTGTTTGGATATGGAGCCGGCAAACGTTGGTATGCACTGACATCCATAGTACAAGTCGCTGGACAGGTTATAGTGCACTGAATTTTGTGCCTATTTGATCTGCACCATGTTGCGCTGTTTACTATTAAAAGTGATGGTGACCGTCTACGGATCTATTAGTTCCATGGACGGTCACCATCACTTTTAATAGTAAACACCGCAACATGGCGCAGATCAAATCGGATTGTTTTTCAATAGAAAACGCGCGACAACAGAGATTTTTGTGAGCAACATGGTGCAGATCAAATCGGCACAAAGATCTAATGTTATTTTGTATGGTATAGCAATTCCAGCGTACTTGTATGGTTTCAGTTCAGTGTTGGTATAGCATTTGGCAAGGTAGAGTCTTATAGTTCATTGTAACGAAGTCAAAAACGAAAATTTAGCAATATTCAAACTGACATGCGATCAAAATCTTCCGCTTGAGTGCGACAGGAGAAGTAAACAAACAATTTCCCATTTAAATTGTTAAAAACTCCCCACCTACTCGTAGATAACAACGTACGTAGAAAATAATAGAAATAAAGGAAAAATCTCAGGTTTTATTCAACGTAGACCATTGAAAGACACGGTAGTCGGCGCCGAAGTAGGTACATCGCATGTGCCTCTGACACCGGAACCTAGCTTTTTTCTCGACGGTTCTTTGTTGGGTTTCCTTTGGCTAACGGTGGAGCGGGGTCCCAAGAGGTTGTACGGGGCCCGGGGTGGTCGCATTGTGTGGGGCCAATTTGAATATTCAAGTGTGGGCACGTTCCGTAAACGATGTCGATGGCCGTTGAGAGGGTTAAGCGTTTTTTTTTTAATAGTGGCTTTGGTGACTTCCAACCGTTGCCGGGCAGCAATTAGCTTTTTAAATCGCCATGCATTAAGAATGTGCTTATCCAAATAGGTCGGAAACGGGTTCATTTAGAAAGGTAAGCTACGATTGTATTTTATTTCATTTTGCTTATTATACGGATTCGGATTGTTAGTTTTAATTGGAACAGTTTTTAAAGTACATTAATAATTTTACAAAGAATCGCAGACAAAGTTAATGTATTCATGAAATTATTTTAGTAGTAGGACGTAGGGGGAATCTACAATGAAACGGACGGGTTTCACGGGTTTTCGGACACTATCGTAAATATTTTATGTTTTTTGGGTGTTGGCACCATTGATGACCATAGACCTGTGGGCTTGTGACTCTTGTATATAACTCTGATAGCTAATGAAACGGGTAGGTACCTATTTAAATCTCGAAAATTAAAATACTTAAGTTAAAAATACCGGTGTTCAAACGGTGTCAAACATTGTACGGTGCAACCGTAGCATTTTTGCATCCTTGCATTTTAACATGACACGCGCGTCACATTTTACCTTTTATTTGTAAAATGTATAGTTCGCGTTTGGCCATCAAGAGTGTCGCGCGTGCTCGATAATCAAGTCCATTAATCCATCTCATTACCTAAATCAAGACAATATACAGTTCATTTAATTTACACAAACAAGTGTGTTATTTAACTATCAATCAAGTAACTATAGTGTAGGGTCTCACAGCACCCCCTACATTATATTTTTTGGTCCTTCAGACCTCTTGCGTAATTTACACGTGTCGTGAACATACCACGTGTCTTCGCGAGGTTATAACCAGTGTCTATCAAGTGTGTTTATCAAGTTACATACAAGTGATACTGATTGCAGTGCTCTTACAAGGATAACAAGGATTCCAGTAAGGGTGAAAAACAAGTAAGACTGTTCCTTTACTTCACTTGTCTCATTTTATACGTATTTTCATCATGGCAAATCCCGATACGTACAACAATCAAGTTGAGTTAATCAATACTCTTTCGAAGTTATCGGTCAATATCAAGAAAGACCCTAAGGAGCGTAAAACTATTGACTATTTCAATAGGCGTTTACAAACTTTGGAAACCTATTGGAGGGACATTCAGGAAAACAATGACCTTCTTAAGACGGAAGTTAGCAAGTCCCACCACTATTTCGTCAATCAGGAATACCGTGCAGCAGAGGAGCTGTATAAATCAACGAAAACTCTCATCACTGAGCAGTATCAAGCAATTATCATGGAGAAGAAATAAAAAGAATCGCAATCAAGTCGCGATAAATCAGACGAAACTTTGGAAGTTGAAGAATCAATTGACAAAGAACAAGAAGTTAGACAGTCACCAGGCAAGTTTCAAGTATTACCTGGAACAAGCAAAGACGTTAGATTCGAGCAAGAAAAAAGATCAATTAGGGACGAGCAAGACGACGAGGAAGGTGAGAATCACCCAGTGCAGTTTCGATCCAGTGGTTCGTTAAGCAAGAATGACGATATGTTTCGAAAACAAGCAAGCAATTTTAGAGCCTTTGTCAGGACGGTAACAACTATCAACGTCGATTCGTTGACATCAAAATGGGATATAGAAGACGCAATGCGCAGTCTCCAAACACGTTGGTTAGCAATCGACTCATTACACTGGGATATAGACGCTGAAACTGATGAAATGGATGAAATTTATGAAAAACTATATACAGAACACGAAAATACCTATAATCAATTGAAGAAAACGATAAATAGCAAATTAAACTCAACGTTACAAAAGAACAGTTTGACTCCTACAATGGAAGTACCTATTTTTAGTGGGAACTATCAAAATTGGCCTACATTCAAAGATCTATTCAATACAGCCATTCATAACAACGTCGCGCTCTCCCCGGGACAAAAAATGCAATTTTTGAAATCAAAACTGCGAGGAGAAGCCGAACGCATCGTACAACATCTTCAAATAAGCGATGAAAATTACACCGTATGTTGGGAATTACTTAATCATAGATACAACCACAAACGATGGATTTTTACGTCACACTTAAAAACATTGCTAGGCCTGCCAGTAGCTACTCATGTATCAGTACCTCATATCAAGAAGATATATGACACCTCTCGAGAATGTTTGAACGCCATTAAAGGTCTCGGAGTAGATACAACCAGCTGGGACCCGTTTTTCGTACATATCTTATTACAAAAACTTGATTCGAGTACGAAAGATGAATTTGGAGCATTTATGAAAAACCCAAGAGAATTGTACACATTTCAAGAATTTTGGGAGTTTCTTGAAGGCAAATTTCAAGGGACTCTATCAGGTGATTCACCACGCAGTCAACCTATGTCAGAAAACCAAAATTTTTCAAATGCAAAAAATAATAACACAAGTAAATTTTATAATTACTTACATCGCAAGTCGAACAAATTTCAACAAAACCATAATACGAGTAATCAGCAATCCTTTCCGATAAGTCAACAAAATAATAACAAGCAAACGCCTCCAATAAAGAAAAGTAATTACTTCCAACGAACATATACTCCAATACAAATAAAATGTCCTTTATGTCAAGAGTCGCACGGTTTATATTTTTGCAAAAAGTTTTTGACCATGTCACCACAAGTGAAATATCAAACAGTCAAGAAGCTGGCCCTTTGTGAAAATTGTCTGGTAAATCACGGGGGAAAGTCCTGCTTTTCCCCTAGGACTTGCCGAGAATGTCAGTTACCTCATAACAGTCTGATTCATGATGTATTCCGTAAACCAACCTGTAACATGATCACTGAAGACCCCAATGCACAACAAAACAACGAACTTACGTACTCTGTATTGCAACAAGGCACAGATGTTAACCAAGTATTACTGGCCACCGCTATTATCAAGGTTCAAGCAAGCAACGGATCTTACTACAATATGCGAGCCCTAATAGATCAAGGATCCCAAGTCTCTATTATATCAGAAAATGCCGCCCAATTGTTAGCATTGCCCAGAAACAAATGTAAAGGAATCATTTCGGGTATTGGAGCCAAAGACAATAACTGCAAAGGCATTACTACTATATCATGCTCTTCAATTTACAATAACTATTCCTTCGACACCGAAGTGTACATCATGACTACACTGATAAAAAACCTACCGAGTTATACGTTCGAAAAACAAGCATGGCCGCATCTAATAAACATACAACTCTCCGATCCGGACTTCAATGTTAGTCGGCCAGTAGATATTCTGTTAGGAGCAGAAATTTATTCACAAATCATCATGGATGGCATTAGAAAAGAAAGTCAAGTATTGCCTATAGCGCAACAGACCCGCTTAGGCTGGATTTTGTGTGGTAACATACGAGCTCTCCAATGTAACGTGATCATCAACCCCATCGAAGATTTACAAAAATATTGGGAAATAGAAGACATCTCCAGCTCACCTACTTTATCAGAAGAAGACAACAAGTGTATGAACTACTATAAAACCACTACAAAAAGACGAGAAGATGGTTCCTACGAAGTCAGAATTCCATTAAAGGAAAATTTTGAAGAACAATTAGGATCATCAAAACATATGGCAATTGCGCAATTCCGACAAATCGAACGGAAATTGCAAAACAACAAGTACATCGGGCAAAATTATAAATTATTTATTAATGAGTATTTATCACTAAGTCACATGAAACCGGTGTCAGGTATACAGCAACACGACTGCTGGCTACCACACCATTGTGTATTGCGAAATGACTCTAGTACCACTGCACTTAGAGTCGTTTTTAATGCGTCCAGAAAGACTTCGTCCGGAAAAAGTTTGAATGACCTAATGTTAAAAGGCCCCAATCTTCAACAAGATCTTCAATCTTTATTACTTAAATGGCGACAGTTCCGATATGCATTTACGGCAGATATCGAGAAGATGTTCCGATATATTTGGATTAATGAGAAAGATCAAGCCTTACAAAAAATCGTATGGAGGGACTCTCCACAAACAGCTTTAAATGAATATCAGCTCTGCACAGTCACATATGGCACCAAGGCCGCACCGTTTCTGGCTATGATGACCTTAAAACAGTTAGCCGAAGATGAGAAACTCAACTATAAAAACAGTCAAGCTATCCAAGTATTAGAAAACTCATTTTACATGGACGATGTTCTCCACGGAGCACAGTCTATCAAGAACGCAATCCAGCTACAACAAGACTTAACCAACTTACTGAGAGCTGGTGGGTTCAACTTACGGAAGTGGAACTCGAATGCTACTGAACTTTTACCAGATTCACGTACAGAGAAAACTGAACAAAATAATTTCGAATTTAAACAATTTGAACTAACAAAAACGTTAGGGTTGCAATGGAATCCAATTAGTGACTCATTTCAATTTAAAGAAACAGATCTAGACACAACTATTAACAAAATACCAACTAAACGAACCATGTTGTCTGATTTATCTAAACTATACGACCCTCTTGGGTTATTATCACCATTATCAACCAAATTAAAAATCATATTTCAAAAGGTTTGGAACTTGCACATTCAATGGGACGATAAACTACCAGAAAACCTCATCAAGGAGTGGACAAGTGCAAGAGAAGACTTACAAAAGATAAATCGATTTGAAATACCAAGATGGTTAAATACAACAGCCAATTGTAATGCAATAGAGTTACATGGGTTCAGTGACTCATCGAACAAATCCTACAGTTGCGTAATATACTGCAAAACTATAAACAATGACAACAAGGTCACATTAGTAGCTGGTAAAACAAGACTAGTGCCGCTAAATAAGTCAACAACATTGCCAAGACTTGAACTCTGTGGTGCTCTATTACTGGCAAAACTCATGAAAAAAGTTCAGAAATGCTTGAACGACTATACAATCAAGATATTCGGATGGGTTGATTCGATGGTGGTCCTCGCATGGCTGCAAGGAGATCCCGGTCGGTGGAAGCCGTTTGTCGCGAACAGGGTGCGACAAATAACAGATGTAATGCCTTCCCATACATGGCGGTATGTAAAATCCGCAGAGAATCCCGCCGACTGTGCAAGCCGCGGAATGGGTGTCGATCAATTACGAGAACACGTTCTGTGGTGGAAAGGACCTTCTTGGCTACCTACTTTCAACAAGGAAAGAGATGAAACCAAACCGAAATTTACTACAAACGAGGAAATAAAAAACCAAACACAAGTTAACTTAGTTTCCCAAGATATTACTTTTATCGACTTATTACTAACTAAATATAGCTCGCTAACAACACTTATTCGAGTACTAGCATGGGTGCTTAGATTCATCAAACAAACAAGACAAAACCACACAAAACCAAGTTTCCTTACATTACAAGAGATTAATGTCGCAAAAATTGTTATTATCAAGCATGTACAACGAATGGAATTCACCGATGAAATACGAAACTTACGAGAAAACAAGAAATTATCAAGTAAAAGTAAAATACTTCAACTAAATCCTTATCTAGATAGCGAAGGCGTTTTAAGGGTTGGTGGAAGATTAAACAAGGCAAAAATCAGTCCAGAAATGATGCACCCTATAATTTTGTCCCGACAGGGTTACTTTACAAAATTAGTTATTGACTATGTCCACCTACTTACTTTACATGGCGGCGCCCGAGTTACTTCAGCAAATATCCGTAAACAATATTGGATAATCGGCGGAAACAATGCTGTAAAAAATCGTATACGTACTTGCGTAACATGTCGCAAGCATAATCCAAGCAAAATGACACAGCTGATGGGAGATTTACCGACACAAAGATGCAATGAAGCCAAACCATTTTACCATACGGGGGTCGATTTCTCCGGATTTGTAATGATCAAAGCCAATAAAGGTCGCGGTATAAAAACAATAAAAGGTTACATTGCAGTGTTTGTATGTATGGCGACAAAGCTAGTTCACCTCGAGCTCGTCTCCGATCTTACATCATCTGCATTCATAGCAGCCCTACGCAGAATGGCTGCACGGAAAGGTTCCCCTCGACATATCTATTGCGATAACGGGACAAACTTCGTCGGCGCGAGCAATACTATGCAACAAGAATTTGAGGAAACATTAGCTACTTTTGATCAAGATTTTATCAACGAGATTACGAATATGCACATCGAATGGCACTTCAACGCACCTTCCTGGCCTTCGGCAGGGGGATTATGGGAAGCAGCCGTTCGAAATATGAAATACCACGTGCGGAGAGTCATCGGCGAGCAGAAACTCACGTTTGAAGAATTCACTACTATACTGACACAAGTAGAAGCCATACTCAATTCAAGACCGTTATGCCCTCTGACGGAGGACCCCAATGATTTAGAGTTCCTCACACCATCAAGCTTCATCAATCTGAGTCAGAATATGAGTATATTAGAGACCGAAACTGACATGCGTACAAGATGGCATTTTACTCAGAGAATAGTGCAAGATGTGTGGAAACGATGGCAATCAGAATATCTTAGCCAACTTACAGCAAGAAGTAAATGGCGAAGCAGAGCACCTAATATTCAAATTAACGACGTGGTAACTATTAATGATGCGAACATGCCTCCCGGAAAATGGGCCATGGGCCGTGTCGTCGAACTACACCCGGGATCTGACGGTCACGTAAGAGTCGTCACGCTAAAAACAAAAAACGGGCTAATCAAACGTCCAATCATAAAACTATCAATCCTTCCAGTACACGAAAATCGAACAAGTCAAGATAACACCATCAACTCCAATAATACTAACAATGACTCATCAAGCGTCAAGAAAAATACAAAGAGATCGGGTTACAGTTTTGCAACACTCACTACCTTATTACTATTTTTTATAAATACTATATCCCCGACTAAATGCTCTTACTACAATGTTACCCAATTTAAAGACAATCAAGGCCTATATTTTGACAAAATATCCGACATGTTATTGATAAAAGATGAATGGAAAATAGTAACTTATTTCGACATGAATCCCTATTGGCAAGGCAGTATAGCATGCGAAAAATATATTAACTACTTAGATCAATTATGTTTGAAGCTCAGAGACAATGCACACTGTGACGTCATTTCAATGCAATTGAAACATGAGTACTCGGAATTAGATTATTATAATCACCTGTTACTAAGTCAACATTCGAGCACGCGTCGAGAGACACGCCGGCGCAAAAGAGGCCTTATCGACGGTGTCGGCTATCTAGCTAATAGTTTATTCGGAGTACTTGATCAACGTTTTGCTGACCAATATAAACAAGACATTGACCTAATTAAACATAACGAAGGACACTTATTGGAGCTTATTAAAAACCAAACTTCTATCATGGAAGTCGAGTATAATGTGTTGAAAAGAACCGAAAAGTCCATCAATAAACAAAGCAAGATCATCCATCAGTTGTCCGTCAAGTTAGAAAAATTCGAAAATTCTTGGAAAATCGAATCAGAAAGAAATCAGATGATGAACGAATTCAGCTTTGGTGCAATCGCAGCTAGCAACATGTTACGAAAATTGTCAACCCTACAAACTACTTTATTGGACACCATAACAGACATCTATCACGGAAAATTCAACGTTCATTTGCTACCTCCTGAACAATTGAAAGAAACATTGGGCTCTATCATGGTTCATCTCCCAAAGGATCTTTCAATACCAATAAATAACCTGCAAAGCGATTTTATAAATATCTATCGTCTATTGAAGATAAATGCTCGAATGGCAAAAGACTATTTAATATTTGAAATGCGACTTCCTATTGTTACTCGAGATTCATTTGAAATTAAGAAAATCATAGCCATTCCTCGAGCAATCGACGTCAACACGATGGCCACCATATTACCAGTCGGAGATTACGTCGCAATTAACCTCAAGAAAGAACGTTATTTAACACTCTCTGCCTTTGATATAAAATCATGTTCACACGATGAAAAGGATACATACCTTTGTTACATACCAAGACCAATTTATGATCTAAAAAGTGACGAGAACTTGTGTCAAATCGATCAAAATACAAGAAAATGTAAAATTCACTACGATACATGTAGCAATCAATGGATGGAATTCAGCGAAATAAATAAATATATTTACTTCTGTTGCAACACGTGCCAAATGCGTGTACTTTGTGAAAACCATGTGTCGGCAGATCGCATACAAAAAGCAGGAATTATCAACATCGAACAAGGATGCCAGATACGAACTGAGAATTTAACAATCTATTCTCACCGAATGGGTTCGAATAGCTTATATGTTAATGACAAGATCGTCTTACCAAAGGTTGAACCAATAAACAACCTTATAAATATCAGCGTTCAGAATTCAGTTGTAGACGATAATTTGACTCTGTTCGACACCAACGATAAGCTTCTAGAACAATTGAAGGTAGAAATTCAAACCCTGAAACAAAATCAGAAACTACCTGAAGTAACAAGTCACGATATCCATCACTATACCGCTATATACATTATTATAGTGATTGTATTAACAACGGCAGCGATTATCGTGGTACGACGATTCTGCAGAATCAAGAAGGTGCCAGCTGTTAATGCGGTGGTGAGGGTCGAACAAACGAGCTCTCAACCCGCTGCTGCGTCGCCGCTGCCAGTGGCGGTGTCGCCTCCGGTGCCGCTAGGGGCGGATCTACCTAGTCCGTCTCCTCTTCGTCGAGCGTTTAGTGTTAGTGCGCGTCATTCGAAAAATCGTATCAGCGATAATAACATTTACAGTGAAATCGTTAAAGTTCCTAAAATGGACAATTGTTCTATTCCGAAAGTCCATAAAATGGACAAGTGTACTACCCCGAAACCAAGAAAATCCAAGTTCGTTTAGAGACTCTAAGAAATCACTGAATTATTAATATTCGAATGGCACTTAGTTTGTTACTCATGATCATCTCATCTCACCTATCCTTCGCCCTCGGGAGCATGTACGGTGCAACCGTAGCATTTTTGCATCCTTGCATTTTAACATGACACGCGCGTCACATTTTACCTTTTATTTGTAAAATGTATAGTTCGCGTTTGGCCATCAAGAGTGTCGCGCGTGCTCGATAATCAAGTCCATTAATCCATCTCATTACCTAAATCAAGACAATATACAGTTCATTTAATTTACACAAACAAGTGTGTTATTTAACTATCAATCAAGTAACTATAGTGTAGGGTCTCACAGCACCCCCTACAAACATCGAAAAATGAAAATATCAAAAGTGTTAAAATGTCGAAAATCATTACATCTAAACTCAAAATAACTAAGATTTAAATTCTGAGTAAATAAATATCAAATGCATGGGTTGTTTTAACCCAGAAATCATTTCTGTGACAGAAACGACATCGGGGTGATAGGTGCGAGAAGGTAAAGTACATTTTCGATATATTAAACTTAGGCATTTTAACTATTCTATTAATATAAACTTTCGATATTTTAGTTTTCGACTTTATGGCCGTTTTATATTTGAATTTTCGATGTTTTGAACATTGACATTTTAACCTTGTGAAATATGTGAACTTCTATTCTACTGATTATAAAAGACAAGTTTTTTTTTAAATTCAAATTCGACTGTAAAACCAACGAAGGCTCACTTCCTTTACAATGTTTATAATTAAACGTTTTGCGGTTTGTTCCTTTAGATATTATAAGCAAGTGAAGTGAAAAAGCTACCGTACTTTATCGTCGGAAGATAAGCCCTTCCTAAGGAGTTATTAGGTAAATTTTACGCCAGTAAATTACAGAGTTTGTATTCTTTACGTATAATATAAAGAAGGAAAGTTAAATGTAGTGTTGAGACGTGAAAAGTTGAGGTTGAATTATTTTTATTTTTTCGACAAAACTGTTTTGCTTTGTTATTTTTGTAACAAGGACTATAAATTGGAGAGTTTTTCATTTTGACTGTTTAAAGTTAGAAACTATTAGAGACAATTTTCTTTTTCTTCTGTTTTTAGCGTTCCATACCCAAAGTGTAAATCTGTCCGTCTATCGCCAGGCTGTATCTCATAAACCGTGATATTTGAAATTATAGTAACAAAAACATTTTGATAAATACATAAAAAGAAGCATAAATAAACGTTATCCAAATCAGAATAACGCCTTACAGTGCTAAGGCACAATTTTAAAAAACTTTTACCTCTGTAATTAACTCTCAAAACTTACCAAACATAATAATTTATTAAAATTGTAGACAAAGGTCAATTTGCTAACTTAATAAGAATTGAATAAAACATTAGTCGAAAATTACTGAGAGCTGTAATGTTTAAGCCATGTCTTCACTAGACAACATTTGACGCGCAACACGTGACGCGAGAGAAGATACAGAGGCACGCAACATGACGCGTGGCTTTTGTGTGTTTAATTAAGTGCATCATGCAGTTTAACATCAAATTTTGATGTAGTCAAAAGTCGACGTGGCATGGACTCATACGCAGACACTAATACATATCCTTTGTTTTGTTAGTAATTACTAAAATACCTAGTAATCGGTTTCGATAGATTTATAGAAATTGTTGCAACACTGACGACACCTTTCCAATGACTAGTAATGTGTGGACAGACTTTGCTAAGCAAAGTTTTTATAATGCACGCACATTGGCGAGCGATATGTTGCTGAATTGTTGTGTTGCCTAGTGAAGACACGACTTTACTTACTTATTACCTATCATTAAAAACAAACTTAAAGTCTATAATGCTACAATTAACTATATTTAATCCTACTGAATTATGTACAAGTAAGATAAAGTTACTGAATCAACTTAGGTGCGCCTATTGGTCCACCCGTTGATCTTTTTCGGCTGAGTTTTAAGCAACGTCTGGCGTGGCATACCTTGGATGCGGGACCGATAAGGGTCAATTCACACGTACCACAACCACACCACAGCCACAACCACACCACAACGACGCCACGTGGTCGGGCGTATATTTTGTATTGAAAATGAAAATTACAATTCACACGTACCACATTTTGCCGTTGTTTATCGACCACCTGTGTAATACGACCACATCGGAACCACATCGCGACGGCAACGCCACCACCGGCGGCGGCACCGCGGCCACATCGCCACTACATGACAGGCTCAATTCACACGTACCACAACCACACCACATCGACATTTTGTCGGTACCACAACGCAACTGCACAAAGTCGCTGCGATACTATTCACACGTAACCACAGCTTGTGGTCAATTTTGTCGCTGCGACGAGGTGTGGTTGTGGTACGTGTGAATTGACCCTAAGAGTGCAGCGTGGCAAAAACATTTACTCGAGGTCAACCAGTCCTTAGAGCCCTTAGGGCGACTTGATAATTCTATCCTAGGTGAGCCACACCGCTATAAGAAAAGAAGCAGATGACTGAGCCAATTGTAATAAAACTATGGTATGTAGATAGCTGAAGGTCTTTACGAATATTTATCCCTTTATTCCCACGAGATCAAGACGAGCGCAGATAATTTATTTATAGTTCCCTCCCAACTCATTAGGTATTTTAATTGGAGTTCGCAAACATTCTTTCGTAAAAGCGTTTGTAGGCCTCGCTGAATATTACGAGTAGATACTGTATTTTTTTTATTCTCCTACAAACGTGATTTTGAACGCAGCAGAGGGTTTGTAAGATTAGTGAAGATAAAATCATATTAAGGTGAAGCATTGATAAACTAAGAAATTATAACCGCGCGGTAGCTAGCTCGATTTGCGACGTTGGTCGTAAGCGTCAAAACGGTATTTCTTGATAAATTTAATTTATATTGCTAATTAAGTAACTACTATATTTTACTTATTATTACGAATATGGAGTGCAGATTACTTAGATTACTTATCAATGTAGAAAATACAAATGTTCAAATATGTATATCCCGTTACGTTGTAAAATGAAAATCTCTGTTTTTAACGAGTTGTTTTTTTGTGTTGTAAAAGTTAACTAACCATGTAAACAAAACTACGAAAATGAAGTATAAATTAAATACCTAACAAAAAATAGTTTCAGTTTGTTTTGTATCCAAATCTACAAACTCTTCAATTCCTCATATTAAGATACACTTACGTCCCATATAAGCACATTACACCTATAAATATGTAAGTATCTGATAGGGGCAGCCAGGTGGCAACCAAGTCTAGCGACTAAGGTCATTTCCCACGGGCTTCTCGGTTCGTTACCCACCACCGAGCCTGGTCATGAGCACCAAGCGAAAGTTACTCACTTTTACACTACATAATTTGTAGTTTACGATCGAAATTTAAATTTATTACAGGAGTTAGAGATGTTTGTTTTCGTATATTTTAAGGGTTATCGGTTTTAATTTGGGTTCAATTATTTAAGGGTTACTCGCACGTTTGGGTTAGCCGCAGGAATATTAAAGATCTGGTTTGGACTTGACGTAGGTGCTCGGTAGATTTGTCTGCGTCTGGTTATCCCCGCGTAAGTCCCGATCTCATGGGAATATAAGGATAAACAGTAGCCTATGTTTCAATTTAGATCTCCAGCTATCACAAGTTACACAAGTTTCATCGCAATCGGTTCACTATTTTTTGCCTGAATGAATAACATACTTGTTTATTTTTTTACTTACATACTTACTCAACAAAAAAAAACAAAATAATGTGTACAAAATTACTTACAAGTCTAAATTTTGATTAGCTTTTAATTATGCCTGAAATAGGAATATCCAGTATCTCACTCAGGCGAGAATAGAAAACAATAGAAACTAAAATTATCATTTATAAATTACAAACAAATTAAAACTTATGTAATACTATAGATACTTATGTAAATCTAAATATTGAAAAAAAATCACGAATTTAATTGAATATTAGACTCGTCATCAACAACTAAAACACAAAAACTTTCATATTTATAATATTAGTAGGATTACCATAAGATGTATTGTTGATTCCGACACGCCATATAAAGAGATAAGTACTTGTTAATTTATGGGCTGGCAATATTAACAAATGGTCTCTCATAAATAACGTGTGACGCTTCGTCTCTTGTTGATTTGTTGCGACAGATTTATCGTTACAGATTTTAAACCTTTGCCAGCCTTCTGTTTACGTGACGGGGATTACGAGTACAAGCGATACTGTATACCTACCTTTATTGACGAGGTAGGTACTCTGAAAAAGATCAACGTATTGAAATTAAACTCATTTTTTCGGGTTTAATCGTGTAACCTGTGCTGTGTAGCAACGGCATAGAATAGGGTTACTCCATCGCATCCCGTGGGTGTCGTAAAAGGCGCCTAAGGGATCTGAGAGAGATTAGCAAACCTTAAGTTCTCCCCGCGCGGTGGCGGATAAACTGCTTGATCCCTAAGAGGGTTGGTGTCAGGCAGGCGGCCGGTCGTAAAAACATTGCCAAATCTAATTGCAGAAGGTATGGTCAATGATGACTTACCGACTGCGCCGACCCCAAATGAAAAAAAAATAATATTGGGGTTTAGCGGACCCCGGGCTCCCGAGAGGGAAGCAACCGGGAACATCACTCGGATGAGGAATCGTGTAACCGTGGGACGCAACTTGTTGGTCCCACGGTTACACGATTCCTACAACTACAAGTCACCCAAAACAAAATGACACTAGTATGTAGTTAATTCATTGAAATATAATCTTTACCTACTAATATTATAAAGAGGTAACGTTGGTAACAATTATTTATGTATTTTCCGGGTAATCTCTGAAACTTCTTAACCGATTTCAAAAATTCTTTCACCAATAGGAAGCTACTTTACCGAGGAGTAACCTAAGCTACTTTTGGTCCCGATTCCGTGCGATCCCGCACAGGATCGTGACTTACGCGAGTGTAACGCGGGACGCAGCTTGTAAACAATAAAAGTACCAATCAGCAATTACTTAGAATTGACTATAAATACAAGTATAAGTAAGTAAGTAAGTGATCGTTTTTAACGGCTCATTAATCACTTAACGTGTATATTTACCAAAAGCTGTAATTAAAACAACGCGATCGAATTTCCCTCAACACAGTCCACTACTTTATTCCCATTATCATTAAACACCTCACGATTAATCTTCGTTAGGACATGTGCGGTGAAAGAACAGTTGCATTTTAGTACGAAAAAAACGTTTTCATTTCAATTTTGTGGATGTTATTTTGTATTAAACAAGCTTCGTCTGCCGGTTTCACCTGCGTAACTCCCGATCCCGTAGGAATATCGGGATCCAGAGACCTGGAATACCACAATAAGTATAGTCAGGTAAGATCGGATACGGGGGAGGATCGTATTACTCAAATATCTCTGAAAATAGGTGATATTTTTCAGTATTAGCCACGGTGTTTACAAGATCAATTCACCCCGCACCGATCTGTGGCACCCGGCAGTTGCAATGTCACTTATTTTAGGAGATATATGGTCTTCCCCCGTATCCAAACTTACCTGACTATACTCTCTACTACTTATATTCCGATTCCGATGTGGACTACGCGGGTGATACCGCAAGGCGCAGCTAGTAACTAATAAACAAACTTCAATTGCTTGGGTCAAATTAAAACGCCCCAAATGCCCTTTCAACAGAAGCTTGTTGACAACAATAAATAAATTACCCCAAAATACGTATCCCGAAACGACGCTCTGACCATAGCAATTTTCCTTATGGATCCAACTTTTAGTACCTGATTAAATGCTTCGTTCGCCGCATAAACATAACCGTAAACAATAGCTTGTTTATAGGTGCCTTATGTGTTTATACATAAGGTTTACAATGTCATAGGTATGAGGTTTAACAGGCTTTGAAGGGATCCATTAACGGTCCCAGATTAGCTGCGGAACCCTCGAGTAGTTTATTGAATTTCATACCGGAAATACGTGACTACAATTTTAATAGTTCCTGATTGGAGTTCTTATATTAATGAAATTTATTATAGAAAGCTGGAAATGTAAGGGATTTGTTCTAAATATTTACGTCTTGTTTGATTTTATGGCAAGATACATAAATTATACTGAAATTAACAAATAGGAAGGTAAGTAAAAATAATATTAAAACCTATCTTAGGTAAAACCTGCGTAAGTCTTGGTCCCGTTGGAATACTTAATACAAATACTTGCACCCGGCGGGAATCGAACCCGCAACCTTCTGCGTTGCGGGCCTTCGCCCGACGCTCCACAGAGGCCGTTAATATATCTACGTATGATTGAGTTTATAATATACGAGTAGATTCTATCCAAATAAGCAAATGTTGTAAAACGTTCTATTTTTAGTTTCTTTTCATTCCTTAGAAGGTTGGCACCAAAAAGGACTAGGGTTTCAGTCAAGATTAGTTTTTCTATCACAAAACTGAAATAGGTAACAGACGGATTGATTCATAAAAATTCTCGGCAAAAACTTCAAACATCAAACGACGCGACGCAGAATTCGAAACACCAAATCGAAATAAAAACTCGCACTCAATCCAATTCACACATTAAAATCTATTTAAGCTACCCATTTTTCTGTACGAACGTGACATGTCGACGGAGCCGAAAAGTCTTACCGCGTATAAATAACAAACTCAGCATACGGCCCAAATAATGAAGCATAAAATGAACAAGGTTAACACCATCTGACAAAGTTATACACCGGAGGCACAAACACAAAAATTCACCATATTTGACTTACTTCTATTTTTAGGGCGATATTAGACAGTTCACTGCGAGTGAATCATCGATAGTGATTCAAACAAGGTTAACACCATCTGACAAAGTTATACCCCTGAGGCACAGCCACAAAAATTTACCATATTTGACTTACTTCTATTTTTAGGGCGATATTAGACAGTTCACTGAGAGTGAATCATCGATTCAAAAAAAAAATGAAAAGAATGATTCAAAAAATGAAGCATAAAATGAACAAGGTTAACACCATCTGACAATATTATACACCGGCAGCACAAATACAAAAATTTACCATATTTGACTTACTTCTATTCTTAAGGCGATATTAGACAGTTCACTGCGAGTGAATCATCGATAGTGATTCAAATAATGAAGACACCGGAGGCACAGACAAAAAATTCACCATATTTGACTTACTTCTATTTTTAGGGTGATATTAGACAGTTCACTAAGAGTGAATCACTATCGATGATTCACTAGGAGTGAACAGTAAAAGATTGCCTAGGGCAATAAAAAACGAATTACGAAATTTTACTATTCTCTAATCCTGTTAGTGAAAGTTTCAGCGCAGCTTCTGACTTACAGTGGAAATGCACATCAGCACTGATGTTGTGCATTAGCGTCATTCATCGTTCACTGGTGATTTAGCAGTGAATGACGCTATTTAGACGTTTCACTTATTGTTCATTTTTGGTGAATCACTAACAGTGAAGCGTCTATACATAGACATTGCGTTCATTTTCGGTGAATCAATAATGAATGAACTGTCTAATATCGCCCTTAGGTAAGTGTCTATTGTTCTCAGTTTGCCTGTAAGCGAATACGGTTTAATATGATCATGCACCTCAGGGTATTATGATTGTTTGAATGTTCCAAGCCATCGTACGCCTGTTTTTATGTTCGGTTATAAAATTTGTATGTAAAATTCAAGGCACGTAGTCGCTGTCTCTCACTGCGGAGTCAATCATTGTTTTATTAGGCACGGGTATCTGACTGAAAAACAATGTATGTGCTTTAAAGTTAGAAAGCTCGATCTGAATATGAATAAGGTATCCTGGATGTTCGTTATTTAACTGTTTTATAAGTGGGTAATGGAGGTAACAAGGTTTTAACAATGAGTATTTAAAAAAAAATAAAGTTACGGGCCGTTTCGATGTTTACATCAAATAAGGCGGTGGAGCGTCCTGTTGAGAAAAAGGCGGTAAGGCGTAAGTATACATACATTACCTGTACTATTAGTTGATATGTAAATACGTGCACTGTAACATTAATAGTTTGGACATATCCCGAACACAAAACATCGGCTCGAGCGACTGACAAGCAGTGACGGCAGCGGCAGGGAACAAGCAGAGCGCGCTGTGTACAAAGTCAAAATGTTAACGTTACACTGCTTTTCGTGTAGTGATGTAGGTCACCTAGTGTTAGTTTTCAGGTCGCCCTAGGCACTAACCTAAGACCCCAAAGAATCACATGTCTCTACCATGTTCGACGACCTCTGTGGCGCGTCGTGCGAAAGCGCGACTGCAATGCAGAAGGTTGCGGGTTCGATTCCCGCCGGGTATTTATGCTAAAAAAATAAATATTTGTGACTGGTCTGGGTGTCCCTCTATGTATTATATGTATGTATTTACAAAATAAATATAAGTATTAAATCCGTTGTCTAGTCACCGTAACACAAGCTTAGTTGCTTACCATGGGGCTAGAAAAATGTTAAAATGTTCTCACACTTCAATATCTTAAGGCAATATAGTTTTCACGCCATGTTTGTTAATTTCGCTTGCTCACTTCGCGCACTGGTCTTGCGAAGGCTTTAAAACAGGTAATATAATAGGCATATAAAGATTTCAACATGAAATTGCACGAGTAAATGCAATATACTAAGGTGTAGTATGTAAGATACAAGTTATAAATAAAATCGAAATAAGATAGCAATGCCAGATGCAAGCTACAAGTCAAGAGTGCAGTGGGATGGAAGTTAAAATGAGTACCGATGTGGCGTTCGACTCTGCTATAAATGTAATAACAGAATTGAATGGTTTCGATTAGGAAAATAAGACATTATTTCGGAGAGTAGATATGTGGCGTACAACTGAAAAAAAACTCTATTAGTATATAAACATTATTTCTTAGTGTTATTAGGAAATCAAAATCGCAAACAGACATGTGTGTTTTCTCAGCATTCAAGGGGCTAAGCTAACTTCATTTGTCGGCGGTGGACGGTCGGCTTAGCAATCTAACTGGACTTAGATGGCGGTGGACACATGGCTTAGCAAAATAACTTGACTTAGTTAGCGGTGGACGATCGGCTTAGCAAAATAACTTGACTAAGATGACGGTGGACGATCGGCTTAGCAAAAAAAAATGACTAAGTTGGCGATGGGCGCTCGGCTTATCAAAATAGGTAACTTGATTTAGTCGGCGGTGGACGCTTGGGTTAGCAAACTAACTTGACTTAGTTGACGATGGACGATCAGCTTAGCAAAATAACATGACTCAAAAGGTAAGTTTGCATATATTTTGTCGTTGAAAATAAAGTGATGCCCCAAAACACGGCACAGAATTAAATAGGTCATCGGAGCACCAATCACAAAACACACAAACATTTCAACGGATAAGATTTCGTCGTGTTTCATTAATTAACGCGACTCCCGTTTCATGAATTCATTAATGATAGGTACCTACTGCAGGTAGGATAGGTACTGTCCATATTTTTGTTAAAGAACTTTGCTCAGTGAATCTTCACACCAAACTCGGAAAAACGGTACACATAATTTACGATCGGCACCACTAGATAGCGCCAGTGGTACAAATAAATCACGATATCTTGTTTGAAATATAAAAATCACGCCCCCCCTTAAATATTTGTTTTATTTTGTACTTGTTGTTAAAGCGGCTACCGAAATAGGTACCTACCTACGTCATCTATGAAAATTTCATGGTTCATGAGATACAGCCTGGTGACAGACACACAGCGGAGTCTCAGTAATAGGGCTCCGTTTTCGCCCTTTTGGAACCCTAAAAAATCTAATGGAAATAGAGAAGAGTAGGTACCTAGTTACTTTAATTTTAAACTCAATTCATTTTTATTATTATTTAGTTATTATTAAACTATGACTAGGTGTTCATAGCCGTAGTTGGTTTTTACTTTAAATCTTTTAAATGTCCCCAAAATATATGAACCATTCATACAAACTTTATTACCAATGAAATGTTAATAGTCTAAATTTTGTCAGACTCTAGAAAAAGTATGTTAAAGTTTACCACACAATTCACAATGATTGAGTAGACAACATCACACAGCGCCATCTAGCTCCATAGCAAGCGACTAAGATTGTGTTATGGTGACCGAACAACGGACATAATAATTGTACATTTCTAGAGTATTTAAGAGAATAACTTATTAATTAATCTAATTAGACGATTTACAAAGACAATAACTTGAATTGACGGCGAACAAAAACAACAAACTAAATGGGAAGCCCTTAATTATGTCAAAATGTATTACATAAATAAAGGAGACAAGTCTACGATGTGGGTACGTATTCTATAACAAAATAGTCTCAACCTCGCCTCAACATCGTTAAATTTTTGTTGAAGACGGGTCAAGAAATTTATTATTTGCAAGAAATTATTAACACTACAAATATTATCTAATGCAGACACCATAATGAGCACTTTTGGCCGTAATGGAATAAGTCAATATAAATTTAACTTTATATTTCATGGTGTTTACTTTTTAAATCTAATAAAAGTCAACACAATGAAATGTAAAGTAAAATTTCTATTGACTTTTTTAGTTTTTAGTTCAACAAAGTTTTAGATACTTGACCTTAAATAACGGGGTATAATTACCACGGCAAAATTAGTTTTTTATGGAACTCGATATTTCGCCAGTAATTGCAGGCTTGTTCACGAGACGGAGATTACGGGTAGGTGATGGATGACAGTTACAAAACTCTGCATAATTTCCGAAGATTGTCCAACCGTTTTTGAGAAGAATATGCTGAGACGATGTTGATACCGTTTAGTTACAGAATACGTGCCGAGGACGCTCGCTGGTATAAATCGAGAACAAGGAAGCTTTCTTATCTTTTCTCATAAACTGTTTTGTTCATAGATCTTTCTGATAAAACAGGAGACGAGGACCACATAATGGGCCAGTCGCACGGGGCCGAGTTTCAAACCATTGGGCTAAGCCAGGCTTGCCCAGCAGAGAAATGAAATATAAATGGAATCGGCATCTTCATACATCGCTTCCAATAAAAACGGCACAAAATAAGACTGACAACTGATGACTGGTGACAGATCAAACAATGAGTTTTAATTACAGAATACTGTCACAACCATTGTTTTCTCTTTCGATATCACCTAAAATTATATATGTACGTCTCGCTCTTTCCTCGCCGTCACTTCCCTTTACAGACTATACTGTCACAACTATTGTTATCCCTTTCGCTTTCGTAAAAACACAAAATATTTAAACAATTCATTACTGTCTTACTTCCTGGTGAAACGATGTTTTTATCTTTTGTTATTGCTATTTATAATTTTTACAGAGCTGAAAAATGCACGAAAGCATTTTGTGTAATGTTTAAACGGATTTTATGACGTTTCTGTCAAGCGGGCGATCGGTACTGAGGTTGATATGTGAATGAAAGACGTGGTGGTAATTACCTTCTCCTTGCGTAGCCACGAAATATGCTCGATGACGTATCTAAACTATTGTTTTAACAGGATCACTGTTGCCCAGTGAGAGCTAGCGTGCGAGTTGCTGCCTCGCCAGTAGGCGGCTACTCGCATGCCAGTAGCTCGGACACGGACGAGGCCAACTATAAGTTGGTTATTAACAAGTAAGTGAGTGTCTTATTATTGATCTGTCTCAGGTTTGTGTTGTCGAAGTTTGGTTTTTGTCGAAATACAACTTGTTTAATTATTAAACTTTTTTAATTCACACAATTTGTTAACATTGTTAAATAGATAAGAATACGCGATTAAGACCCGGTAAAACGTAACTATTGTCTAATTATTGATTTTCGTAGGTTTCTGTTTATTTTATTTTTTGAATATATGTTGTTATAGCGGCTACATCATCTTAGTAGGTAACAGGGTCCCCCCCCCCCCCGGTGTGCGCCCACCTTGTCGTGGTGGGGGGGCTCATTAGCTGCCCGGCATAGCAAGCCAGCTATGTCTGGCAGTGAAGCGAAGAGGCGCGCGCGAGGCGGCCCTCTTGCGAAAGCGAAGAGGGTGTGGTGCCGTTATCCCAGAGCTCGCTCGGGACCGGAGGTCTTGCCTTAATTGGCTGGGCCGCGAGGAGAAAACCTCAATAAAAACATAGTGGAGCATACCACTTTCTAATAAAAAACCCCTGAGTGGCAAGCTGGTTGGCAGGGCGATGCCTTGAAGGTCGGCCAGGGTGTTGGGCGGGACAGCTCAGTCAGTGTCATTTATGCACTGAATCTGCTGCCACGCTTGACCCGTGTCGGCCGTGACTGCCTCCCAGGGGGGTACTTGCCGCCCCCTCCCTGGGTTAACAATATACAGGCTTACCCGGTGTCGCACGGCTCCGCCCGGGTGGACTTAGAAATCCGAAGTACTCGTGGGAATACTATGGTTAAAACAAGAAAACAAACACAAAAAGAAACAGAAAAGAGTGATGATGAGAAGAAAGAACACAGAAGTAAAGAAACTGAAGGTGCTAAGGGCTTAGACAGGAGTAAAATGAGAGAAAGGAGCTCAGTTAGAGCTAAAAGTCTAGGGAGAAGCTCAGATAGGAGTAGAGAGAGAAGCTTGGGTGCTGCAAGCCTAGAATGGGATGAATCCGGATCTCTATGGCTTCATCACGAATATGAGACTGACGAGAGCAACAGTGAACTAACCCAGTCACCGCTATTGCCTGCGGGTCAAAAAAGACCTGCCGCGAAAACGGTTGGCTCTGAACAAGAGTCACTTCCGTCCAAAATATCGACGGCTGGAAGAGGAAAGAAAGGTACAAGTGGGCTCAGGCCGACGAATTTCTTAAAACCTCGAGAAATACGTCCATCAGAGAATGATTCCGAGGGTATTACCGTTTCGCAGTCACGAGAGTGCTCCGGATCCAGCTCAATTGACGAGGCATACGGAGAGATGGACCATAAGTCAGCTTCATTCTTACGGAAGCGGGCCAGAAGAGGGATCAAAGACATCCTCCACGTAGCCACTGAATCCGGTCTCCTCCCTGAAAAGACTGCACAAGACCTTCAGCGCGCGGCAAGCTACGTAAAAGAGGCCGTAGATAAGATGGCAGCGAGTAGCATCAGTTCTGAAACTGAGAAGCTTCAAGAAGATAATGAAAATCTTAGAAAACAGGTGCTGCTCCTCAGAAAAGAGATAGATGACGTCAAGGCCCAGATGAGGATCCTTACTCAAATCAGGACTGAGCGCCTGGAGTTGTCTACTACAACTGAAGTTATGGAAGAAGTATCTCATGACTTTCCGCCTATAAATTTGGTGGGTCCTAATGAGGCGCCCGCTGGGCCTTCTCCAGCGGTGAATAGTTACGCAGTTGTTGCGGGATCAGGACCAAATCCTCCGGGAGAAAGGGAAGAGTGGACAAGGTCTATTTTCAACTACATAGATGCCCGTTTCGACTCGTTAGAGGGTCGCCTGTTACCAGAAGAACGGCTTCGTCCGCCTCTGGCGGCTGATAAAAGAAGAGAGTCTGGTAAAAAAGTTAGCTCCTCACAACCAGTTCTACAGCCGTCGGCAGTGGCGGCTCTGATTGAACCGGCTTCTCAGCAACCAGCGTCGATTTATCTGGAACAACTCCAGGTTTCAGCACCAAATAACCCAAAGAAGGGAAAGAGTAGAAGGAAGAAAAAGTCTCTTGCTGTGGTGGAGGCTCTCCAAGTTCGAGTCACAACTGCTGACGATCCTTCCGCACAGACTCAGATGGACCAACAGATGGAGTGGACTACAGTTGGCAGAAGTGGCCAATCGAGAGCACAGAATCCGCCATCTAAGAAAACTGTTCAGACGAAGAAACCCAAACTACAGGTTCCCAAATCTGCGGTGGTAGTTATCACATTGCGGCCTGAAGCAATAGATAAGGGTGGGATATATAGTGATGCCATTGCTCTAGCTAAGACCCGCATTGACCTTAACGCCTTAGGTATCCCGGAAGGAGTAAAGTTTCGCACAGCGGCCACGGGCTCAAAAATATTTGAGGTTCAGACAGGCGATGACAGTGCGGTTAAAGCCGACGCTCTAGCCACAAAACTGAGAGAGCTTTACGGTGAGGACGTGGATGTCACCAGGCCAACGAAATGCGTGGACATTCGCGTTTCTGGCCTGGATGACTCAGTCACCGCCCCTGAAGTGGCTGCTGCTATAGCTGCGGTTGGTGGAGTTGCGGTTGAAACTATTAAGACCGGAGAGATACGTCGAAACCCTTCGGGGCTTGCTACGGTTTGGGCCCAATGCCCTATAGTGGCGGCCAAAAAGCTCATGGAGACAGGAAAGCTGTTAGTAGGTTGGGTAGCCGCTAGAATCAGGATACTGGATCGCAGACCATTGGTCTGTTACCAATGCCTTGAGCGCGGTCACGTCGGAAAATGTTGTGCAGAGCAAATTCCGGTTGGCGGTCTGTGCTTTAGGTGCAGTAAGCCTGGTCATAAAGCTGCCAGCTGCTCCGCAGAGCCCCATTGCTCTCCTTGCGCTAAAGCCGGAAGAGCTGCCTCACATGCGGTTGGTTCTGCACCCTGTAAGGCGCATAAGAAGGGGATTAGCCACAAGGCTCAACCTGATAGGAGGACCCAGACAACGTCTACCAACTGATCACAACAATGGCTGTATCTGTGTTGCAGACGAATATCAACCACTGCTCAGATGCGCAGGATCTTTTGATCCAAAGCAGTGCGCAGTGGTTGATCTCCGTTGTGGTAGTCTCCGAGCCATACTCAGTCCAATACCATCAGGATTGGGTCGCAGATCTGGATGGCAAGGTAGCTATGACTTCAAGAGGTGCAGTGGGGTCTCCCCCTTTCACATGTGTCGTGAAACGTCGGGGCTGTGTCGCTGCGGTACTTGACGAGGTTGCGTTCATCGGTGTCTATTTTTCACCTAATACTAACCGAGATGAGTATCGGGGCTTTTTACGGGAACTAGACAACCTGGTCAATTTGTTCCGATCATACCCTTTGGTGGTCCTTGGGGATTTCAACGCTAAATCTATGGCGTGGGGATCCCCACAGACACTACCGAAGGGTCAAGACCTTGAGGATTGGGCTGGAGATGCAGAGCTACTTCTACTGAACCGCGGTAGGGTGGCTACCTGTGTGAGGCACAATGGGCAATCGGTTGTCGATTTGACATTTGCGAGTCCGTGTCTTGCAATGCGCGTCAGGGATTGGAGGGTCCTGGAATGGGGTGGAGACGCTGTCGGACCATCGTTATATTCGTTTTAGCGTCTCAGCCCAAACTTCGGCTCCTTCAATGCTCGCCACGACTCGTAACATTGGCATTCGCTGGACAATCAGTCGTTTAAACCAGGAGTCGGTGGAGGAGGCGGCCATGGTGGAAGCTTGGCCAGAAGCGCCCGAAAGAATAGACATCGATTCTGAGGCAGCTTGGTTCCGGGAGGCGATGACCCGCATCTGTGATGTGGGAACGCAGACATTGCGCAGCTCCGACGTGCTTGCGTGGTTGCGAGGCGCCAATACACAAGACACCGTCGAAGACGTCGTCGTGGAGGTGATTTTGAGGAAAGAGAGGCCGTATTTCAAAATACTTACAGAGCGGCTAAACTCGCTCTAAAGAATGCTATCGGTGAGGCGAAAAGAAGGGCCAAAGAAGAAATGCTGGGAACTTTGAGTGATGATCCGTGGGGCCGACCTTATCGTATGGTGCGGGGCAAGTTGCGGCCGTATGCTCCTCCACTCACTCAAAGTCTCCAACCTCACTTCGTGGACAGAGTAGTGAGCGCTCTCTTCCCGGAAGGAGGCGATATAATCCCTCCCTCTATGCTGACTCCAGACGATACAATGCCCGAAGACATCAGTGAGTCCGTAGAGGTAACATCCGTTGAGCTTCGACTGGCTGTCGTAAAAATGCGGGCCAAAAACACAGCTCCTGGCTGGGATGGGGTGCCGGGTAAGGTGTGGGCATTGGCTCTGAAAGCGTTGGGAACTCGGTTCCTTCGACTGCTTAGTACCTGCATGGAGCGAGGCCAGTTTCCCGGTCTCTGGAAGACAGGGAAACTGGTATTGCTTAAAAAGACAGGGCGTCCTTTAGAGTCTCCGTCCGCGTACCGCCCCATCGTGCTACTAGACGAGGCATGCAAGCTCCTCGAAAGAGTCGTAGCAGCACGCCTTATCACGCACCTGGGGAGAGATGGACCGGATCTGGCTGACTCCCAGTATGGCTTTCGTCGAGGTCGCTCGACTGTCCAGGCTATTCTAAGAGTCAAAGCACTAGCGGAGGAAGCAGTGGCCCAGGGTGAGGTCGTCTTGGCGGTGTCATTAGACATCGCCAACGCCTTTAATACTCTCCCTTGGGTGGTCATAAGGGAGGCACTTCTGTATCATCGAGTGCCACTCTATCTCTGCCGACTTATTGGGAACTATCTCAGCGATCGTCAAGTGGTCTTCCCCGGGAGAGACGGTGTATGCATTAGGGAAGTCTCGCGCGGTGTTCCACAGGGGTCAGTTCTAGGCCCACTCCTGTGGAACATCGGGTACGACTGGGTCCTCCGCGGACGTAATCTCCCGGGCGTGGGCGTCTTCTGTTACGCAGATGATACGTTGGTAACCGCCCGGGGGAGCACGTTTTACACTGCAGCAGCACTAGCGTCTATCGGGGTGGAAGACGTGATACGTCGTATCCGGAGGTTAGGCTTAGAGGTGGCTCCAGAAAAGTGCGAAGCCATAAGCTTTCACAGTTCTCGGCGAGTACCCCCGCGAATTCTTTGCGTGGACGTCTGCGGAGTACGGGTGAGCGTCAAGACGTCGATGAGGTATCTGGGTCTTGTTCTGGACTCGACCTGGAACTTTACACCCCACTTTGAGGTTCTCGCGCCAAAGTTAAAAGCAACAGCGTTGGCCCTCGGTAGACTGCTGCCGAATCTAGGTGGTCCTACTGTGTCATGCCGGAGATTGTACGCTGGTATTGTGCGGTCGATGGCCTTGTATGGGAGCCCGGTGTGGGCGGACACCCTCACGGCCCGGAATCGAACCTTGCTTCGACGGTCGCAGAGGTTGATGGCCGTGAGGGTAATACGCGGTTACCGTACCATCTCATACGAGGCCGCGTGCGTTATGGCCGGCGTCCTGCCATGGGACCTAGACGCGAAAACTCTCGCGTCAATGTTCCGTTGGCGCGAAGAGGCGCTGGAACGTGGCGATCGACCGGCTCCACGAGAGGTGGAGGGACGCCGGTTAGAGCTCCTTGAGATCTCCATGACAAGATGGGACGAGCGGCTGGAGCGACCTACGGCTGGTCATGCCATTATACAGGCTATACGCCCAGTATTGGGCGAATGGGTAGAGCGACTACACGGGGTTCTCACGTTCAGGCTGACACAGATACTTTCCGGGCATGGGTGCTTCGGAAAGTATCTGTGTCAAATAGCTCGTAGAGAACCCGACGAGAGATGCCACCACTGCTCGAGCACCGTGGATACCGCTGTTCACACACTTGAACTGTGTGCGGCATGGCGTGAGCAGCGGGACGAGTTGCGAGAGGCAGTGGGGCGTGATCTGTCGCTCCCCACAATAATATCTGCGATGGTGGCTGACGAGGCGGCTTGGCAGGCCATGATCCGTTTCTCTGAAGCTGTCATGACGGCCAAAGAGATATCGGAGCGGGAACGAGAAGTGGCCACTTCGAATCCCACGCGGGCACGGCGTTTGAGAGGGAGACGTCGCAGAGGACGTCGAGGTCGTGACAACGATCTGATGCCGCCATAAATGGGTTCCGTAGGCAGCAGACTCGGGGGGGTCTGTCGCTGTTTAGGGGCCCGAGCGAGGCGCGCGTGGTTCCCGTGCGCCGCTCAAGCGGATCGAGGGTTCTCACCTCTACGAGAGAGGGTCCGATGACGGACTTACGCCGTCGGGGCGCGGAAGAGTATGAACGTGTACCCGCGTTCCCCGACACCAAGGCGTGCGAGGAACCGGTGGAGTTTTAGTGGGTAAACCGCTGGCCGTCTACCACCTTTAGGCCAGTAGGGAGCCCCACACATCCCCACCGTTCCCCCCGGGACGGTGGGACGGTGCATAAGGCGCATTTCTCCACCTTTAAAAAAAAAAAAAAAAAAAAAAAAAAAAGGTAACAGGGGTCCCGTTTTTACCCCTTGGGTATGGAACCCTAAAAAACTAACTGGGCACATATTTATCGACCATTCTACATTGACTAGAACTCGATCACTTTACGAACTGGAACCTAGGAGGAGTACTAAAACATACTTTAGAGACCGTAGCACGAATTTAGGTCACCTAATAATTTAGGTTCTAAGTAACGTTTATCAGCCCCTAGAGACGACACTTATTAATTACGGTTAGTTGCTTAGAATGATTTAGTTAGGTACGTTTAACGCACCTGAGTGCCATATTAATGTCTAACCCCCTTACTTGTAAATAAACGATGATAAACAGATGAATAAATTAAGTATCGTTTTACTGTGATATGAAGTTTTAAAGTTGACAGACAGAGACAAACGTTACATAACTTAGTCATCTGTTAATCGTCGCTTATAATACCTAAGTAAGGGATAAAATACTAATTAATATAGATTTTTCTTCTGATTTCGCGATGTTGGATAAAAATTAAACTCATTTTTCGGTTGATTTTAATCGCGTGATGTTTATTACTTTTAGCATTGTTTCAACGCTCAACGGAGACCTTTACAGGTGTCTTCTTCAGGTTTGACAATCCTGAAGAAGAGCCCTGTAAATGTCTGTAAAGGTTACATCGCAAAAACGGTTCAGCTGTTCTCGAAATATTGCAATTTGTAATTAACATAACTTTTTTTTTATACAGACAAAAATATATTCTAAATTGCTAATAACGCCAGTTTATCGGTCAAGAACCAAAAGCCCTAATTATTCAAACAAATTTCAATTACTTTGCTCCTAATAACAAATAACCTTCATATTTTTAATACCGTTAATTGATTCGGGACAACGACCCTATGGAAACTCATAAACACCCAATCATAAGCTAAAGAACAATATTGACAATGTTTAAAATAGACTCTAAAGCTTAAACGACAAGGTATAAATTGTATTAACACGTTGAAAATTAAGAGAAAAAATAACTTTAAATTATTGCGTTTAAGAAGGAAATTGCTAGAGTTAATACAATGTACGAGAGAAATGAAATTACAGAAGGGAAACAGGAAATAGGAGTAATAAGGACAAATTAACATTGTTGAGTACCCGAGGATGCTTGCTTCTTTGTGAAAATTGGATTTAGGAACAAAATATTTACTGTTTAAGTCTAAAGGTGCGGTCTAGTATAGTTTCTTTCGCGCCATATCAAGCCAGCTAGTTTGTAATTAAACGTCTGTACGCAAGCAGCTGAATATAACGCGTCACTTTGACTATTACTTTCGATGAATAAACTGGCTGTTGCGTATAAATGCCTTGTTCTTTTTTGTGGTTTGGTTTTTAAAAGCATGGCCTAATGAAGATTCGATTAGGCCATAATATGCAAAGAAGTATGATGTGAAGTCACTGCTTCATTGATCTTCTTTTAGTGTAGTATTGTGGCTGACCTAGTGTTAAGAGTTTTCAGGTCGCCCTAAAGCCTCTTACTTGCCCTGAAGACTGCTATAGCAGATAACTACCGGGACCAACTTCTTAACGTGTCTTCCGTTGAAAACGCACACAATCGAGAAACTGATTTTTGCTACACTAATTTTCGGTCACCCACCCAAGTTACGATCGCGCCATGCGAAGCTTAACCTGTACAATCATACAAGAGCAGGTAGGCCAATGCCCATGAGCTCCTCAAATCCTTCAAAAACCAAGAATAAGAAATTCGAATAATGATAACAAGTATTTTATGCCTGTACAGCCTGATATCAATTCATCTTCTTTCTCTAACAAAAGTACCATAGAATAATCATAGTACTAAATAGATACAAACATTTTTATACCCGTTCCCATTGCTGGATCAACGTCCAAATCTCCCAAGAATCCCGTCACTGAGCTAAGGTTTAGTAGCGAAACAATTAAAGAACTTTACTACCATCAACTCCGCTCAGTCCTAACGTTTATCCCTAGGCTCATTAAAACTAAATACTAAATACCTCCAGAGTCCATTAGTATGATGAGAATACCAGCTGCATACCAAAACGGTGCATCATCCAATGACGCATGATTACCTGTAACAATGATTGTCTTTTTAGAATCATAAGGAATGCAGTAAAATTTATACCTAAAGGCGTTAGAGAAGTAAATTACTTTGTACTGACAATTTGGTTTTTACACTTTGAAATAAGTTACAATTATCTGCCTTATATATAGGTAACCATTTACCATCGTATTTGAAAGGGAAAGATCTAAGTGTAAACATAAATTTATAAATTTTGTGCATGATAGAAAAAAATCACAAAGTTAATTCAAATTTTCAACTAAAATCATTGTATTTAAAAAGTAGATCTACAGTCCAAATTCTTGACTATTTATGAACAAAAAACGAAAGTCAAAACGAGAAAATGGGGGTTACCAAAGTTACCTAAGAATTCACAAATATCCGCATTTACCTAAATGAATATAATGTACATTCCATTTAAGATTCTATATCCGCGGTTTAAATGGCTTTATCAATAGTCAATCAGAATAATTTTAAAAGTAGGTAGGTACCTACTTATGAAGTGGAATTCATTAATGTGAAAATTAACCTCATTTTTCGGTTCCAATCGCGTTGCTTTAAATATTTTGACATTTATTCAGAGCACGACGTTTTATGGACTTTACACAGGCCTCCTTGCGCCCCAGAATCCCTCCTCCTGTGACATCCTGGTCACGACACCACATACAGAAATATATAAATACCTACAGTAAATGTGGATAATTAGAAGACTTTAACAAGAAGAACAAATTAATATAAACAATACATTGTTAGGAAGTTCTTCGTACATCGACCACGCGATGCGAAGCCTATACTTCGTACCAAAAGTTAAGTTCTTAAGCCCACCAGTAAATTCCAGCAATACTTACACACTTCACTACGAAAATGTCGCTCAAAAACAAAACTTTCCCGAATTTGCTATCTCATTTGCATAATTCCAATTAACAATAACGATTACGATTGAAACTTCGAAGGCTTGATAGCAAGAGACGGATCAATATTGTTCTTCCGAATCCTTCATCTACTACTTTGGACAAAAGGGAGAAAATTGGAATTCGCTGTGTATAGGAATCCCTTTGTAAAATATTGAATGTTTGAATTATTTACGTTGACTACCAAAGGCAATGCGATACCACGGTATCGAATCTCGAGGTAGGCGAGGGCCAGGTGACACGGCCATTTTATTGAAGCCTACCTCGCCGAAACGACAGGTGTTGGGTACGCGCAGTTGCGAAAAGATGCGATCAGGACTTTATGGCCTAGATAATAAGAATCAAGTGGAATGAATCTGTGGATTGAACTTGATCGAGATAAACAGATGGCGGGAAATATTCAACATCTGCTCCATCAAGTTTATTTTTGACTTTTTATTTTTTTCCAATATCGAGTTGTTATTTTTTCCAAACAGATTCATAAGAAAGCAACTTTGGTTTCGAAAGTAAATATTTTAATAATTTGTTGTGAATATAACTTTGAAAAAAAGAACGGCTACAAAAAAATATTTAGAAAATTTTAGCTTTAGATTTATTCAGAACTGTGCGTAGTAAAACTTAGCGATTTTGCTCTAATTACAAATCTTCATACTAATGAGCCGCACACCTACGAACAGAATAACGCTCATATCCGAATAAGCCCTAAGAGGAAAATTTACCTACCTAATTGTTTACCTCCATACTAATACCAATTATTTTAAATTTTAGGGGCATGGTCATAGCAGATATAGATTTTAAGGCATAAACACATTTTCTCTAATATCTTTATCCAGGGAGGAAACAGTCGACTACGTTTGTATGGACAAAGAGTAGCTAGACTTTCCTCTTAACTCGTACGTCTATCAGAATTTAACCTCCTTTGACTGCTCTAGCGTTACAAACCGGAATGACTTGTTCTATTGGCACCATTATAAGCAAGTTCGTTCGTTCCCTACCACAAGGTATTAAAGTTGATATTCCTCCAACTTTCATTAATAAAACGTACCTAGTCAAGAATGTCCAATGAGTCAGCGCTATAAACATCTGGCCCGGTTATACGGTCATGCATCAAAATCCAGGCACAAAAAAGGTCAAAATTCTTTGTTTTGCCCTATAAAACTGTGATATGAAAAATAAAGGATTTGATAGAGAACGTGAGTTTTTTATTAATTTTTGTTGATGAGTCTGATGTGGTTGAATTAGGGTGATTAAGAGTATACTTTATTGTTGAAGGTCAAGGGCAGACAAAGGGACGAGGTCTCGAAGGTTAGCCTGACATATTAAATAGACCTAAGTAATATATAGAGTACGCGTTGTATAGAATCAAACTTAGTTTCAAGTTAGTACTAACGGCGTACCGTTGTTTCACCCTCGAAAGTCCCGATCCCGTAGGAATTTCGGGATAAAAAGCAGCTTATGTGTTACTCTTGGTGTCGCGATTGGTGCAACGGTTTTTGAGTGAAGAAGCATCAAATATACTCGCAGTAAATATCGATGCCTTAGTTCACAAAATTGCACTAGGTACTTAGTACTTACTTACGTAGTCAGTACAATTGTGAACTATGGCATATTCGTTGTCTAGAAGAAGTCTAGTTGCTTAGTTTCAGGGGTAAATAGCGCTGTGTGATCAGTGCATCGTCCTGCTATATTCTAACACAAAATACAAAAGTTTGCAACGTAAAAGAGGTTAAATAAAAACCTATTACCCATTCGCACATGATTACTGAATATTCCCAAGAAAACCATTTTCAGCAGAACGTTAATTGCAAAACAAAAGAGTACATTGAAATAAGGATAAAAAAAACTAGTTCATCCGAACAATTTGCCGTAATCTGATTTAAAAAATTCCGAGCATTTTAGTCTCGTATACTCCTATAGAATGAACGCCCGAATCACCCTTTGTAGGTAAATCTGAGGCAAGGTGCGCATTGAGATTTGAACAGATTTCAAAGCAGATGTTTTGAAGGCAAATATTTTTTTTCACGAAGGTTTCGAATAAAAAGGTTTATCGCGAAATTATGCAACTATATTTTACAGCGAAACACAAGAGTTCCGTTGTACAGTATCGTAAATCTGTGAATTGTGTTTTAGTAGTTTTCGTAAGGTTTTCGGCTTTTCGTTCGAGCTGTTCTTTTACCGACTAGTAATTTATGTATTTTTAAGTTATTATATTGCAATGTATATTTAAGTAAACTGGGTATAGGTATCATGATTTAGTAAACTGGAATTTTTACCTTAACCCATTTACTTGGAATTTCGGACCTCATTGAGGACACAAAGAACCTACCCCAACTGAACCCCTAACCCGGATTGATACGTAACCACGGGATCGGAACGCTGGAGTAACCTCGGGGCGCTGCTAAGCAAATAATAAAGCTTGTTTACGTCGAACAAACTTCTGGATAATTTCATTTTTCTTATTGACATTTAAGATAATTTCCTGTCCATCAATTTCTTTAAATAAAACTCAGTGATAAGATAAAGTAGGTACCTAAAAGCAAAATCCGTGCAGTAAAAACGTAGGGCATTAAAATTCCGAATAAAAGACCCAGAAATCATTTACCTTTTGTCCCTTGTAATAAGAAAATGTATAAAATAACTAATAAACTTCTAAATCCCGTTTCTGAGGGAGATTTTTTTGAACTTCCACAGTAAATGTTGGAATTTCAGTGGTTTAATCATATTAAATTTAGAGGTTTACGGACTTGGATGAATTTTTAATGTTTTTTAATGAAATTAGGGTGTATTTTTGCAGTAAGGTTTTGGGAGTATATACTGCCCACGAAGTTATTTACAATTTCAACGAAGAATGATGATTTTTGGGTAGGTATAGGGCTCGGGTGGAATTTAAACACCATCTGAAGAGGTAGACTTTATGGTAATATTCTATGTTGTTGATCAATGTTATGTTTCGTATTCGATTTTGGGAAATCAACATTTTGGGAAATTCGACATTATGTGAAATTCAACATTTCAGGAAGTTCAACATTTTGGGAAATTCAACATTTTGAGAAATTCTACATTTTGGGAAGTTCAACATTTTGGCACTAAAGGTTCGTGAGTTGAACCTATGATGTCACCTGGAGAGGTGGTGTGGAAATTATTACATGTTTTGTCGTCTTGGTTACGACGTAGTTGGGTGTCTCCTCGCGACCGAGACTATTGTCACATAATCGAAACAGATTTGATATTGTTTACACTGTTTAGAGAATTTCATCTGGTAGGTTAGTTTAATATAACTTTAGTGATGGATTCCAATTTAAAGTTGATTTATTTATTTTAGAGACTGCATTTCAATTTATTTAAAACTGAATTTTTTGTAACTTGAAATTTTGTGATAAGTAAGTATTTGTTTAATGTTTGCGGTATTTGAAATCAATAATAATTTCATACACAGACAAACATAAAACGTGTAGGTACACGTGTTAAGTACTTACACAAGGGTTTTTTTTAATATTTCGAACTAATTCCCAACAAAAGTCTCATTTAGTTAATTACACCAGTAGCAATAACAACTTATAATAAAGATATCGAATACTAGTTCAGAACCATTTCCATGACGGCCCATTTAACTCATTTTACTCATACAAATGGATCATAAAAATGACTTCATAACGATAAATAGGTCTTCGACCTTGCATTTGTCGTCTGAAATAGAGTATAGTCAGGTCAGATCGGATACGGGGGAAGACCGTATGACTCAAATATCTCGCAAAATAGGTAACATTGCAACTGCCGGGTACTACAGAACGGTGCGATGAAAAGCTCTTGTGTAGACCGTGGCTAACACTAAAAAATATCACCTACTAGCTGACCCGGCGAACTTTGTTCCGCCTTAGAAGCTAAAAAAAGTAGAAAAAAAATATCCTATCTCCTTCTCCTGGTTCTAAGCTACCTCCCCACCAATTTTCGGCCAAATCTGTTCAGCCGTTCTTGAGTTATAAATAGTGAAGGTAACTAACACGACTTTCTTTTGATATATTGGGAGATTTTTGAGTGATACAGTCTTCCCCCGTATCCGATCTTACCCGACTAAACTCTATATTGGAAATTAACTTTATTGCCCCATTTTCTATTAAACAAGCTTAAGTATAACAGCCTGCTTTGTATGATTGTGATTAGAGATCTGGTTTTAGTTAATCTAAACGATCGAACGGACTCTGACGCATAGAGCAATGATATAATAGACTCCTTGTTCAGTAATTTGCTAGATGTGTATGGGAATGTTATTGAAATGATCGGTTTACCAACTAGACTCATTGCTTTTATGGCGAAGAAAAACATATTGACTCGAACACCCTGTTCTTTCAGTTCGGTTTCTTAGTTATGGCTTTCTACGAGCAATATAGGGATACTAGCTGACCCGGTGAACTTTGTTTTGCCTTAAAGGCATTTTTTTTTGATAGGGTATAGTGCTGTAGGCAAACTAGCACTACACACAGTAGGTTTCACGAAAATTAAGGCCTGACGAGCGTAAACTTTTAAGTGTGGGTCGCGTAATTCGGTTTCATAGAAAATAGATAACTTATTTGGCGTCGCCATGTCGCTAAACAGAGTTTTTGTATAAAACCGAATGTAGCAGAAATTACACGACTCAAAAATTTACGCTCGTCTCACTAAAAGTGTTGTTTTTGAGATTGATAAAAGATCAGTGTGAAGCCAGAGCGGATTGATCTGCTATTGCGATAAATGTACTTACATTTCCCAATTAATTCAAGTAAATTAGGCGTAAGATCGAATAGCCAACGATAATCACACAACCGTATTGTATCTGGCATGTCCTGTGGTCAGTTATTTGCATAACCGATAACCTAAGGGTTATTGAGTCGTTATCATTGAGTTCTATAACCTCTCTGCTTACTATTGACTTTAGTATCGTCATTTATCATTCGATTCGAGGTAAGGTAAATATCATACTTTTCTTTATTAAATGTTATTATTATTGATATATTGAGTTGTAATGTTTCCGGATAAATATTTTTACAACATTAAGTTGAGCGTTTTATGAGGATGTTATGGGATTTCTTTTACATCACTACTTAGTATAAAAGAAAGTCGTTTCCCGGCCTGTCCTTATGAAGATCTTTTAAACTCCGCAACGGATGGTGATGCGATATATTTGTTAATAGATGGAGAAAGTGCATCATAAGACACGCAGGACGAGATTGGATGTCGAGAGCTCAAGACCGTCAGGAGTACAAGAGGTTGGAGGAGGCCTACGTCCAAGATTGTACATGATGCTTGTACATGGGCTGTAATGGATGGATATAGTGATTGTGTTTGTTGCTCCTTCCGCTGAACCGATTGCGATGCAACTCGGTATGTAGAAAACTAAAGACCTGGGATAATAAATACATAGGCTTCTTTATTATATTTCGGCGGGATCGGGACTTATACAAGTGAAACCACTCATAGTACAAAAGCTGAACTCGATTTGTAGCTCAGTTATAGAGCACTAGTTTATGCCCGGTTTCGCCCGCGTAAGCCCCAATCCTGTGGCAATATCGTGATACAAATTAGGCTATGTTACTCTTCGATTTCTATTAGTGAAAGAATTTTTGAAATCAGTTCAGTAGTTTCCAAGCCAATTCGTTACAAACAAACAAATAAATCTTTCCTGTTTATAAAATTAAGTAGTCGCTAGTTGCTTTACTAGTTTTTGGTACCTAGTGAAAATATTTCCAGAAAATATATAATATTTTAGAACAATAGAAAACTTAGAAATGTTTTCTCTCTATCCCCTGGGTTCGGTAAAACCTAGACGATGAATGAACTTACTTCATTCGATATGAAAAGTCATTGAAAGACCTAATAATTCTATTCAAAGAATCATTCGTTTCAAATTATATTGACACTAGATGTTTGATCCTCAAAGGAATTTTGAATTAAAATTGTAGGTAATTTAACTTAATCAGCTTGTACTTAAGTGAATGTTGAGCACTTTTGTTTAATTAGAGACTAGAGTGTTATGGTAGAGACTTAATAATATAAAGTGCGTGTAAATGAAAACCTGCAATCCATCTTAGGTATAGTCAGACAATAAGTGGTTATCCACAGTAGTCTCCACATAAATAGTGTCAGTGTGTAGAATTTTGAAATTGTATATATTTATCAGATTGTAATCTAAGAAAGCAGAATTTTAAAACTAGTTCAGGCATAACATTCTGACACTAGAGGTAAGATGGAGGTAAGTAAATAAATACGCGATTAAGAAAAATGTAACTAGTGTCAGTATGTCCACAGTCTACTTACCGTATTCCGTCATACATAACGCGTTATGGCAATAACTTTTCATAACGCTACATGTTACCATGAAATGCCCCAGAAGATCATAAGAGAAACTTCCCTTGCATTGTATTATTGGTCCCGCGGCGACGATGATTCTCGACCGTGACACTCCGACCTCATAGGTCAGACGCTGTCGTGCAAATATTTACCTTTAAGCCACGTATCTATGAGGCGACAAATGTCGCGCGACACATGACACTTAGCACACTCCGAAATGAAAGGATATATCCTTCTCGCTCAGCGCAACTAAATAAGACAGTGACAGGCACGTAAAGTCGATCTTCGGTTACCGTCCGAAGGTCTCTGAATGCCCCTACATTTTAGTAGAACCTATGATGTCGCCTAAAGAGGTGTATTAAATGTATTGTCGTCTTGGTCACCACACTTTGGTTGGGTGTCTCCACGCGACCGAGACTATTGTAACAAAACGTCGCGGTAAGTATGAATGGTAAATATGTAATTATGTATTCTAATTGTGTTAGTTAAAAGAGTTGGTGTAGATACATGTTGTACCTACGACATCACGGGATATGTCTCGCGAGGTGTGAATAGGTCGCAGGAAGTCGTCCGATATGTCTACGGGGGCACGAGTCGCGCGACATTTGTCGCCCAATCCGTACGCGGCTTTATTCATAAGGTTAAACATAGTTTAATAAACGAGAATAGCTCCGTCAAAATAGTTCTATTATAACTTCAAATAAATTCAATTCGACTAGCATTTGAAGCTATCAAAAACGCAATATAAAGTCAAAGCTCAACTCGACGAGTAAAAAATTCATTTCGCGTCAACCTGTGCAGTAGGAAACTTTATATAGAATTTAACTTCAAAAAGAATTTCGTCTCTTACAATAATAAGATCGTGTTTGAAGGCTTTTGTCGGACTGATTTAAAATTTTATGGAGGGTAGAGGAGCAATAGAGTTAGAGTATAGATCATTTCGGACTGTACTGTAATACCACTGTACAAATATACATAGTAGGCCGACTCCATGTACGGTTCAGTCTTCTCGGGACCACGGCCGGTATAAATTCAATTTAATTTAATTCAATTCAATTCAATCATTTATTTCGGATAATTATTTACAAATCCATATTTTAAAATTTAAATTAAGTACTTATTTAAAATTAATATATTATATGTCCCGTAAAATTAATATATATAACCCGTTTTCTGAAACGTCGAGGTAATTAAAACAATGATTATCAATAACGCGATCTAGACCCGTGCCTAAAAATAATGATCGACTCCATGTATTTCCTAAGAGGGCAGTCTTAAGCCTTGAGGGCTTGAGGGCACCTCTCAACTCAAGCTAAAACAGATATCTTCCATCCAAAGGTTGCCTGGAAGAAATCGCTTTCAGCGATAAGACCGCCTTTGTGCAACAAACATTTTAAGCTTTTTCTTTATTCTATTTATTTTGTTTTCTTTTCTTATGTTATACAAATAAAGTTACAAAGCAAAGCAATGAAGATTTAGTTAGTCATTCATTAATGGACCTCGAAAAGTGAAATCATAAGAGCAGAAAAACGAACCCTGGACTTCCGAAACTGATGCAATGCAACCGGGAACATCGCCCAGATGATAAGGCTCGATGTGCCCATCAGAAGTTATGAAACATTACTATAAAACAAAAGCTTTCGGGAAGTAGGTATATATTTACGCGCTTCATTGCGCGCTCGCTCGTAGCAATGTCCCAACTTGCCCATGTCGTGTGTCGATTCGAGGTCTCTATAGAGTCAGCCTACTGGACGGACCGGCCCGCCGATGTTTATGCTGTGTTCCCTACTGAGGCTCGTTAGATATTCAATTCTGAAACGCAGCTGGTATAAATCTGGAAGCATTCGTAAATCAAAGTTTTTGTCTTCAGATCTATTATTCAAAACCGCGACATTTTCCCTTCGAATATCTTGAGTGAATCCATCAAATATAGATTGAGTTCTGAAATGTGAATGAACGAACACTTCGTTAGGTTTTAGAAGGAGATGCAGATGTTTCTTTATTCAAAATTTAGGAACATCTTAAATCTTATACCTTATATAATAACTATCCTTGTTTACCTTATATAATCTAATCATAATATTCCACAACACGACCTACCAGTCCAACTAAACAGCCCTTTTCTATGCCAAGGTTGCCTGGAAGAAATCGCTTTGAGCGATAAGGCCGCCTATTTATTTGGTTTTGAAATTCATTTATTTTATGTGTTATATTTTGTAATGTAGGTATAGGTACCTACTATTGACGTTGATCAAATAAAGTATTTATCTATCTTTATAATAATTTTAATTTTATGTACGGGACCCTCATCGAACAGTAAAAGCAGAAATGTATTCAAACAAAACGATACCAATAAGAACCGAAATGCCGAAACGAAGGAAAAAACGCCAAATTATTAGCTCAGCAATAAAACCCGCAAAGACGAAACCGCCATCAGAATATTTAAGGTAAGTAAGTACACGTACAACAGGAAAAAAATACTTTTAATTATACCAAAAAACCTTTGTAAAACCAACATAAAAAAGCGATTGAATAATTTATGTCCAGAATGCCCGAGCTGGGCTTTGAAAGGTGTTTTTATTTGTCGTAAAGGATTTATGAGATTTCTAGGCGGCGACCCTGACTGGCCATAGAGGCTCGCTCTCCATCACCCCGTAAAGCCATTCTTATATTGTGCCAACATATACCTTTCTGAAGGTGTTTTCAATTTTGTCGTGAAAAATAAGCAAGGCTCCGCATGCCGGCAGAATTTAATAAAGGCCATGTAATATCGCGTTGAAGAGATCTCGACAAAATTGAAAATTAACAACCACTTTTGCTTAACCGCCGTTCCTGAATTTCGGAGACGAGCTATTGTTTAATTTTATTCTTCTGCAATACGATACTTGCCCGCTTAATGTACTTTGAGGTAGATTTTAAAGTCAATTTACGTTGACGGTATATTCTCCTTATCTTTTATGGGAAGTAAGGGATCTACGCCGATTACTTTATTCTGGGAAAAAAATACATTGATTTAGACAAGCACACGGCTTACACATCAAGAAATATGGACAAACACACATAAAAATAACGTGGCAAATAAGAAGTAACAAAAAAATAATTATTTCAAACAAAAAGGAGCAAAAATCTTGTCGAGACTAGATTCGAACCCGAGCCACTCGCTTGCCGTGCGAGTTGTGCTATCAACAAAGCTTTCAGATGACGCATTTCGTGACTATATTTCAAGTAAAATGCCTTGAGCAATAAAAATAAGAAATAACTAAATAACAAAAAGTAAAACAAAAATATCATGACCGACTCGTGGACAAACATGGCCAAAATCGTTGAAAACTGTATACCAAACACTGACCTCAATGGTACAAGTCGCGTACTTGTATAGTTTCATTTCAGTGATACCAAAGAATGATAATTACCAAAAGGTTATTTTATTTATATCTCACATTTCAATTTAACAAATCCTAGTTGAATGCAAACGAAAATAACGGGCTTTTAAGTAGTTCATATTAAAATATCTCTCGAATGAGGAGGAACACTAACTTTTTATCCCGGCAGAGGGCGTTAGTCGAATGATCTTAGGATTGAATTAAGAACTGTCAAACAGGTGTGTTTTACAACTCTCGGCGCCAAATTGGCCATATCAGTCTCAGAACGAAAGAAAAAAAAAACTCGGCATTTTCATTTGTGGGGACCATCATCAAAAAAAAAAGATCATCTGAGCCCAGCGCCATCTGCTCACAGCTTTGCGTGTGCCACCCCATTATGTGTTTATTAAAAACTATTTTGAGTTCGTAAAAAAGAGGTTTAACTCCAGTTAGCTGTTTTTACTAAAGCCTTTGAACACGTCGGCATCAGCTTAGAGAGACTAGGATTTGAGAGAATCTTTTTGTTCACTGCAACCGCTTGATAAATTGCGTACAAGAGGAGAATTAAAAAAAGCGGCCAAGTGCGAGTTGGACTCGCGCACGAAGGGTTCCGTACTGCTATCATAATTGGGTACGGAACCCCAAATTAAACACTGGACCAATCAATTCGTGAACGCAACGCGAACGTTATACATCGCGGTAACGTTGTTTTTTATGTCTAAAATCACGTAATGTGGTATGGGAGCCCCGTTCAATATTTGTTTTATTTTGTTTTTAGTATTTGTTGTTATAGCTGCTACAGAAATACATCATCTGTGAAAGTTGCAATAGTCTAGCTAGAGACACAGCCTGGTGACAGACGGACAGATAGACAGAAAGACAGAGAAGTCACAGTCCCGCGTTTTTACCCCTTGGGGTAAAGAACCCTAAAAAGTCGAATATACGACAAAAACTTTACCGTTTTTCAGCTAGTTTTGTTTTCATCTTACGCCAGTTATGTTTTATGTTGGTCCCGGACTGTTCGGTTGGTAAACTCCTTTTTCTAACTATTTACAGTTAAAACTTTTTTATAATACACCCAGTTTGAGAGTACTTAGCAGTAATAGAAAAGTTTTTATTTAAATACAGGACCATTTTATTTTTTAAGTTTAGAATTACTTACCATTTTATGAGTTGGGAACTTTTAAAGAACTTAGTTTTGACACATATAGATGATCTGGATGGGAACGGGATGGGTATGGGATTATTGTTTACATTTTTTATCTAAGTTTCTGAATGTGGTGCCACACGCAAAGCTGTAACCAGATGGCGCTGGCGTCGGATGATCTTTTTTTTTTGATGATGGTCCTCCATAAATGAAAACGCCGAGTTTTTTTTTCTTACGGTCTGAGACCGATATGGCCAATTTGGCGCCGAGAGTTGTAAAAAACACCTGTTTGACAGTTCTTAATTCAAACCTAAGATTAATTGATTCGCGCCCTGTGCCGGGATAAAAAGTTAGTGTTCCTCCTCATTAGGGTATCGTTATATTTTAAATTTTAATGTTTGTGTGTAAACTTACTCAATTTGTACTCATATTTACATTTTTCCCAGGTGTTTCCTCGCGACCAAAGCATCATCATCATTCATCATTGTAACATAGTCGAAACATCGAGGTAAGATAATTAAAAATAACAATAACGCGAATAAGACCCGGGAAAAAGATATATTTCTTGCTCCTTCACGCAAACTACTTATGCTTTTTGATGTATGGAACCCTAAAAACATTTGTGTACAGCAGGCAATGCAGCCAGTATTCTAGGCACTTTTCCCTCCACCAAGAGTTTAACTGATTTAGGTAGATTGGTTTTTAGTTAGTTTTATTTTAAACAGTTTTAGTTTTCAATATTCATTATGTTTTATAAGTGTTTCGTTTCAATAAATTATTATAGCTCTAAAGGTTCAAAAAAACATAAAGTAGGAAGATTATTGTATCCAATCGCCCATATTAATGACATCAATAAAACAATACTTTATCATCTTTCTACTTACAGAAACTTAATTTGCTTCGAATACATTAATTAATTACAACCTCCCAAATAGTTTTGTTACACGCTGACACTTTTGCACATGATTGATGAGGTCTAAGTTCCGTGCTGGCCTACAATGTGCTCTACTTTATATAGGGTAGAGTTGATTGTTGTTTGCAACAAAGACGAATGTGGTGTCAGGACTGCAGGCAGTGCTGGTGTTAGCAAATGATGCACTTAACATATTGGTGTTGAGTTAGATTGGAGGCAGATTACGGATTTTGAATCGGCGGATTTTATGGGTGGCGATCAGTTCAAGAATTTTTTTTTTAATGTCTTCACACTTTTGAATGAAAAAAAAAGCTAGAGTATCAATTGTATTTCATCCAATATTTTTTTTTGTTTCAATAAAAAGAAAGTTTCATATTGTAAGACACAATCGTGATTAAACCACGAAAATCAATGATTTGAAATTGAATCCATATATTCCATTAGATATAAGTGAGACAGCCAGCACCAAGTACCGATCCTAGAAAAAAAGTCTAATTTTGGTTCAAATTTGGGATCCCGTGGCAACTCCAATATTTTCTTTAAGGCAGAACCTTCAATATTTGTTGTTAACCAGACTCCTAGGTTGACCAGAGAAAACTAAAACATTGCAACTACAAAATTCTGCATACGCGTGGTCTTAAGCAGGTTTTATGTGTGTATGTCTTTAAATATGAACGGATCGTAAAAACTATCGGCAGATACAAAGTCTTTAGTCTATCCTCCCTTCAGTCGTCGGCCTTAATTGATACTGTGGACGTAGTGGATTGTACGTTAATGGGAAAGAAATATGTTTAAATTGCAGTTACGTGTTTTTAATTTTTATACTGTGCATTTGTTTATGTTTTGTTTTGTACCATAAAACTAACATTAGGAAAGATATATTTATCGTACTATATACTAATCAAGATCTTCAGCTATCTCATACGAGATAGCTACTATTTCATTGCAATTAGTTCAGTGGTTTTTGGGAGCAAACTTTATCTAAACAAATAAATCCTGTAAACATCACACAGCGCCATCTAGCCCCATGATAAGCTGCAAGCTTGTGTTAAGGTGACTAGACAAAGTAAGTATATCATTATTTTGTTTTTGTAAACAAATTATTAACTCTCATAGTTATCCTTATCAGTAAACATTACTTCAAAGTTAAATGAACATTCGTAATTTGATTACATCAACTAATTCATCAAGAGACCTCAACCACCCGTAAGGTGTGACGAAAGAATTAGGGTGAAATTAGACTAAAAACTAAATTGTCGGCCGATCAATTTATGATGCAGCGTAAGTGTATTTCTCTTACGCAGCGTACTACGTGGACGATTGGATGCGAACGCGATTGCGAAGCGATCCGATCCGGTGCGGTGCGGAAACAATGAACAGTCGATAGCTATTGAAGTGTCCTACGTGACCAAATGCGATGCGGCGCGATTCTCGACTGTTCCTTGTTTCCGCGCCGCAACGCGTCGCATCGCGTTCGCATCCGATCGCCCACGTAGGACGCTGCGTTACATAGTGACAATAGGGGTTCTTAAATAATTTAAATTACATGTTTTAACTTATTATAACATATCTTACACATCTTTTAAATTATAACCATTTAATTTAAAAGTTGTGTAAGATATGTTTGTCGCTCCTTCACGAATTCAGCCCTGAACCTACCCTGATATTGATGAAATGGTATTTAAATAACTGGATACCTGAAATAACACATCGTCTACTTTTATCCCGATTTCTTACTAATAATCGGATTAATAAAATCAGGAAAGAGACTTGGTGAAAAAGCGGGGCATCCTTAGTTTGGGGCTAGATTGCGCAGTGTGTAACGGTAGTGCAATATTTATTTTTATTTAATTGTACGCCTTGGCGCTATTAATACTATAGCAATTCTTAGTAGTGCATTTCTATCGATATAAGCATAAACGGTCGGCGTGTCATCGGCTACAAAAGTCACTAGTCTGCTTTACCCACAATGCGTTTTTATTTATTAATTTAAATGTTTTTTATGAATTTTAACTGCACAAAGCACGCACTAGACGCATAAATTTTCATTTACTGCAGTGACTAACGAATAACAAAGTAGTGTGACGTGACACCGACCCCTTATCTTTTAGTTCGCTGTTGAGAATCCAAATGAGGGAAGTTTTTTACTTTATTTGTTCAGTTCTCGCATTTTCTTTGCTTAGTGCTGATATTTCAACACTTGTGTATATTTTTATAAGTGCACCTGATGCTACGATTAAATGTAGGTAGCTACCTAGTTATAAATATCTAAAGTCATACTAACGTTGAGTCGAAACCGCATTGAAGCGTCAATCTAGCAATTTCACCCTCATTTTCACTACATAAATGAACATATTATAATGTTAAATTAATCCTGACAATCCTTCCTACTAATATTACCTATTTAGGTAAAGCATGTGAGTGATTATGTAATGTATATGTAGCTAGAGGTACTGGCGTTGAGTCGAAAGCGCATTGAAACGTCAATCTAGCAAATTCATCTTTATTTTCACTACATTAATGATCATATGTTATGTATGTGTGTGTAGCTAGAGACCTAGTATAAAACAAAGGCTAAATTTTATCCAGATATACTCGTGACGGTTGAAACCGCGGGAGGTTGCTAGTTAGGCATAAAAGTAATTCCCTTGATAAAAAAACATATTTCGATATAATAACTCTACAAATCAACGATTTCAATAATAAATTAACTACACCACAGCCCAACACAGCTCGGAATAGAAAATAAATAATATAATTGATAAAGCTTTGTCCTTAAAACAACAATACCACAAAATAATTAAAGTTATCCAACACGACAGTGGAATCCTCTTTCATCAAATCTAGGCCAGTTTATCAATCAAACATTTGAATAAAGATATCACAGTCAATAAATATAAATCTCCTATTCAGAGACACGGCATACGAACATCAATCAGTCTGGGACAGTTTTTACGTTCGCGCACATTTCGCGCACTTTTGCTATGACAATAGTACAGGTTTAAAGTGAGTATAGAAACATTGCAAGTGGGTGTTCCCTGAGTGAAAAACGATGTTAGTGCCGTATTGATATTGTGGCGTATAATGTGTTTTTCTTTTAGACTAGAAATTCTGTGGTCGATAGGCACAATATTTACTTCGTAGAGATTTGGTTGTAAGTCGTAGTACCTACCTAATAAGTCCAATTGAATATTCAGATGGAAACATACCTGACGTGTCTTGATGCATCAGTAGCCATTTACGCGGAGAAAACCGCGCGACACAGCTAGTATTTATTTTAGTTATTCAATTTTCGCAACTGTATCTACACTAAAAGCGGGTTCTATCAAAAATCACTCAATGGAATGGAAACATGTCAAAAACTAATGCAGAATTTGAACTAAAATAGCTATGAATCGAAACAGCCTCAATCAAAACTAAACCCGTCGACGCGGACGATTGATTTGAATAGAACGTGACTTTTTAAAATAGAAACCGGCTAAGTGCGTGTCGGACCCCTTTCAGTTAGGTTCCGTAGTTGATTTGAAGTTTTGCTTCATAGACCATTTTTGGTGTTTTTAGAAAAAAAAAAATGTGCAATTTGTTAACTAAAACATAGGGTGTATTAACTTATTGATAGTCACTTAAAGACAACTTAACCCACCCAATGAAATGCCCAAGCAACTCCTAAAGTCGAAATTAGCAGATATGCGAATTTTTAGTTTATCAATTGTTTAATGACCCCTTAAATTTTGAGTAAGTTCCCCTATATTGGCCAGTTCGACATATGAAATCATAGGAGTTAAGAGTTAGGTGATAGAGTTTTAGGATTTGGCCGTGAGCCATTGATACACGCAAAATGGACACAGCTGTCATAGAACTCCCTTATTTACTACAAAACCCCATAGTATAGGAGGGTATACGCACATACCTACTGTATTAAAAAAACGCTTTTAAAAGGACAGTCTACCTACTCTTTTCTCCATACAAACTTTACAAACATATGTTTATGCCATAAGTCCTATATTCGCCATGACGATGTCTTACGTTTTAATTTTTTTCATTTTCTATGTTTTCTTTATTTTATTTCTATTCTAAATTGAAAATGAAAAACGAAAAAACAAAACGTAGGGGCATGGTCTTGACAGATATAGGTTTTATGGCATAAACATATTTGCTCTATTTTTCCAGGGACAAAACAGTTGATTACGTTTGTATGGAAAAATAGTAGGTAGATTGTCTTCTTAAAAGTTTAAAATTGTAATGAAACGCTTTAAAAACTGTCTGCACGCACCATAACAACATTGTTTTTAATGTTAAGTGTAGTTTGAAATCATGAGACCGACAAATCGAAAAGTATTGAAGTAAACAACAGTTCATTTTCCGACAGTGCATTTTCCACTTGGGGTAAGTAAACGATGTTGAGTAAATCCATTTATTGCTAGGGTTGACATCTTGCTATCGTACCTATATGGATTTTGTTTGTAAGGGGATATTAGGAAATGAAGGAAAATAGGAGTTGTCGGTTGGCTTTGTGGATACGTCTGGATTACCAGATATGTATGGATATGTAGGTACCGGATATGTATGTCTGGTGTTAACCTGCCATACAATATCATCATAGCTTTATGCTGAGACTGTGCCTATTCGGGCTGCGATTTTTTTCTTTGTTGTATCTACCCGTTTGTTTTTTTAGGGTTCCGTACCCAAAGGGTAAAAACGGGACTCTATTACTGAGACTTCGCTGTCTGTCTGTCCGTCTGTCATTTATAAGGTGTTTGTCGGTATTATTTATTTAATGTTTCTTGATGTGTAGTCCGAATAAACGTATTTTCTTTCTTTTTCTTACCAGGGCTGTCGGATTTTTATTTCAGTGGATAAGCCTGGCTATACAGCTCGAAATAGCTAACAGCATCTTGGAACCCAATATAAAATAAATTGTTTTATATATTAAAAATGTATTATAAGTTATTTTAGGAGGTAAATAGGCCCCTAGAACACTTCCGGCCGGATCGACTGAGTCATAATTTATATATATACATATACCTAATCAAAAACAAAAAATAGCACTCCTTATTTTATTCAATAGCATAATACCTAACAATTCTCGCCTAATACAAAATAACCCAGCACCAAACATCTGATTTCGCCGATGGTCCTGAAAACTAATTTGGAACCAATAAACGGAGACCCCAATAAGGATTTTTGTCAGTAACATAAATAACCTTTGTGACAAAGTGACAACCCTAATTAGAGTGTCCCTAAGTGGCAGAATATGGTCGATATCACGGATATGGAGTTTTGATATGAGAACACGATATTATATAAAATGGAAGAACGTAAAAGCTTACGCTTAGTGCAACAGGAGTTTCTGTTTAAGGTTACATTTTGTTGCAGAGCGGTATACTATGATCACGTTTACGAGTACTTACTGCTACTACTGATATTGGAAAGAAGATCCTATAAAAACGACGAATTTTTAAACAAGTACTAAGCTACAGAGTTGTTATGGATATTTTTAAGGAAAAATATGTCTTCAAAAATTGTATTGCAAGCTTAGTCGCTTAACACGGGGCTAGATGGCGCTGTGTGTTATTGACTTAATTTATCATTTATATATTGTTTTATCTCGCAATGTATAGTTTGTTAACACGCTTGGGTACCTACAGACCCAGAGACGCGAGTTCGTGCCTCGCCACGGGTGAATTTTGAAGATGTATTTTCTTTTAAAATATTTTTTAATAGATGAGTAAATTTAAAATACAAATATAAAAAGTCCTTTAGTCAAATAGGCTGCCGCCCAGCGTCCGTTAAGTAAGGGTTTTTCGAAACTTTCACGGGATATAAGGGGTGAAATCGCGTACGCATACATAAAATCGACACATCCAGAAATAATCCAAAAATAACCTAATTAGATACATTGGGATATTACTTCGAACACACAATCCTACTCAGTTATTGAAAAAAAAAAAACTTTCGCAAGAAAACTTTGTAAATAGGCACTCAAAGACTCCAGACTTTACGCGAGTGAAAACGCGGCTGCTAGTCGGTATGTAACAATAAAAGGCACCGGCTACGATGAAGCAATTTTCGACGTAGATTCAACTGAACACAAAGATAATGTGGTTATTCTATAGCAGTTATCGTTGTTTGTAAGCACCTACAGGCTGCAACAATATTGCAGATGACTTTGACGTTTTGTTTATTATTATTTGAAAACTATTGACTGGATAACGTTTTATTGTATTTGAATAGGATATGTAACAGGGTATAGCGGATATTGAATCGTGAATATTGTTATTAGAACAGATATCGTTTGGTTGAGTTTGTTTGAAAAATTATTTATTTAAACTCTACTCGTTCTCGGTTTTCATAGGGGCTTGATCATGGCAGATTTAGGTTTTATGGCATATGCATATTTCAGCATATTTAAGCAGTCTTCTCGGGACCACGGCCGGTATAACCCGTTTGCCGAAACGTCGAGGTAATTAAGAACAATGATTATCTATAACGCGATCTAGATCTAAATCCCGTGTCTAATAATAGTGACAATAGTGATGGACGAAAACGTGTAAGTTTAAAAAGTGTATAAGGGAGGACACAGTCGGTCGACTACATTTTGTATGGAGAAGAAAAAGGGCAATTTTAATAGTGTGACGTAAAAAACTAAAAATCTATTGTAGTAGTGTGCTTCGTCAAAATATAGAAAAATTCTGTACTTACAAATCCACAGACTTACTAAATCTTTTTTTACGACACCATCTCCGTTTTTAGAACTTCGCCCCATCTTTCAAAGAACATAATTCTAAAATAGTGTATTTAAAACAAACACTACTCTTCAGTGTCAGTAAAGTGGTAAATCTCTCAAGCTTAACGCGTGCAGGGTTCAGATAGAATGCTGTAATAAAATAAGATCAAATAGAAATTAGTTACTATAGTAAATTAAATATTTATGAAGTGTGTGTTTAAAATGGTGGTAGTTCAACGCTATGGTGTGGTAATGGAATAATCCGACTGCATTATGTAACAAGTATGCGTTGGTTTGAGTGTGGAATGCGTGATATTTTAAGAGAACTATTAACACACTATATACTTAATATAATAATATACTCTATTTTAGAATCTTAGATCAAAAATGTAAACAAAAAACTCATACATTTATCTGAAAGTGACAGCTTTTTATTTACTTTTTCCTTTGATATTGACAGTTGTTTGTTTTCTTTTTTGATCTTTGATTCTGAAATAGAGTATAGGCAGGTACCTACTAAACCCGGTCAAGTGCGAGTCGGACTCGCGCACAAAAGGTTCCGTACCACTATCGCAATTGGGTACGTAACCCTAAAATGGACACAGGACCGACCAATACGTGAACGCAACGCAAACGTTAAAATTCATTTTACCAGTGGCGCCAGGTTATCACTCGATCACTAGATGGCGCCAGTGGTAAAAATACATCGCGGTAACGTTTCGTTTTTATGACCAAAATCAAGTTTGGTGTATTAAACAAATATTTAAGGCTCCCCCTTAAATATTTGTTTAATTTTATTTTTAGTATTTGTTGTTATAGCGGCTAAAGAAATACAGCATTTATGAAAATGCCAACCGTCCAGCTATTACGGTTCATTAGATACAACTTGGTAACAGACGGAAAAAAAGTAGCTATAAAAAGGTTGTCTGTGAAACCAATTAGTCGATCGACACATCAATTTCCACATCCACAGTTTTTCAATATTTTTAACTAGTGCCAGCTGCAATTCAAATACCCATTTTGTTTGCTTTGAGCCATCTCGTCAAATTTGGGCAAAGTTTAGTGACAAAAGCAAAATGCACTTTCCAATTACCTACTGTCCAAACAAATAGACAAATTTAAAATCTTGTTTGAAATATTCTGACTTTATGTTAGAATTGGTGCGGTCACATACACATAATGTGGCACTTTATTGCACGTTTGTGGTCTGACGGATAAATAAATAAATTCTGTGAACATCACACAGCGCCATCTAGCCCCATGGTAAGCTACTAAGCTTGTGTTACGGTGACTAGACAACGAATATACTTTTTTTTTGGTTTCACACATATTGTACATAGATAGACACCCAGACCAGCGGGAATCGAACCCGCAACATTGCAGTCGGGCATTCGCCCGTCGCGCTACAGAGATCGTCGGATACTCGAAGAAAAAACGTCAAATACAAAGACCCAGAAAGTCAGATCGTAGTCTACAATTATAAATCGAAATAAGTATACCTTACGTACCTTAGTACGTTTTTTAATTTCAGACTATAATTTGACGTTTTGGTTCCTTGTATTTGCCATTTTTACCCGACTGCCGAAGGAGGGTTATGTTTTTCGAGCGTATGTATGTATGTATGTATGTTTAGGTGTGTGGGTATGTATCCAATTTTTGTTTGTCTCTCTCTCTCTCTCTCTCTCTCTCTCTCTCTCTCTGTAGCCTCTGTCTGTCTCTCAGTTCGATGAATTTTAGCACATGAGATGTCATTAGATTCGTAATTGCACGTTACACACAGCGCAATCTAGCCCCAAACTAAGCACTAGGCTTGTACTATGGGTACTAGACAACGGATATACTACATATTATACTTTTTTTTTTGTAAATACATACATATGATACATAGAAAACACTGAATATCCCATGTCTTCGGACCGTGGTGAGTCCTAGGAAATGTTGGTTTCCTCACGATGTTTTTCCTTCACCGTAAGAGCGATGTTATTAGCGCACATACCTGGGGACATTTTGCAAATGGGACGTTATGCGACTAAACCTATCTACCACTAGACCAACACCGCTCTGTGACAACTAATGACAACGCGAGAGTCTTTAGCAATATAATATCTTTAAAAAGGTGTCAAATCGTAGTCTACAATTAAAAAACCAAGTATACCTAGCTACCGAATTATATCTTATTCGAAAATCAAACACCACAAAGTATTTTCACGTACGTAGCGATCCGAGTAAACGGGCTAGGCCGACGGGCCGACCGATTGCCTTAACAAATATTATGCTAATACGTCAGATAGGAAGATATCAAAGATACGCTTCTTCAGATAAGCAAAAATACCACGACATGCGAAGGTAAAACGGGTCGGGAAGGATTTTTCGGTATTCACTAGGAGTATTAAATTACGTGTTGCCCGAAATAAAATAGGTGAATAAATTGTATGAACAGTTTTACGAAACGCGAATTTAGCTGAGGTAAGGTACTACAGCCCTTTGCCCGTACAAGCTGATTTCCATTAGGATTACATTTACATTTGAACCTGGTCTAATAGGTAGTCTGCGTATATATTTCCACTAATTAATAATGAGAAAAATTAGATGTTTGTTTGTGTTTTAATTACGCAAAAACTACTGAACCGATTGCGATGAAACTTGGTATGCCCATGGATGGAGATCTGGATTAATACATAGGCTATTATCCCGAGATTCCGATCTGGACTGACACTGGTTTAACCACAAGGCGTTGCTATACTAATCTATATAAATAAATAAATAATCTGAACAACACACAGCGCCATCTAGCACCATGGTAAGCGACTAAGCTTGTGTTACGGTGACTAGACAACGGATATAATACTTATATTTATTTATTTTTCTTTTGTAAATACATACATATTATACATAGAGGAACACCCAGACCAGACACAAATATTTTTTTTTAAGCATAAATATTTGCACCCGGCGGGAATTGAACCCGCAACCTTCTGCATTGCAGTCGCGCTTTCGCACGACGCGCCACAGAGGTCGTCATATCATATCTATGTAAAAGACTGTCGTGTTAGTTACACTATAGTAGGTACTATACTCAAGAACGGCTGTATCGATTTGGCTGAAAATTGGTAAGGAGGTAGCTTAGAATTAGGAGACGAACATAAGATACTTTTTTTGCATCCGCGGAACAAAGCTCAAAGTCAGCTAGTAAACTTATAAATATACAAGCTGACCCGGCAAACGTTTTACCTTATAAATTATAGATAGTAGCCGATTCTCAGACCTACTGAATACGCATATAAAATTTGATAAAAATCGGGAAAGCCGTTTCGGAGGAGTACGATAACTAACATTGTGACATGGAAATTTTATATATTAGAAGATAGAAGAAGAAAGATAAAGAAGTAAGCGTCTGTAACATGCATGTTTGTTACGGGTAATCTCCGAAACCCTTAGACCGATTTTAATGAAATTTAATTTAAAGATACATTGCATCTTTGGGAGTAAGATGGCCCACGTTTTATCCTGATACTTCCACGGGATCGGGAATTGCGCGGGTGAAACCGCGAAACGCAGCTATCTAATAAGAAAATTGACCACAACAAAACTTTATTAATAATATCAAACAGCACCTAAATTACAGGTAGGTACACAATATGTCATGTAAATCGGTCAAGCCGTTTTATTGTAAAAAATCAAACAGACTAACAAATGTACTGGCTTTCCGATTAATAATATTAGTATGGGGTGTGATTATGAGACATCAGCGAGGTGTCTTGGGTTAAGGGACAGATAATGTTATCTTAACTGTATTTTGGTGCTGCTTTGAAATTTTGGTGGCCAATATTAGTGTTCTTATTTCTTATGTTTTTATTGCTCAAGGCATTTGGACCACAGGACAGGCTTCGCCTAGTGTGGAGAGATAGTGTTTAATTTTAATGTATTACTTGTGGAAATAAATGATTTATTTATTATTTAACCATCGGAGCTAGTCAATAGTTGTAAAACTGGACTGGTAGATAGCGTTCAAACCGAGCCTTAGTCGGTAAACAGTGAGAGATCATAATCAAAAATTCACCATGACACGTGGGTTACCGTATAGCGCAGCGGTAGCGCACTCGCCCGGCAAGCGAGGGGCACAGGTTCAAATCCTGTCATGGGAGGATTTTTGATGATGTATTTCTCCTTGTAAAAAATATTAGTGTTCTTGTCAATCTATTTGCGACGACTATACTACAACCTGTATTATGATATTTTTCTGGCTGCGACGCTGATAGTTGCAAATTCGAATCCCACTGTGAAACCTGCACATGACTACTTAGTGGAAGAACACACTATACAAATTTCATGTCCCTAGGAACACCGGTTTGGGCTCTGCGTTGATAAATAGTTCAATCATTAAGTCATTCAGTTAGTCAATCAATTAGGTAGTCTTTGAATCTTATATGTAACCCCCTTACTTTTAAACGATGACTAACGTTACTGTGACCTGAAGTTTCAAAGTTAAAACAGAGACAAACGTAGGTAACTTAGTCATCGTTTTTTAAGTAAGGGGGTATATTTTGGGAGGGTTACCTTTATCGATCGACCTCACAGCTGCACCATTTTCGAAAACAAGCAAAAGATCCCCCAACATCAAAAATGAATTACGGAAATGAAATAATTTCTATGAAAAACACCGGAACAATTATTTCTTATACAGAGGCGATGTAACTTTTATATTAAATGGACCATATATTATTGGGGTCAGACCCCTCCCTGTGTCGATATATTTTGCGAGTGCTTGGCGGGGAATAGCACTTATCAATTGATTGCTACTGTTTGATAAATTTTATTGGAAAACGTGGATTGTTTATTTATTTTCTTACTTGTAGAAGAGAAAATTTTGTCCTATGAAAGTGAAAACGTTCTGACGACGACGCGGACGTTTGCAAATCTCACTATAAAAAGCTTGGTCTGTTTTAGCGAATTCCTTTTTAATGTAGGTAAACAAATTTTCTGTTTTAGGCGCATGGACAGGAGACATGAACGAAGGAGTCCTGGAAAGACCTTGAAACGCTGGGTGTTAAACAATTAAACCCGAAAAAAATAATTTAATTTCATACCAGTATAGCGAAAACCGAAAAAACTGAATATTTTTATAAAAAATGAAAGCCTTATTGTCCATGTACCATTTTTAACTTCATGAGCACAGTTAATTTTAAAATGTAAACTCATTTTCCCGGTTATCTCGTTGATTTCATCATAATAAGCATCATATCAATGCCATACGTTTCGACGTCTTTACAGATCTCTACCTCAGGAGTAGACACAAAGTTAAGTTGAGTACACACACACACAGTTAAGTTGTCAAAGTTAAAATCACAATTTTTCTATCGTCAATCTGTACCTACCCACGTTACTTAAGCTTCACCCTAAGGTGTCGAATCCCCGAAAAATCTTTTAAATTTCTCGTTTAAATTCCAAATCATAATTGACCTTTAAAACTTCAAGCATTTTGACTTGAAAAGGGTATTGTAAACAAACGCGTTTTACGAAAGAACCCGTAGATAAGATAAGCTCTCTCAACTTGGAACTAGAAAGCTCTCGGTAACTCGGATAACTGGGTAAAACAACTCACTTCGTGCTCTGTAACATGCAATTTAATAATTCTAATATATTATATTTAAAGCGGCGGTGGTTTTCTGTTGAACGGGTTAAATAGTAGTTCTAGGTTTTTTTCTCTCTGTAAAATTTACTAGGTAGAAATATTTTTAAGGAAAAATACATCTTTACGCGAGTTCGAGCCTCGACGTGGTACTAAAACGTATTTTCGAAGAAAAAAATCCATAGGTTAAAAAAAAGGGCAAGTGCGAGTCGGACTCGTGCAAGAAAGGTTCCGTACCATTACTTTAAAACAAAAATAAAGATAAGTAGATAAATAAAATTAACACAAATTACACAAAGAATATCAACTAAAGTGGCCCAATGGGCGGCCTTATCGCCTATGGACGATCTCTTCTAGACAACCAAAACCAATGGGTATTTGTTCAGTGCACTGACATGCAAGTAATATCATTTACAACCACTTGGTTGTCACGGAAACAACTTAATTAAGCAACTTTAGCCACCACAAGACCGTTAGGAAGCCTTCAGTTGGTCAAGGAGCGGCAAGCGGAAGGATAGACATCAACTGAACAAAATCGAGCGACGCGAGCGGTTATTGGCACGCTGTCAACACTTCCCCTTATAACCTATCCATACAGGCTACCCTCCAAACCGCTTCCCCTTTACTTATTGCATTTGGATATAACATATAGGTACTTACCTACGAAACGTAATTCAAATCGAAAGAAATTATATTCGGTCTATGACAGCCTATTTTTATGTAGTCATAAAATTTATAGCGAACCTATTTGACATTTCGGATGCAAAAGGGATAAAAAATATTTTATGATCGCTACCGTACGAGTGTATCTACAAGATTGTTATGTATTTCAAATAAGGAGGGTTTTCGATGTACCTAGTTACTCTACAGTCTACGGAAATAGTGCGTATCAAAGATGTCATCTTCATCATCTCAGGCGATAGCCGGGCTTAGGCCTACTTCAATATCCTATGCCATTTGCATCCAACAGGGAGGCTAACGTGGTTGTTCCGTTGACATCAACTCGATGCCGACGCGGTAGTTTGACATCTTTGACAGCGGGGTTTTCAATTTTAAAACCGCGCATCCATGGCCGTCAGCCGTCGATTTGAAGATTTTCTGTCAAAATCTTGAATTGAATTCAATTCTGTCTGTGTTTCATTCATTCAATTTGGCTTTGGCATCGATATGAGTAATAGACGCGTCGATTTGAAATTTTCGCGGTTCGAAATTCGGCTGTCAACTGTCAAATGAATTCGATGCCGATGCCGACGGAACAACCGCGGTAGCCTCCCAGGTCATCTTGTTAGAGGCCTGAAAACACTACGTCTGCCAGATGTTTGAAATCCCTTATTTTAATTCTTATCGGATGTCTACCTACATCATACAAAGAACACACTCTCCAAAATATCAACTCTTTACTATTACCGGTTTAGGCTGTGCGTTGATCCATCAGCCAATCAGGACAAAGCCTTTTATAAATAAAGATAGTATACACAAACAATTCCGGCAACACAAACGCACCGGTTCAACATTTATCCCCATAATAATATGCTGATGTTATGCATATTCGGATACACGCAAAATTTCTACAACGCCAAATCCGCAAATAAAGTACCCATATTCTTATCCGTACCCTCAGAAATAGATGTTCCCTTTCAAATTCTCAGCACATTAGGGCAAACCGATTGGATATCACCAACCGCATTAATCCTTAATCCTGTATAAGCCTTGCGTGTTCTTCGATTGGACAAATCCACGCGATGGCCAGATAAGCCAGCTCCGTATTACGCATTCCATCTGCCTTTGTGACTCGCTTCCGTTTTGCTTTTTTAACGGTGACCTGGTGCTGTGTTGCGGATTTTAGATTGTGGTATATGTGTGACCTAGAAACATTTTCAAAATTGGAATACAGGATGGGAATGAGTATGTTGCGTCTGTCATTGTCACTTTATTGTCTGTCATTGTCACTTCAAGCAGCATTAGAGGGAATTAAATTTAACACTGTTTTAACATCACATGTGGTAACTTAATGACGAATGGAGAATTTAAAAAGAGCTAGATTTTATCAGCATAGATAATTAATAGAATGCTAATGCACAGACGTTTATATACCTACAGAATCGATGCGTTGATCGGGGCGTTGATAAATGCTTAATAATAATATATTAAAAGCAATGCCATCAAAACCGAAAAATGAATTTAATATCATATCAGTATTACAAAAAAAAACTATTAAAAAAACCATATCATATCAGCATGCAAAAAAAAACCCATCGAGTTTAGTTTGTCTTCTTCTCATTAGAGGTCGCGTTTCGGAGACACACTAGATTAGTGACGATGAAAACCGATAGATCACGTGAATGTCTTATTAAATAAACATAATTCGTTTGATTTGGAATTCGATTGATTGAAAAAAACAGAGATACATCTATATAAAGAATCGATGTCAAAATTATCCTAGTTGTGGTCATGTAGTGATTAATCACCGTCCCTTGTCAAATCTTGTTTAATGACTCCCTCATAAATATATCTGGAGAATATCTCATGCTTCATTGCAGCATTTGTAATTCTTGGCCTCACGAGACAATTGCAAAACACAACCCAACCCATAACCAACTACTTTCGCAGAAAAAAAAGCAATATTTGATTAAAGGAAATACCAATACAGATGCATATTGTAAATTTCAATAATAGACATTTCTGAATAGGGTGCCCTTTGTTGTTCCGAATATTTGCTTCCTCAAGACCTCCCCTTCTATTTACAAACCCATATCTTTATTATTTCAGTTTCATTTGCAACGAGATTAGAGTAATATGAATATAGTTTTGTTTTTTCTACGGGGTGCTTCGGTTTACTTTTGGGGTAAAATTTGGCCGTCGAGTTTGTTTTCCGGTTAGTCAACATGTTTTAAGGGACTCCCTGGAGAGTGTATTTGGGGGGACATCGAACCACAACTATGTTTGTAGAGTTGAACCGTGAAATTTATATGAAACGGTGTAAGTAATGGCTTTTTGTAAAGTTTAAAATGTTTATTGCTATTTATTAGTCTTACCTATTAACGGTTGCAAAAGGATACAGACAAGTAAATAGCTATTATGAAGTTTGCTGGCGAGCCGTCCCGGCTTTGCACGGTTTAGAGGTAAGAAGTTAACGGATAAACAAATAGACAAAAACCGGTAAGTGCGAGTCGGACTCGGTTTCGTATCATAATCACAAAATACATTTGTTGTATGGGAGCAAACAACAGAATACATCATCTGTGAACATTTCAACAGTCAAGCTATCACGGAGTATGTGATATAGCCTGGTGATTAACAGACAGTAGGCAGAAAGACAGACAGCGGAGTCTTAGTAAAAGGATTCTGTTTTTATCCTTTGGATACGGAACCCTAAAAACAAATTGCCTATTTAGAGAAATTGGGATCTAACGATAATCAAGCGGCATCTAACAAACACACTAAAAATGCAGCATATTGAAAAGTAGGTTTTTAAAATGAATACCAAAAGTTTTCGTACGCATCGCTTATGACTCAGTGCTTGTTTTTGGCGAGACCATTTATTAACATAGCCATTATTTGTAAAGATTTGGCCAATGTAAGGTTGGAAGTTTGCCACAGTAATACATTTGATAAACCTCCAGCAATGCAATATTGTAAAAATATTGTTTACATCTGTCATAGGTTCGCAAAAAATGCACCATAATTTTAATTGTTTGAGTGTCGCCAAAACGGGGTTTTGTTCAGCAAACAAACGAAACCAAGTTCGGAAGTGGCGATGCATTCGGCTATGTAACACTCGCTTTTTGGAATACAATTTTATTTTTGTTCGCTTTCGTGGAAAGCAGAAGGTTTGGGTAATATTTTTTTTAGATTGCAATCGGTTTACAAAGCATCATATTTAAAATTAATTTAATATTTAACCTATACCCACTAATTTAATTTAAAAATTAGTAGGTAGAGGTACCCACTAATTTTTAAATTAAACTATCTAGCCGGGTAGCCTTATATTAATTGTGATTAATACATACCTATTAATTATACTTTGCCAACAATCACAGTTTTTTACAATTGCCTGTAAAAGTAATGTACCTACTGTGCAACTAAAATAGTTGTATATTAGGGCCAAATATTAGGCCCCAAAGCGACAAAATAATGAGCACTTTAATTAGGGTCTGACACCCGACCTTTATTAATTCTACATTTAAGTCTAAAACGTCTATTGCTAAATGATATACGTTGGTAGTCAGTCAGAACAAACAATTTCAGAAATATAACAGAAGTTACCCAAGCGTGTACCTACGCAGAATCTGGATCTTCCTACAAAACAATTCGATTATTAACTCTCAAAGGTATCGAGAGCGATACAGATAAATAATTGCGATTATCCGATTACAATATGAACATTCACAATCGTAGGGCCCAAAACGACAAAATAATGAGCACTTTAATTAGGGTCTGACACCCGACCTTTATTAATTCTAAATTTGAGTCTAAAACGTTCATTGCTTTGCATTGTCTATTGCTATATGATATGCGTTGGTAATCAGTCAGGACAAACAGTTTCAGAATATAACAGAAGTTACTCAAGCATGTAACAAAGCAGAATATCTCTCTATAAAATAAATCGATTATTCATTCTCAAAGGTATCGAGGGCGATACAGATAAATAATTGCGATTATCCGATTACAATATGAACATTCACAATCGTAGGGCCCAAAGCGACAAAATAATGAGCACTTTAATTAGGGTCCGACGCCCGACCTTTATTACTACCTACTTGGAAAAACATGGACAAATGTAGTCGCCTATTATGTTCGGGATGTAACGGTCAATAAAATCTGATCAGGCGTGAGTAAATAAATGAGATGGTACGTTTTTTGTATTAGATTGCTTCCGAGATGAAATTGTTCGTTGATTGGTCTTGGCTGGTGTGATTTATGAAATCTTTCTTTCTTGCCCTAAATTTTTAGGATTATTCTTATTATATTATTGGATTTGTATAGATTTATGTAAGCACTACCTACGTACTGCGGTTTCGGCTATGATTGATTATACATTTATTTATTATTATTAACCTATTTTGTCCCACTGCAGGGCAACGGCCTCCCTCCCTTCTTTTTACTCCTCCCTGTCCAGTGCTAGTTGGGTCCAGTCTGAGTCTGTTGTGCGAGTCCAACTCGTCCCGCCATCTCCTCCATACATATCTATTTACTATTATAAAGCGGAAGAGTTTGTTTGTTTTTTTTGTTTGTTTGTTTGTTTGAACGCGCTAATCTCAGAAACCGCTGGTCCGATTTGAAAAATTATTTCAGTGTTGGATAGTCCATTTATTGAGGAAGGCTATAGGCTGTTTTTGATCCCGATATTCCCACGGGATCGGGACTTACGCGGGTGAAACCGTGGGGCACAGCTAGTAGAAAATAAATAAAGGAGGATTTAGCATACCTTCAGCTTATTCTAGCCCCAAAATAACAAGGCTTGCATTATTGGTACGTACCTACTAGACAACGGATATAAAATTTTCACAGAAAATGTATTTTTGTTGCCGCTATTTTATAATTTATTTACATATGTATGAAAACAGCCAGAACCAGAAACAAACAATTAATGGTCCGCATAACTACTTGTTCCGCGGCGGAAATCGAACCCATATCCCGTTTCAGCGGGGGATTCGCCACAAATACCTATGTACATATACCTACTTGTACATACGTGTATACAACTGACAGACAGCCATAACATATTATTACAAATTATGTATGTATAATACGTCACCATGACGTGCCGAGCCACGTATTCGAGCCTTGATTAATGGTCGTGGCTGATAAAAACCACGGTCCCTCCAAATATTTTTCATATACATTTATTGCTAATCCATTTTAATATAATTAATATGTTTTGGCTTTTACTGTTAATTAATTTAATTTTAGTTATTTCAAACCAATATGTCGTTTTAATAATATTGGAGATTTATACCGGGAACGCGTTGACGAAAGGTGTTGCTGAATTAAAATTTTCGTGAAACCTAGTTAAAATGCGTGTAAATTGTTTAACTTCGGTGGTATATTAATCAATTTATTTTAGTGGAGGTTTCCTAGTGTAAATTAAAACCAGGGTTCAACTGACAAAAGTCAATGTTTGGACTTTTCCCCTGCTTCCTAATGTCGTAAAGAGTTGTAAAATTGTTAGCCACCATTTACAATGACTCCCTCGACTTGACTTATATATAACTACAACGACTCACTGTTTTTGTATCTGCACATAACTTCCAATATTATAAAATGCTTGACACTGGCTAATCCCCAAATGGCCATAATCGGTTCAAGACTGAGAAAAAAAATGGACGTAAAGAAACAAATCCAAGGGACTTACTTACCTAGACTAGATAAAGCAAAACAAGAAAAAAAACATCAAATCACATAAATAAGTATTTCAAATTATATGTACCTATTATGTAACATCTGCTTTATACAAATAGCTCAAAAGTAATGGTGGTTCAATTGAAATAGTAATGTTTGAACTATATTAATAGGTCAGTAAACTCAACCATTATTTTGAATTGCGTTTACCAACACAGTTGTTCAGTGCAACACAATACTCCAGTTCAATTTTAAACGATTGTCGACTTTGATGCTATATGCCTTTTAGGCTTGTATTATAGAACGTGACTCAAGTTTAAATCTCGACTTGAAACACTATTTACAGTTATCTTTATAGATTTTCGGTTTACGTGATAATGATATGAAATTAAATTGATTTTTAAAAAAAAATGCCAAATATATCTTATTAAGTATTTATCATTTTTCGGTTTCAATTTTTTTAGTTTAATTTCACTTAAGTACCTTCTTGTTGCTCATGTCAATTTTAAAAAGACGTCTTATAAATGAAACCTCAAGTATATATATCTCTGCTTAGGTCATCTATTCTAATATAGGCCTAGAGATACTTAGTAGAGACCTGTATGTATAAAAAAACAAAAAGTATAATATGTAGTATATCCACTGTCTATAGCACAAGCCTAGTTGCTTAGTTTGGGCCGCTGGTACGAGTTTCCTTTTAACAAAAAATATAGCGGGCGGTTAACTACCTGAAACCGCCATTTCTTGATTTACGCGCCATATCTTAATTTCTTTTTTTCGCAGGACCAATTCACTAAAGCACTTACTGGCCGAATAGCCATGAAGTGGCATTCGAAATTCGAATTTCAAAACGCATTCGTCGAAAGGAGCAATCTCGGGCATTCTCTGGAATGGCGCCGTCGAAGGACGTGGTTTCACTAAGGCACTTCTCGCGTTTGCTGTTATGGATGTACGTGATCGCACTCCTCTATAAGATTAGCGACACTTTTACGACAAAATTTTTATTTGAATTTAACACTCAGTCAACCTTTAGATCGTTACCTACGTGAAAGCAGTTTCAACTGTTCTAAGTACGCTATTTGTGGGAGGACTCAGCCAGAACTACTTAATTCCGTTGAACCAAGACGAGTCTAGATTGTCTCTGTCCTCTATGGTATTGCTAATCGGCGCCGTCTATCTCAAGTCTTGATAGGAATGTTCCCTTTATGGTCAGACTGTCTAGGATTCCTTTGAGGCTCATTAGATCTTCCTTTTATCGTTTTGGCGAGCAAAACCTTTGAGCAACATTATAAAGATTTTTTCTTCTGTTTTCGCAATTTTTTTGGATGGACATAAAACTCATTTTTTCGGTTTTAATCGCGTGGTGTTTATTACTTTTATCATTGATTAAACGCTTAACGTTTCGAGACCTTTACAGGTCTCTTCTTCATTGACTGCTAAAAGTAATAAACACCACGTGATTAAAACCGAAAAATTAATTAATTTAATTAATTTAGATGGGGGTGGAATTTGAACGTGTTCATGGAGGCTTCGGGTATGGCAGTCGGAATGCGGAAGGGGAAGAAATTCTGCGTACGTGTGCCACTGCCGACCTGGCACTCGTGAACACTTATTTCAAAAAGAAGCCCGACCACTTGATCACCTACAGGAGCGGGGGGCGCGCTACCCAAATCGATTTTCTAATCACTAGGAGACACCATATCGGCAACGTGGCCAACTGCAAAGTCATACCCGGTGAGAGTCTCACTGCCCAACACCGTATCCTTGTCATGGATATCTGTGTAAAGACCAAAGACAAACGACCGGAACCATGTCAGCGCCGAATCAGATGGTGGATGCTTGATGAAGTCAAGTCCCAGATGCTCGCCTCAGCAATCGGCGACAAATGTGCTAATGCTGAAGGCGATTCGGTACAGGAACACTGGGACAGGATTCAGGTGTCTATCGCTGATTCGGCGCGGTCGGTCCTCGGTATGTCTAAGGGTGGACGCAAGTGTGACAAGGAAACTTGGTGGTGGAACGACACAGTCCAGAGGGAGACTAGGGTGAAGAAAGCCCTCTTTAAAAAATGGCAAGCGTCCAACTCTCCTGAAGATCGCGACGCGTACAGGTCTGCCAAACGTGCCACAAAGAGAGCAGTAGCCAGAGCCAGACGGGACCACTTACAGCCATTGTACGATAAGTTGGAAACGTCTGAGGGGCAGAAGCTTATTTATAAGTTGGCACGTTCTAGGATCAAAGCGGCACAGGATATATCCAAGTGCCGCTGTGTAAAAGATCATAATGGTAACCTGCTATGCGAGGACCTCGCGGTGAAGGAGAGGTGGTGCTCTTATTTCCACGAACTGCTCAATAAGCAGTATAAAGAGGTGCAGCCACCGGAACTCCCTCCTAATCTAGGACTAGTGCCACTGATAACGCCTGAGGAGGTGCGCAAGGCTCTTCGCTGCATGAAGAATCGGAAAGCTGTCGGCGCCGATGGAGTCCCCATCGAAGTATGGAAGGCTATGGGTTCTCGTGGTGTGGGCATCTTAACCAACCTTTTTAACCGCATACTCGAGACCGGCAGAATCCCCGCCCAATGGAGACTGAGTGTTATCACTCCAGTGTTCAAGGGCAAGGGATCTGTGCAGGAGTGTGGAAGTTATCGTGGTATAAAGGTCATGTCCCACACCATGAAGCTCTACGAGCGTATAGTTGACTCTCGGATCCGGCAGGAGTGCACTGTCTCGGAGGGCCAGTATGGTTTCCGCCCCGGTCATGGTACCATGGACCCTGTTTTCGCCCTAAGGATCGTTATGGAGAAATACAGAACGAAGAATACGCCTCTGCATTTTTTGTTCCTGGACTTGCAGAAGGCCTTCGACTGTGTTCCTCGCGTGATGATCTGGTGGGCGCTGCGGTCCAAAGGGGTGCCCGAAACTTATATTGGAACCATCAGGGACATGTACCGAAATTCCGATTCAGTGGTGCGAACTGCTGTTGGTGACACTAAATCTTTCCCCATTACAGTCGGAGTCCACCAAGGATCCGTCCTAAGTCCGTTTCTGTTTAGCGTAATACTGGACGCACTGTCCGTAGTCATCCGAGACGCACACGAGCAGCCCCCGTGGATGCTCATGTATGCTGATGATATTGCGCTAGCGGACTCGGACAAGGGACGGCTTGGAAGGCGTGTAAATGCGTGGAAAGAGTCACTTGAGAACGGCGGTTTGCAACTCAACGTAGCGAAGACCGAATACCTGGTTAGCAATACCACAGATCCCACACCTGTCTGCGTAGACGGTCACATGGTCGAGCGGACAGACCAGTTTAAGTACTTGGGATCTGTGCTTCACGAGTCCGGCGACATCGATTGCGACGTCAAGTCCCGCATTTCGGCAGCTTGGGCCAAGTGGCGAGAGGTAACTGGTGTCATCTGTGACCCGAAAATGCCGGTTAAACTGAAGGGGCAGGTCTATAAAACGATCATTAGACCTGTCCTTTTGTATGGTAGTGAGGCGTGGCCATTGCTTGAGCGACATAAGCAGGAGCTGCGTGTCACGGAGATGAAGATGCTGCGCTGGATGTGTGGAGTGACGCGAAAAGACCGCGTCAGAAACTCCCGCATCAGGGGCAGCCTTCATGTCCGAGACATTGCAGACAAACTGCAAGAATGCCGCTTACGGTGGTACGGCCACGTTCTACGGAAACCGGCTAGTTACGTGGGAAACAAGTGTCTTGCTATGGCGCCTCCGCCCGGCCGCGGCAGATTGGGAAGACCCAAGAAGTGCTGGCTTGACGTTGTAAGATCAGATATGCGTGCAAATGGCCTCACTACACGGGATGCCGAAGATCGTGCGAAGTGGAGACGTAAAAGTAGGAAAGCGGACCCCGGGCTCTCGAGAGAGATGCAACCGGGAACAACGCTCGGATGATGATGATTAAAACCGAAAAATGAGTTTACTTAAGTTTACTTATACTTTACTTAGGTATACTTAAGTAATTTGAAGTCTATCCGTTGTCTAGTACCCATAGTCCAAGCCTAGTGCTTAGTTTTGGGCTAGGTTTGTATGACTATGATTTTCTAATCTAAATATTATTTGTGACCGATGTTAACTGAAAATGGTATTTTTTGTTTGTTTCGGAGACTTTACAGACGCCATGGTCACAAACAGACACCCCTGTCTTTGCCTGCAATAATGTGACCTTTCGAGGACTCGAGAATCACTTTAAGCCTTAGATACTCCTAAGTTTTAACAATAAAAAACCACAATTAAATTCTAAGCTAAAAAGACTAAACTTGAAGCAATTACATCGTAATCCTAGAAAACTCAAAGTATTAAGGTCTTGTTCCAAGAGTTTACCTTTGGGAAGTAGAAAGTTTCGACCAATTGTTAAATGTACGTCTTATAAAATTCTTATTAGCCTTATCTATGGCCGAGGGCCATTGACTACAACGGGGGCTGCAAAACTCCCTTCATCTCATTACCTAGCAACATTGCCCTCCGTATTTTCACATAAATAACTCGATGGCAACTATTTGATTAGGACTCGAAGGGAGGGATTGAATAGCCCCTTTCATTAGTGCTAAATGCATTTTGTAAATGGGATTTGTTTGTCGGCTCGCATCGAATATGACGGTGAACTGAAATCGCGTTAAAACTTTAGATAAAAACAAATAAGGGCAGATACGGTACCTAGCCACGGCAAGGAAGACGATAAAACTGCGTCAGCTGACGCACTAGCCTCAGTCGTATGGGGAACCGTTATCAAGTGAACACGTACTGTCACACTGCGAGTTTCTAGCTCATTTATCGACTACGCAATGTTAGAATATACCGTATCTTCCCCTATAAGAACATCATTGGTTAAAACTGAGGTTTTAATATTTGGGCGTAGATTTAATTTATTAAAATCCCATTTGGGTCGGCACGTGCTGGGGAATAGTTTGTCTTCTATTAATGAGGAACCTAATATTTTAGTTTAGTTGGCAGGTCGTGTAAAGTTATGATACGTCGACTGTCGTTTCGAAGGTTGTGTATTTGAATCGCGTTATTATAACTTTCTAGATTATAATAACAAAGCGATGAAATCGGGATATTGACTAGTTCCACTAAGCTGAGATGTTTGGTTGATATTTTTGGGTAACGTTTTATTTTCGACAAAATGGACTCCTTTGCATCCGTAAAGGAGTCCATTTTTTCTTGGCCGACCTCGACCGCTTCGATCCATGCTGGCCGGAGGTAGCCCCATACCGCGACAAATAGATGGGGGAGATCTTTGCCCAGCAGTGGAACAGTGCGGGTTAATTAAAAAATAAGTTTTATTAAACTTAGGGGGATACATTGTTTTTTCACAGTGGCATATTTAACAGTGGGTATTAAAACCGGTGCTTTTTTTTCTTAGTTTTTAGTTTATTTCTAGTATTTGATTTCTAATATTTACGTTATGAACGCATTTTAATCTTAATCGATGTAGGTAGACCATCACACCCAACCTAACAATTTCACGCCGCGTCAAAGACTACGACAAAAGGATTTTTACCCGACTGCCGAAGGAGGGTATTAAATAGGTGATATTAGATTTTTTGCTCATTTGAAATTGCTAATACGCTACGCCTTTTTCCCTTTTTTAAATAAGTACGATTCATACAAAACATTCACAAATACAATAGCAAATAATTCCCTATAGCTTATGTGCACTTCAATATTTTACGCCTCAGAAAGCAAATTGCGTGAATGGTCTGTGACGTCATTAGGGAGCATATGTGCACCACTGCCCCAAGGAAAACAGGGAGCTATTGCCCGGGGGTAAAATCAACCCTACTCCATCAAAAATATATGAAACATAATTGCATTTTTGTTGGATAACAGTAATTTATTTGTGAATCACACATATGTTACGGCTGCAATAATTTGTGTGGACATAAAAATAAAACTTATTACAAAAAAAATATTTTTGATTGTACCAATAATATTACAAACGTAAAAGTTTGTTTAATTTAATTTATTTTATGAAAGTGAACTATAATGGTGTATTTTAGGAAAACTCTTTTTTACTAATCTTTTAAAATACCTAAATTCTTCACCTATAAAGTTTGTTTTGCTCCTTCGCGCAAAAACCGCTAAACTGATTTTGATGAAACTCGTCATATGGATAGCTGGAAACCTGGAATAACTCATATGCTACTTTTTATCCTAATATTCCCACGGGATCGGGACTTACACGGGTACAACCATAGTTATATGAACCGTATTAAAAAAAATGCACGACGCGTCGTGCATTTTTTTTCTTAATCTAGCCGCAAACTAAGCACTACTATGGGTACTAGATAACGGATACACTACAAATTATTATTTTTTGTAAAAATACATTACCTACATACCTACCTACATAGAAAACACCCAGACCAGGTATTAATACCACTACCACTATTTATTTTACATCAAATATCACTACCATTTATTTCTAGCCTCTCTCTATATGCCTAAAGCCGTTCTCAAGCCCCATTTTCTAAGGAAACACGGGTACTGCAAGAGCCGTCCAAACAATCAGCTAAAAGCAAATCCACGTACTTGAGCAGCGTAACTGACAGCAGTCCGACACGACCATAGCTTTTCTAACAAAGAATCGAAAAGGAGAATAATAAATACGATCAGCTCTATCAAGCTTCATTTAGGGGCGGGAGCTTACCCAAGGGGATCACAATGAGCCAATATCAAATTGGCAACATAATTGCATTTTATTACGAGTATTATGCCTCGAGGCATAGAGCCCGCTGAGCCGTGGATTCAATATAGACGGAAATTATCGCATTTCGAGACTTCACTCGCTCTTAAATGATTAACTGAAATGGTCAAACGCGTCCGTAATGTGAGGCGATGAATATGCATTGGTGTAATTTCCATATTATAATAGATATTAGATACCGAATTTACTCGGGGATTTGTGTTTTCGCGGCCGTGGAATTTGGCCACACATGGCCACCGGGTGGAACAATTATCGTTTGCTCCTTTGAAGTTTAGTATTTACACCACCCCAGAGAACTGATTTTTTCATGAATATCTATAAAGCTTTTTTGAAACAACAGTCTAGGAAACAATATTAATGAAAGTCGAGAATATTTACTAATACACATGATGTGAAAACACGATTACTAAACATTTTCTCGAACAAAAAAATCACCTTCCCTCTTAAATTGACATATCATCATCATCATCATCATTTCAGCTGTAAGAAGTCCACTGCTGGACATAAGCCTCCCTCATAGATTTCCAGATGCTTCGGTCATAAGTGGCCATAATTGACATATAAATTGCAGTAATCAGGCAATATTTTTAGGCAGTATAATAAAACTTTGTATATGAACTGAACTTAGTTTAATACGTGGTTTATACGTTTTAAACTTCAAAATTAGGAGTTTTTATGGGTTTTCTTGTAATTAGCAATTTTACAATTTTGAATAGTCGCATCTTACGTCCTTCAATTACATATCTGACATTAGCTAGCGCTATCCCTGTCACGCTATTGGGTTCTGTTGGCCCTTAAGTTAACGTGGTACATCCCACCATTCGATATAATAGTGGTCAAACGCTCATTTATTCATTAAAAAAAACTGCTGGTACATATTTAGATTTACTTTTGATATTGTTATTGTTTAATGATTAATGTTATTGGAATAACAACCACATTTTATATTTTGACCGCAAATAAATATTTCAATATGCAACACATTTACAACTGGTAAGCAAAACCACGCCATCGTTTAATGAATTCAAAAGAATGAAACGTAATATTTGGCTATAACGATGTAGGTAGTAATAAAATCATTAAAAAACCAGCCAAGTGCGAGTCGGACTCACGCACATATTTTGCTTTTTTTTTTGTAATACAAACATATAATACATTTATGGTCAGCATAAATACTTGTCCCCGGCTGGAATCGAACCCGCAACCTTCTCCGTTGCAGCCGGGAGTTCACCCGACGCGCCACAGAAGCCCTCAATGCAATGCCTACTTCTCTACTTATCATCAGGTCAGATAGTGATCAAATGCTCATCTATTTATACATATACTAATATTATAAAGAGGAAAGATTTGTATTTGTGTGTGTGTGTGTTTGTATGTATGTTTGTTATGAATAAACTCAAAAACTACTGTGCCGATATCAAAAATTCTTCACCATTAGAAAGCTACATTCACCCTGAATAACATAGGCTACTTTTGATCCCGTAATTCCCACGGGATCGGGACTTACGCGGGTGAAACCGCGAGATTCTGCTGGTCGTTTATATAAAAAACAAATATAATAGAAACAGTAGAATTCTATAACCAGACGAAAATCACCACTCTGCCCTTGAAGCGTATTTACCTGCAACAAACAGAAATATGTGCGTTAGTATCAATAAACATGGTTTAGCTAATCCCGTGGTGAATGAACTCGACGCTGTACAAAAACCAGACTAACATCGCCCCAGATACATCAAAGAACTCTGGAGAGATTTAAATTAGGTAAGTCTATTGATTAAACGGTTAGAACCCTCAGAGTAAAGCACTTTTAAGGATTCCGTAGCCAAATGGTAAAAACGGGATCTTATTGCTGAGACTCTGTTATCTGTCCGTCACCAGGTTGTTACATCTCATGAAATAGCTAGACAGTTGAAATTTTCACAGATGATGTATTTCTGTAGCCGTTATAACAACAAAAAAATAAAAACAAAATAGGTAAATCAAATATTGAATGGCGCTCATATTTCCCATACCGTGAACAATTTTATGCAAAGATATGGCGATACAATTTTAAGCAAAGATATGGCGATTTTTTTTACCACAGTCAGCATTTTACGCCAATCGTCAAAATAAATGCAAACTTTGCGTAACGTCAAGGATTTTTGTATAGATAATGGTACGGAACCCTTCGAGCGCGAGTCTAACTCGCACTTCGCCGGTTTTTATTAACAGATGTTGTTTACTGTTTAGGCTGGATTTCTAGGTCGTCGATTTTTCCCGTCTGCATCGAATTATCGAGATCGTAAACTTACTCATACAAGGTCTGCCCACATGTTAACGTCCATAGCGCATAACACCATGGGCCTACTAGCTTTATATAAACGAACGATCTATTGAACTACTTCGGTTTTGAACAAAAAAAATTAGAACGTCGGAATTTAAAAAAATAATCAAATTTTCGTGCCTTCGTAAGTAAAAAGCTAGTTGACCCCCAGATTGTTTACTACTTGCGTTTCTTTAGAATAATGACCTATCGTAACATGGTTGTGTGATCCATACCTACCTAGGGCCTCAGTATAGCCTAGAAAAGTTGAGTGTAAGCCCTTACACCTACTACCTAGCTATATTGAGAATTAACGACGTCTAGCTCGGAGGCTCTGTCGCACCGCCACTAGGCCGTGCGTAAGCTAATGTACGTAGATATAGTTACCGATTCAATATAAACTACGATTATCAACCAAGAGAGTCTGCCATCGTTGTAGAACCCTTCACACCCCTCTCACACTAGGTTTAAATAAAAAAATTGTCTGAGACTTTAGAAGGTAAGACATGTTCGATCGAACAAACGAAAATTCTCTAATAACGAAAAAGTAATATGTCATAGAAGATGTCAGTTCCCCGGACAATACTGTGCATTCTTCTCACGCGTCGAGCCCATTCCCGGTTTTTAAGTTAGCAGACTCAACGCTTTCGTCGTCAGCTATCACCATTTTCATTTTACTTATATGATTTTGAATGAAGTCGTTTAACTGAATGTGTTCGCTTAGCGTAATAGTCTTAATATAGTAAGTACGTCTCAGTGCTGAAAGCAAAATGTTGCCAGTTTTAGGGATTAATGGACCGGGCCGGGGCGGGGACGGGCTTGTTTTGTATGAAGACAGCACGGAGGCGGCACGGACAACATGCAAAACAAAAGCTGTCTTCATACAAAAGTAGCCCGTCTCCGCCCCGGCCCGGACACGGCCCGGTCTAGCATAAATCATGCTTTATGTGATATCCCGTGGTGTGTTAGACTGCACAATATATCAAAGTTTATAAACTTTTTAAACTAACGCGATTAGAGCACTTAATGCTATATTTTCCCGGGTCTTAATCGCGTGATTTTTAACTTTTTAATTTTCTTACCTCGACGTTTCAACCATGTTACAGTGGTCTTAGTTGAAATTTCAGTAAAAATACAAAAAAAAACACGCGATTAAGACCCGGGAAAATATAAAATTATCAAAGTTTGTAGCATAAAAAATTTAGTGAAAAACTCATAAATATGTAGGTACGACGACAACAATGATAATTTTCTTAATTAGGTAGGTACAACATCGCGAAAACAGAAGAAGAATCTAGGTAGGTACTATCAAATGTCATCTAAATCAAAACTAACTTTGGGCCGTTCGCTTTGACGCTAGTAACGGGTCCAATCCATTGGTTCAATAGAATCTACTTTAAATATTTTACAAGAAGAAATGCATCATCAAGAATCCTCCTGTGACGGGATTCGAACCCGTGCCCCTCGCTGGCCGAGCGAGTGCGCTAAACATTACACTACACGGGATGGTTTTTGAGCATTTCTCCTTATACATTATTTCTAGTAAAATGCCTTAAGCTATAAAAATAAGAAATATTAATACCACACCTACTTTTCACAAATGTTCGCCTTTAAGAACATGGTACCAAACATAAATTCAACTTAAAGTTCTCTATGCCAAATATGAGTAATGATTAAATCCTCTAAGCACGTTTGGAACTACGCCAGATTTTTTTGGAGTCTCCGTAAAAATGGGAAATCAATTACCCCTTTGTTTTTCACTTAAGTGCATACGAGCTTTTAATCTTAGATGAAAACAAAAAACAGCAGATACGTTACCTCCGTATCTGCCGTTAGTCTCCGCAAATGAGACGATAAAACTGCGTCTAGCTGACGCACTAGCCTCAGTTGTATGTCGAACTGTTGTCGCGTGAGCGCGTGCTGTCACACTGCGATTATCTTTTTGAAATCCATCAGAATTCCTTCTTGCTCATTTTACAAATGCCTGAGTGAGTCATTCTTAAAGACAAATGTTCTCAAATATACGATAATTTTATGAAAATGCATGTAGGTGTTTCTAGCTCATTTTTTGAATAAGCAATATTAGAACGTACCGTATCTACTCATTTTTGTTTTCATCTAAGCTTTTAATAGGAAACTTTGCCAAGAAATAAATAGTTTTAGAGAAGCTTTAATTACAGTCCTAATTTAAGAAGTTCTTTGCTGTTACACAGTAATTTTTCGGAATCACTAAGTGCTACGGAATTTGGAGTAACTTTTAACAAATTGGCGCAAAGTGTCCCATTTGCCGTTGTAGCTACCGACTTCAGAGACGTAAATCAATCAAGAGGTGGACTTAATTGAGTTTTGGTGTGAAATGAACATCTTAATTCTTTCTTTCTATAATGCAAGAGATACTTAGGTGTTTTAAAGAATTCCCAAATGAAGAAGGGATTTGTAAAGGTCTCGAAACGTTAAGCGTTGAAACAATTGAAGTTAAAGATGTATTTTCAAAAGAGGTTCATTATTATGACAATTTTGTTATGTAGTCCATGATCAAATTCGATTAATAATGTTAATAATATTGTTTTAGGGGTAAAAGGGTAAAAACAGGACCATTTTACTAAGTCTCCATTGTCTCACTGTGTCACTGTGTTTGTCTCACGAAGCGTGATAGCTAGACAGTTGAAATTTTCACAGATGATTTATTTCTGTTGCCGCTATAACTACAAATAATAATAACAGAATAAAATAACTATTTATTTACAATTGACAGATTAAGCATTTCACCACAATCTGTCCCTTAACATACCCCAGATGATTTAAAACACACACAAAGCGACGAAAACCTACTCCAAATCAAAAAGAACAAAGGTTTTGCGTGTTTCGCTCAGATTTACTATGTTGGGGGTATGAATGTGAAATATCACGTGATCGACATCCAATGGAAGGTGAGGTGAGCCACAGAATCGCGTGATATCATTCATTAGATACCGCAACAGTCCACAGTTTTTTTGCGTTCAAATCAGATTGAGGGTAATGAATAACATTGGTTTTCGTAACTGAAAAAGCCTTAAGGGCCCTATACTGAAAAACTGAAAATCCATGTCGGGCGCATCGAAAATTGTTGATTATTTCATGACGGAATGTCGTAGAACTTTTTTTTGTATACAGATTGTAGGCGACATTGTTTCCGATATTTTAGTGCAGTTTCCATACAAATATGTCGAAACGTATTGAAGCCTATCGACATTTTAGCTAAATCAGACATTTTTTGTCTAAAATTTGGATAGGCTTTGCACCAATAGGAGGTTCTTGTCTTAAAACTACACCAAAATGTAGGAAACAATGTCACCTAAAATCTGTGCACAAAAAAAAGTTCTACGTCATTCCGTCATGAAATAATCAACAATTTTCGATGAGCCCGACAGGGATTTTCAGTTTCAAGGTCGTTGGCGTATATACTCCTCTTAAGGGGACAGTCTACCTACTCTTTTGTCCATACAAACTTTACAAAAACATATTTGCTCAAATGTCTTTATCCAGGGAGGAAACAGTCTACTACGTTTGTACGGAGAAAGAGTAGGTAGACTGTCCTCTTAAGCCGGCCGCACTTTGAATTATTTTCGTCGAATTACATTCGTGCGCTAACGTACGGAGATGTACAAACAATCCCACCCTTCGATATACAATGACTGACTGACGCAGACTGTATTACGAGTACTGTACTGGAAGTCGTACGTATACTGGTACCTATTACTGGTTCGTAAGCAATCTGCGTTTTGCCACAGTACTTGGAAGGATAACAGCCGAATACAGAAACGCTACTCAACATTTGAGTTCCACTTAAACAATTAAGCATCTCTCAAAGTCAAAAATCCCATACTTATTTTGAATTTAGAAGCTGCTCTATTATTTAAGTAGGCCTCAAATTTTATATTCTGTATTTGACTGTATGATTGTTAGCACGTCTTAATACGTTAACACACGGATGATTTCGGACGAAAACGTATCCGAAGTACGGCCGGACTAACGTAATGTATATTGTGTACAAGCTTACACAATATACATTTGTTTTCATCATTAATTTTCCATTGAAGGGTACCGCCAACGATAAGTACCTTTTGTTGTCTAGGTAACTTCATTCATTAACGTAAAACAACATCGGTTTTACCACAAATGTTGAAAAGCCATCTTTTCATGTTTACTTGATGTACACATTTAGAATTCTATTTGCAGCGAACCCAGTCCGCTACAACCCCAAATTATCTGGGGTCTGCATAGTAGCTAAATCATTTATTTATTTATCGGAAAAGAAACAGCACATCATACACAATTTCGTTAAGGGCCCTATTCTGAAAAACTGAAAATCCATGTCGGGCGCGTCGAAAATTGTTGATTATTTCATGACGGAATGTCGTAGAACTTTTTTTTTGTGTACAGATTGTATTGTTTCCGATATTTTAGTGCATTTTCCATACAAATATGTCGAAACGTATTGAAGCTTATCGACATTTTAGCCAAATCAGACATTTTTTGTCTAAAATTTGAATAGGCTTTGCACCAATAGGAGGTTCTTGTCTTAAAACTACATCAAAATGTAGGAAACAATGTCACCTACAATCTGTGCACAAAAAAAGTTCTACGAAATTCCGTAATGAAATAATCAACAACTTTCGATGAGCCCGACAGGGATTTTCAGTTTCAAGGTCGTTGGCGTATATACTCCTCTTAATATAATAATAATCACAAAAGGCCAATTACATGTTTTCACTGATAGAATTACCCACATCTACTGCAAATTCGTTTGGCAAAGACCTTAGGACCTGGCCAGATTCTGACCAAACCTCCTCAATATAATACGCACTCACTGAAATGAAACTATACAAGTAGGTTCGCTGGAATTGGTATACCATACAAAATTACATTAGATCTTTGTGCCGAATTGATCTGCGCCATGTTGCGCTGTTGTCGCGCGTTTTCTATTGAAAGTGATGGTGGCCGTCCGTGGAACTAATAGTTCCGTGGACGGTTGTTATTATATCGAGGAGGTTTGGCCAGAATCTCGCCAAAAATCAAATAGGCAAAAAATTCAGTGCGCTATGACCTGTCCAGCGACTTGTACCATGGAGCTCAGTGTACGCACTGCAGTAATATGTATAGACCGATGTTACATCAATCATAAGAGACAATCCAAATAAATACAGGCAAATATTCAATAGTCATTTTAATTGGGACAATGTCACTCCTCACTTCCTGTCAGAATTTTCAGGCAAGATTCGAAAGGAAAATGCAATTGGCAACGGGATTCTATTCTCGAACTGCAAACTGTGGCGGAACGTTTTGTTTCTGTTATGCACTGATTGCACGGTCAACGTGGATCCGTTCGTTAACGGTTACTTCGGAGACAATATGGGTATCATCTGAAATGAGATACTTGGAAACGACGATCTAGTTTTCATCAAGACCGTCTCGGTTATGATGAGCGAACTTGCAATGACTTAGTTAAAATAACTATTATTTTAAAGAATAGTGTTTAGTTTTTAGTCCAGACAGCTGACTAGTGTTATTATAACACAGCGTGCAGTGTGCAGCTTGGAAAGAGCACCACTCTACCAGCTGTTTTTGCATGCGGCAAAAAATATGCTTTAGTGTTAGTTATACCAATCATTAACATTATATTATTCTTGAACATGGTAGTTATGGAGTTCTGAAAAGTAACGCCTAATTCAATCAATTATCTAAAATAACTATAATTGTTGACACCACTAATCCTCGGAGGATGGATGTTTGTAACTCCTTTACTCTCTTCTCTCAATCTACGATTTGACGCAGTCTGCGGAGTTCTGGAAGTCCCGGTAATCCCCCGGTATAGGGACTTCCGCATGGCACAACTTATATGTTCAAAAATATTTTATCACCAAAGAAACCAACGACATTCATAAGTTTGGCGAAGTAGATGAATTGCCTGTTTTATTACTTTAATGTGTAAAAAAGAACAAGTCAAATTAGCAAGTCTCCAAATATAAGGAAGTTGTTTAAACACAATCTTCAAAGTAAACCACACTGACAATATCGTCGAGAAGTTGTTAAAAAAACATGGACAACGGTGTGGAGTGGTCCCCAAAGGCGGCGGTCCGAACCTTTTATTGCGCTGCAATTTTGCGAATGGAACTGCTTGGCCAACCCCATGGGAATCTAGAGGTTCTCGTCTTTTCCCCACTGATTCTAAGTGCTGTGTTATGACACAGTTAACCCGATTCCAAGAACTAGACCGTACGTGTCATGCCGTAAACATAATAGTAGGTACAGTTGAATCAGTGAATACGTTGCACGCTTTTGAACCGTTAAAAAGTTAGGTAACACCCAGACCTGAATTTCCAAAGCGTACTTTATTCACCTGTCATAATTCGGCACGGCAACACCAACACAAGTTCAACGGAGCTAGTAAAATGGAAATTTTATCGGCACTATTTCCAATTTTTGGTACAACAAAAACTTGATTTATGCCTTTCGCAATACATCGTCAATTTTACACTAACATTTATGGTCCGCAGTCACGGTTGCCAAAATATAAATAGTTCTCGGACGTTTTCACTTAAAGTTGACGAATATACGAGCTTAAATCGGATAAGAGGTCCATTCGGAATCGTGTCACGGCGAATCAATAAAATATGTCGCTATCGGTCTAGCATCAAATCTCACAAACGATAGAGGGCACTGTGGAGTTAGGGTATGGCTTACTGAGTCTCCTCTTGCATAGTAATGGTTCAAAATAAGGAGTTATACTTATTTACTGATGATCGGTCACGTGAAATAGTTAATTCTAGTTTTTAGTAAGGCATCGATTTTCTATTATGCAAATCGCCACAATAATAGAACGGATACGCCACTTTAAAATGATTTCTTCGTCTGATATAGCAATTGACAGAGGACATATAAAGATCTTTAGTTGCTTTTATAAAAAAAATGCTTTCAAAATTGTAGTACCCGGCGGGATTCGAACCCGCGACTACTATTCGGACCAGCGCGTTTGACCGCTTCGCACCGCCTCGTGTTGTTGCGAGTAAGGCCTCGAAGTCTTTAGTTGTCAATGATAAAGAAAGAAAGCAAGAAAGAAAGAAAGAAAATATGTTTATCAGGACAAACACACAGCAGCAAATACAGAAAAGAACAGAAACAAATGTAAATAAATAAAATCAATTACACAATACATACTAACAAAAACGAAAAGATGTGTTTGAAAATAATGATCACCAATTTTTATGTGCAGCAGTCCCAGAAACAAACCGGTAAATGTAGACTCCAAAGTCATCCACCATATAAACGAGAAAACAATAAGTAGAGACACTAGCGACTGTCTCGAACCGGAATCTAGAGCATGCCAGTTCGCCAAACGGTATATAATCACGTGTCAAGATTTTTCCAGCATATTTACTTGAAAATCTGACTAAACAGGTCGAGAGCAAACGGATAAGGATTATAGAAACAGTTTTAATGAGCCGGTATTTTCTTTGATGCCGTGTTGAGGACTAAGCAAGCTGGTGTTCAAAGCAGCTTTCTTCACAGACGTTGTTTCATTAATGCTTTAAGACGCCAATTTGCTTGTCTAAAACGTTACTCCTCAGTTTTAAAAGATTTTTTTATGCAAAAAGCGTGTCTGATTCTTTTCTTTGTGTAATACATTAAATATAACATTCAGTTTTTTATTGATTTGAAAATAAATGACAAAATAAACTCATCTGATGTAATAAACTAGCTGCGTCACGTGGTTTAACCCGCGTAAATCCCGATCCCGTGGGAATATCGAGATCAAAAGTAGCCTATCTATAGCACCACTAAAATAATTTTTCAAATCGGACCACCAGTTTCTGAGTATTAACGCGTTCAAACAAACAAACTCTTCAGCTTAATAATAATAGAAGGTACCTAACTAATAAAAGTTTCATTCCTGACAAAACGCGCTCGAACAATATAATTTGAGGGACAAAAAATTAATATCGTTTTTTATATTCCCTAGTAGGTAATAATGGTAAACAATTTAGGACAACAAGTTGACAATCTCATAATGACACACAAATTATTTATTTCACCGTCCATAAAACAGAAGGAAGTTATGAGAAGGCCCAGAGGGCCGACGAGGAAATTAAAAATTTAAAAACAAAACTTCAATTTACTCAAAACTTTTATGACCAAATTGGGTAGCGATGTAACTTTAGTAATTAACAAAACATCTAACGAAATCCTCGTTTTAAGAATCGAGGACGATTGTAGACAAAAAGCAATTATTTATGAATGAGGCCGGGAAAAGGTACCGACAGAATCTGAATCTCTGTGATTATTCAACAGATGCAAACTGCATATTTGAGTTTGAGAAATGGTAGTGTCGGAGTATTCCGGACCCCACTTGAGTGACTACGCCTCGAGAGATGTCATTATCGAAACCTTCACCTAAAAAAACTTGGGCGGTGCTGGTACTTTCCGACAATTTATCCGCTCCCCGTTAGGTTACGAGGACACCGAAATCTCTTTTTTACCTTACCAATCCGTGTTCCCACGAAGTATGCCACTTGTCCCTACGACCGATAAGAGTTTCAGGTTATACATTAATTGACAAACGATTTTATACATTAGGTTGTCTTTATGAAAAAAACAGAAACGAAGATTCCAAACGATGACTAAATAATTTCACGGATAACATTTCAAAACTAACAAGAGAACAAATATTCAAGGCATAACATTGACGTATTTTTCGAAGCGGAATTCCTTGCTCATTTTCAGATATCGATAGTAGCTACTCCCTGGAAAACTACACAGGGAAAATAATAACATTTCTTCATTCACGTTTCTTTTTTTCTGGACAGGCGAGCAAATTTTGCCTGATGAATAGAGTACTACGCTTATATCAACATACAAAGCTCATCAATAATGATAATGCTGTTCATCAAGTAAATGGAGCCGTAAGACTCGGTGGTACAAATTACTTACGAAATTAATATTTATAATCGAGTTGACATGTGAAACCTCCCTCAAGGAAATACGAACGACTGTCACATAGTTACCTACATGTTGATATATCAGATATAGGTATACTGAAATGGATCAATAACATTTAGTACCTACAAACAAAATCAAATTAATGAGCTTAATTTTCCTTCAGGTTTCGTAAAAAACAATTTTGAAATGGCTGTAATGGAACACCACATATTTACAAACAACATCAAAATTAATTAACTGAACTCATCATTCGTTGATTCTAGGAATAATTTAATTGTAAAACATACAGTGGGAAAAACTCCAGTAGGTACATTAAGTACTCATGCAAATATTTATTTGAACTGTGCTGTAGGTACAAACGCCCGATGCAACGTCTGAGAAATGATTTATGGAACCGGAAAACGGCAATTGATTGGCGATTGTGCCGTCTACGCGGAAACTTCGCGATATTTATGTTAAAAGTACGAAAACGATACACGTTTCAACAAAGATAAGGGTGATTAATAGTTTTCCATGCGAAATGAATAAGCTCTCTAGAACAAGTGAAATCGACGATCAACATTATTTGCTCACAGCTCCCTAAAAAAGAACCGGTTCCAGCTAATGGACAATGAAGACAGATTTCTCCGCTTTATTTTATTCGTTCGACAAAAATTATTGGCTATGAATTATCGGGACGTTCCTCCTTTCAGACGCGCCACAATCCCGGAGTGACGTCTAAGATGATTTATAAGGGGAGCCGAAAATTGATTGGCCGGTCTCTGCTAACCGAAATATGTCCGAGAAACAAAGCGAAAATGAGGGCAGTATAACAATGACGGTAGACGTAAATATCAATTTGAACTATCTAACTGGGTTTACGTCTTTGGTACATCGATTTATTAGAATTCATTAGTCATAGTTCGAAGTAGTAAGGTATGCTATTGTCCGCTCTCTATCTCAATCTGAAGATATAGATATTTATCTGTAGTAGTATAGATAGATAGATAACTTATATTATTATTCATACTGGATAATGCAATGTACTGTACAGTTCAGCAACAAAAGTGTATTTCCACAACTGATTTTAAATTGTGACATTGTAAGATTTTAATGAAATAAACTGAACTTTAAAATTTAAAGAGTAAAACAGCATCTCAATCAGAATTTGATAGTAATTTCATAAAACATTTTTAAGTATAGAAATCTTCGGCGAATTGTTACTTTCTGAATCTACTGAAACCTTCTGTTCCAATAAGTTTTGTGTTTGCAATTGTAATGTGACAAAATGACATTTTGTAATTGACCGAGAGAGCGAAGCGTCTCAGGTTCAAGTCTGACTATCTTTTGTGTGTCAGTATGTTGCCTGTTCTCTACAGGTCGTATTTCTCAACGAATCTTGACTAAACTTGGTATATATGTACTTTGAAATTTTTGAATGGTGGGATATTTTGTCCTCAAAGGGGCTAAGTTTTTGCGGGGTCTTCCATTCGCAGAATTACTAGTCCTACTAATATCCTTCCTACTAATATTATAAATGTGAAAGTTTGTATGGATGTTTGGATGTTTGTTACTCAAACATCCATATCCACGCAAAAACTACTGAACCGATTGCGATGAAACTTGGAATATAGATAGCTGGACACCTATAATAACACATAGGCTACTTTTTATGCCGTAATTCCCGCGGGATCGGGACTTACGCGGGTGAAACCGCGGGGCGCAGCTAGTAAATCATATTAATAACTTACTGAATCAATTATACTTATTATAAGTTGAATTGAATACAAATCTATGCCAGTGTAACATAAATGACAGAAGGCAATAGTACCATAAATTACTGCAGCATTAGATGCTTTATCATCGTCTCATCTCCATAAATAATGAGTTTGTAATGGCATTAGTTATTCACCGGATTCAAAGCTCAAATTCCAATTCAACTGTGTCAAATTCCACGAACTGTCGTAAGAGGACATTGTTTTTTTTGTTTCTTGCTTCGGCTCCCAATCACAGCGTTTTAAGGCTTTTCTAAAAAAAACTTCTCTTCTCAAAAACTTAGGTATGTTTAACCGACTTCAAAAAGTAACAAGTAGTAAAAGGGGTTCCTTCTCAATTCGAATAAGTACGAATTCCCAAACGTCGTAGAACAAAAGTTCGCCTAGACTTGTAGAACAACCCCATAACATTGGGTTATTGAAAATTTGCTAACGGACAGCCGTTAGCAAATTTTCAATAACCCCGTTATAACAAAATAAATACGGGAGAACGGGTGAGCCCAAACGCATATTCCGACTAGATTTCATATTAAAATAAGCGGAAATTGAACCTCTGCCGATAAAAGGGAAACAACCAATTTCCTACATCAACCTACGCCCCGGTAGCATTGTAACAAATAAAATGAAAATAATTTCGAGATCAAATGAATAAAATGATTTAACTTTCGATTAGCAAGTCATTTAAGCCTTTATCGGGTGAATGGTCTCTTTTATTTAATTAATTATAAGGCATAAAAAGAAAGAATATGTGAGAAGTTACTATAGTTTTCTTCACCCTAATCGATAACTAGGCTCTAGCTGCATATTCCTATATGCCAATCAAGTTGGCGTCAACTTGATAAGTTAATTTATCGACTCCCATAGTTCCAGGATATCAAATTGTGCAACTAACAGTAAGGCTTTACAGCAGCTACTGTTAGGTACCAAGTTTAGTGCCTCGAGTCAAACTCAGATGGTAAATGTGAAACATAAACCTAGAACGGCGGAAACCATTCAAACTACCTAAGTCCTTTGACTTTGGTTCTCGTTTATGAGACGTAAATCTTTAGCTATTACTGCTCAAAATAACTAATAAATTGGGTCAGTGCATTTTCCTATTGCAAAACAATTGCACTATGCCAACTATCCCCCTTACTTATAAACGCTAATTAACAGCATAAACTATGTATTGTTTGTCTTTTACCTTACAACAAACATTACATAACTTAGTCATCTGTTAATCATAGTTTCATCAATCAAAAATAAAATGTTTTAGATCAATTTTTGTCTTTTACCTGTGACAGAGACAAACATTACATAACTTAGTCATCTGTTAATCATAGTTTCATCAATAAAAAAAAAAAAAGTTTTAGATCAATTTTTGTACAACGGGGACCTATTTATAATTGAAATCAAATAGTTTCAAAAATCAGTAGGTAAGTCAGTTTAAAAAAAAAAGTACACATACTTACTATACTAATATCGCTCTTACGGTGAAGGAGAACTTCGTGAAAAAATCTAAGCTACGGTTTTAAGACACGAAAAAGATCTAGTTATAGGGTGCAGAAGCACATACTTAAAACTTAAGGTCAATCTGAGGTTTCAACCAAGACTTCAAACACCATCACAGGCAAATCGACAAATCGTAATAATCCGAGAGAAAAATTGAAAGTATTAAAACATGCTTACAGGATGATATAAAAAAACGTCATTATCCGTTTAGATACCAATATTTCGCCGTCTACGCAGGGACCCTTTTAAAAATTCAATCACATTTTAATTCACTCGGATAAGCTAAACCCGACAAGGGACCAAATATGGAGCATCGACCGTCTATATAACCTAACAAATTGATGTTCACATTAATTCAATTTATGCCACGAGGTTCCCTACTCAGACAAAATGATATAGTGGTAGCACGGCTTTTCTAAATCATTGTAGGACTAATATATAAAGTTAAATATTCAAATGAGAGTGAAGAGTTGCGATGGATGAGAGGTCCTCATAAGTTGATAAGGGACAGCAATTAAAGGGAGCGAATGACCTCGGGTCGGGCGTCTTCGGGCATCTCCGGATTAACTCGGCCGAGAAGGTCCGTCGATATCTTTGGATCTTGGAGCGCGAGCGCAACCCTTGACTTTTTTTTATCTTGGCAAAGGAATGCAGTTTTGCTTGCAAAGGGAACCACCATAAAAAGCCCGTTACGTTTAAGAATATGTTACAGCTCAATTTAAAAAGACGTGATATTATCTTACCGTTGCGAACATACATTAAACTCATTCTATTTCCAAGTAAAACTAGCTTAAGAGGAAAGTTTACCTACTATTTCTCCACACAAACGTACCTAGTCGATTGTTTTCTCCTTGGATAAAGATATTAGACCAAATATGTTTATTTACGGCATAAAACCTATATCTGGCATGACCGTGCCCCTTACTTGATCAAGCACCATACTTTTTTTAAAATTCTTATTCTAATTTCTCTAGGTTTTTTTTAGAAAAAGAAAAAGCTTTTTCCGTTTCCGTTTCCGATACGTTTACGTTACGTAATACGTTTGACAGGAACTTTCTATGTACGCAGACTTTACCTACCTATTTAAAAATTATCTCCTTCATCAATATCACATTGCTCACCGACAGTTTATCTGTAAACAAACTGAACTCCACGGTTAAATGTTCAAAATCCAATTTCGAACCTTCATTACCGAATTACACATAGTTTTCATTACATTACAAAATCTCATTCATCATCAGCTCACTGTATTTTGTAAAACTTTCATCGTGTAATATCGGATTACGTTATCCGAATATCATTAAGTTTTGTTCTTTCGTGCGTGTGCCGCATAACTTCGCATGTTGGTCACCATTCTACTAATTGAAACTAATTGCGCTTACTTTTAACATTAATTTCGACTTAGATTAACCAAGACGTTAAGTTAGTTTTACTTGGAAATAGAAAGAGATAAGTGGATAGGATGGGGTACATCTCCTCTTTCTCCATACAAACGTAGTCGATTGTTTCCTCCCTGGATAAAGACATTAGAGCAAATATGTTTATGCCATAAAACCTCAATCTGCCAGGTTTTTTCCATTTTCTAATTTTATTTCTATTCTAATTAGAAAATGAAAAAAAAACAAAACGTAGGGGTATGGTCATGATTGATATAGGACTTATGGCATAAACATTTTTTTCTAATATCATTATCCAGGGAGGAAACAGTCGACTACGATTGTAAAGTTTGTATGAAGAAAAAAGTAGGTAGACCGTCCCTTAAACCGAAGTAACTAAGGAATGTCTCTAGATTAGTCGAAGCACCTATTAAAATACCTTCATCATACTATGTCTGTCAAACCCCGTATCTTTTGAAACGCCTAATTATCAAGTTACACTCGTAAACATCGCTCGAAACACTTAAGTACGGGCGGTAAAGAAAACAAATCTATCAACGAGCCATAGCTTTATACTAGAGATGCGCCGAATAACATTTTTGGTATGATTCGGTATGATTTCCTACCGAACCGAAAATTCGGTAGACTATTCGGTTCAGCGCTTCGCAGTTTTAGTGCGCAAACTGCACATCTTAATTGAACCCTTAGCATAATCTATTTAGTTTCTTGATAAGTAATATTTCTCTTTATTTAAATTAAAAATGTAATCAGAATCAAGTATCTGTTTAGTTTAAAATAAAAATGTGAATTATTAATAGAAAAAGCTTCCTTTATTGCCTTTATTTGACTAACTAAATGACCGAACTAACTTTGGTAAATAGTTGAACTGTAAATATTTTATAATGCAGGGAGTAAGTTTTAACCTAAAATAATTTACCGAATATACTCGGCAACAACACCGAAAATTCGGGCGGGTACCGAATATCTAAAAATGAGCCGAATATGCCGAATACTGAATACTTTTTACTGTACCTACCTGATGTTAAATTTCTACGGCTTAAAATAGTCTCACTTAAAGTTAATGGCCAAGTGTTTTAACGGTCCAGTACATCCATCATTCGACGGTAATGAGGTCATTGACATTTTGACAGCTGGCCTCATTAACTCCGGAACACTATGACGTTACGTTGTTTTTTTTCAATTCTCGTTCAATTAAAAAAGCACTCGGTTCCGCTTTTCGTTGCGGATGATCTCATACTTTTAATCATCGTTCTTTTGCAACTTTTTTTTTAATTTGAGTTGTTTTTATTTTTTTCTCCGTTCGAATGTTGGGCGAGCGCGATCAGAACAAAATAGACAGGGATTATAACAAAATCCCAAGCCTGCTAAAACCCATATTACCTACTTAACCGGTTCATCCCTAATTGTCTAAACTAGTCCCTTTTAACTAAGTCTTCATAATTTTAGAGAATCTTAAATAATCCTCAGACATAGCGCCGAACTTTCAAGTTTCTAAGTTGAGGGTAAAGCTTGAGCAGTCACTGGAGATAGATAGAACTTACATATAGGTCTCTAAATGCTTGGTAAATGTCAGATAAACGAGATATACAAGATGTTTGGCGCATGGGCCGACAGGATATTTAAGGGGGTTGGTATGGGTCATGCACAAATTTTCCCCGGTAGACCCTATGTCCTTAGTGTCACGGTTACTTAGAACTGTGTGTTTTTTTTAAATCACCCCACATCTTGCCTTTAAATCGTCCTTACTTTTAAATATTACGCTTGTATTCTGCCATGTATTCTAATTTCAAATACATTACTATGTATTTCAAACTCCTGTCGGTCCATGCGCCAAACACCCTGTATATCAGAATATTTTATGTTAATTTGTATTTTGCAAAATGTGACTTTAATTTGTATTTATAATATGTAGGTATTTGCTCTTTATTTAATAAATATTGTAATTTGGATAAGTATGTAAATAATTGTTTCATTTTGTGTACCTAGTTTTTATTTATGATAATGGGACTTACATATTCATATGTTGACTAAAGTCCCAAATTGATATAATAAAGAGATTATAAACAAACTATAGAGAAAGCGACGAATTGCGAACCTCCTTCGCTTTTTGCGAATGCGGTTAAATAGTAACAAATTGCAGGAGCTCATTGGCCTAGCTTCACCTGCCGACCTTGATTAGTCGTGCGGGTTAAGCCACGCTTGGCCCGGTCATTACTTGGATGGGTCACCGATAATTTGTGTGGCAAAAAATCACTTTCTCGAGCCCCTCCGTCCGTGCTTCAGAAGGCACGTCTAGGTTGGGTCAAGTTAGAGGCCTTAGCTAACACTAGGTGAGCCACACCACTAGGTATCTAAAGGTTGCCTAGAATAAATCGATTTTATCGATAAGGTCGCCCATTTGTAAAACGTTTTACTTTTAATCTTTCCGTGTATCTGTCTTACTTTTGATGTATAGGTACTAATCGTTTAATTGTTTGTTGTGCAAATAAAGCATCAATCTATACGAAAAGAAGAAAAGAAGCATCAAATAAAAGTCATACCTAATTGACGACGACGTGTAGCTACAACAACAAACCCCTCAACAATCACTTCCCTACCTTCCTCTCGAAACATGACCGAAAATCAAATTTATCACCTAGGTAGGTAAAACCCAGAGCGGGGGCGACCATCGATCTACCCGGCTATTTATACAGAAAAATTCAAGGCAAAATATTTATTGTCCACGATTCTGCCCTTAAAATAAACATGCCCGTTTTTTGTCGCCATATGTCAAACGGCAGCTTTTCATAAGGTCCGAGATTTTTGCATATTACCTTTTTTGTTAAAAGATTTTAGGAGGAGTGAATCTTTCTGGTTGTTGTTTATACAGCTGGCTGTTTGTTTTGATGACTGGAGTTTCGCATTTAGTTAGAAAATAAGTGAACATAAGCGAGAAAATAAGCAAGTGTTAAATTGTGTTTTTGTGAGTAGGTAGGGGGATCCGCAATGAAACGGACGTGTTTTGAAACGGACACTTTCGATATCTCAAGTTTTTGATCAAAGATATTTTAGATTTTTTTGGGTGTTGGCACCTTCGATCATAAATAAAATATAGATACACGGTCCCATACAAAATCGAAATCAAAAATCGGCACTAATTCAACGCTTACTTATACGGACATAGTACAGTTTAATGTAAACCTTAATCACTGGGCAATAAGGTTGTAAAACACTTATGCACGACTGACAGCGAAACAAGGCATATCGGCTGAAGTATGCCTTGTTTTGACGGCTCCATTTCTAGAGCGGCGACCGTGCATCTATATTTTATTTATGATCGAAGGTTGGCACCATTGATGACCATTGACAAGGGTCTATGGTAACAGGCCCACTGGTCTATGGTTATCAATGATGCCAACACCCAAGAAACATAACATATTTTAGATAGTGTCCGTTTCAAAACACGTCCGTTTCATTGCGGATTGCCTCTACTATGATTCTTTTCTTCCTATTTTGATAATATGTACCTACGACGTATAGTTTCTACGTATATCATGTTGTACAATCAATATGTAATAAATAGTAGAGTCCCGCGGTTTCACCCGCGTAAGTCCTGATCCAGTGGGAATATCGGCGATCAAAAGTAGCCTATGGTACCTACTCCTCGATAATGTAGCTTTCTTTCTTTCTATTGGTGAAAGAATTGTCGGGATCGGTTCAGTGGTTTCTGATATTACCCGGAAAATACATCCTACTAATATTATAAAGGTTTGTAAACTCGAAAGTTTGTATGTATGTATGTCTGTGACTTTGTTACTCTTTCATGCAAAAACTACTAAACCGATTGCGATAAAACTTGGAATATACTTATTTATTCGATCACAATATCTTCATGCAACAACATTTCCAAAGTTGAACTTCACCTAAATCCACGTGCATACTGTACATCACATAACTCAAAGTTACCAAACAATGCCTGCATATTTGTAAAGATTTCTCCATACAAGCTAAGAGAATCCTAACTTCAGCGTTCCAAAGTTTATTGTACAAGTAATACGTACGAACGCGAACCGGATTCCGCCCAAAGGATTGCATTCCTGCACTCTATTTGTTCCATTCTTTATTTCCTAACTTAAGTTACACTGTGTCTGGTTCCCACTTCTGATTTATTGCGGGCCTAGACTTATAACTACGAAAGTAATCTTTTGTGAAAGTGACATTCTGCGAAAGTGATTTTTTTGCGAAAGTGGCTTTCTGCGATTGTGACGTTTTGCGAAAGTGATGTGAAGAGGAAATATTTGTTTATATATTTGTATCGAATAGGCTCCAAAACTACTGGACCGATTTTAAAAAATTTTTCACCAATAAAAAGCTACATTATCGAGGAGTAACATAGTCTACTTTTTATTCCAATATTCATATTCATATTATTTATTGGTAATCATTTCATTACAAGTCATACAAAAAAGCAGCCGCAGTCAGTCCTGCAGTCATTCCTGCAGGATCGGGACTTACACGAGTGAAAAGACGAAGCGCTGCTAATGTATTATAATAAATAATTATTCAGTTAAGTAGTTTACCTTCATAGGTAAGGCAAATGATAGGTATATATATAAATATATACCTATCATTTGCCTTACCTATGAAGGTAAACTACTTAACTGAATACTAAATATAAGACCTACAACCTACATTTACAATGATTAATTTCCATATATTAGCTGCAAGTTACAAACGAATTTAAATTCTATGCAGTTAGATAAGATATAGTGATTTATAATATTCGTGCACCGGAGATGGTCTCGTAATGTATGGAGTCGACAAGAGCGTGACTGGAAGGGGTTGAATTTTAAATTATCTACTATTCTGTAGGTACTAAAGTTTAAAACTCGAAGATTCAACTTTGATTTATTTTTTTAAAGAGTGTCCTACACTTGGATGTCTCATTATTTGAAGAAGTTTAAAAAAATATATATTGACATGTCAGGGTTGCAGGTTCAAGACCTGTCGGGTGCCTTCAATTATCCCCGGGTGCAAATTATGTTTAAAATTAATATTTGTTTCTGGTCTGGGTGTATTCTATGTATAGGTATGTAAAGTATGTAGTGTATTCGTTGTCTAGTAGGTACCCATAGTACAAACCTAGTGCTTAGTGTGGGGCTAGATAGCGCTGTGTGTAAAGTTGTGGAATATTTATTTATTCATTCTATACCCGTAGAAAGTTCCAATGCATACTTCATGCACTGTTTTTTGGGTTCCGTAGCCAAAGGGCAAAAACGGAACCAATAAAGGTTCGTCATGTCTGTCTGTCTGTCCGTCTGTCCGTCCGTATGTCACAGCCACTTTTTCCGAAACTATAAGAGCTATACTGTTGAAACTTGGTAAGTAGATGTATTCGGTGAACCGCATGAGGATTGATGTCTTCTTCTAAAATGATGTTGAGGTTTCTAATATCATTTTTTCTAATCTGAATAGTTTGCCCGAGAGACACTTCCAAAGTGGTAAAATGTGTGTCCCCAACTTCTAAAATAAGAGAATGATAAAACTAAAAAAAATATATGATGTACATTACGATGCAAACTTCCAACGAAAATTGGTTTCAACGAGATCTAGCTAGTAGTTTTTTTTAATACGTCATAAACCGTAAATCGCAATTTTCCTTTCATTCAATTCAAAAATGTACGGAACCCTTCATGCGTGAGTCCCACTCGCACTTGGCCGGTTTTTTTCTTTTGTTAGCCTATATTGAGCTATCAATCCAGCAGTCTAGTCCTGCGCCTGGGCTAGGATAAATCAATCTCCATCAAACGCATAGCCGATACCATCACAGAAAATAAACCCAAATGAAAGTAGGACAAAAATAGAACTATTTAGTTACCAAATTTGCCCGAAGTAGGTAGTACGGATGGTGCAGTGACAATTACCTGAAAAGAAAATAAATTATTAATTAGTTTATTTTTATGTTATACAGGTGAATCTAAATATTTCGTGATTGGTTTTTTTTATTGCTCTAGGCAGTTTTAATACAAATATTTTTAAGGCTTGGTGAGTTCGCATGGTCTAGTCGGTATAGACTTTGGGGTACATACCCAAAGACGGCGAGTTCAAGCCCCGCCGCAAATGAATTTTTGAAGGCGTATTTTCCCTTAAAAATATTTCTGGTGAATCCACCAATAAACCGATAGGTATGTTAAAATTGGTTTTCTTTTAGTTTCTTTCTAGTAAGTTTTTTTAGTTAGTTTTCTTTCTAAAAGGGTTCAAGTTAAGGACTTCGTTCCTACATTTTACAGACAAAAAAACCTTTTTTTTTTCAGTGAAAGTGATTGATGGTTTTGTTGTCTAAAATCTTTGCTTGGATCAACGTAATCCATCAACACTTCCACAATTCCTCGTGGATTGCCGAAACTTTAGTTTTAGACTGATTACTAAGTAGCCACCTAATTCCGCTCTTTATAATATTTTTTAGACATCAGTAAAGAAATCGAAAAAAAATAAAAAGCTGAACACAACATTTTACATCCTACTTCCTAATCAGAATAATATCTTATTCTACACTTATCTAAATCTTATATCTATGAAATGCATTGTCTTGATTGACTGACTGATCAACGCACGCCTAAACTGTTTATAGTAGAGAGCTGAAATTTGTACAGTGTGTTCTTTATGTGATGTAGGCATCCGATAAGAAAGGGATTTTTGAAATTCCCATAGGATCTAGACTTACGCGCGTGAAACCGCAGGTCCCAGCTAGTATTAGTATGGAAACGAAAGTTTGTGTTGTTAGACAGGGGCTTATAGGCGTGAAACCGCGTAACACAGCAAGTGTAAGTATAAAATAGTAGGTAGGTACTCAATTTAATAAAACACAAATAAAATGGAAAACACTTAACCAACCAAATTAAACAGTAAGTACCTACATCCTATCAATTCGTTTCCCCAATTTAATGCTTTAAATTAATTCAAATTAATTTAAACTCATTTGATTGGTCGCCCCATCTTGAGTCATTCAATTATTACCGAATTTAAGCCCCTTCCTTCGTTCCTCTATAAATACGACAATCAATCGAATGAGCTTTTAGTTAAGGTTACCGTCTATAGTACCGTTCCGGAATTATATTCCACCAGAATTAAATAATTCAATTCCATGACAATAACATAGAATAGAGCCCTTTTCTATAGGTTATGTAGCCCCGGCTTAGAATAAGGCTAGCCCCTCTCATACTGTGGGTGTCTAAAGCTGAGGTCCCACCGCCCGCGTTTTATCAGGCCAGACCGCGCCATATCAGATGGTCGAAGCGTCTGATGCAGCCTGTCGTCGCGCGACGCGATCAGTCGCACAGGCATCGACAGGCGTGGCTCGGCCTGGGCTGGCCTATGATAAAACGGGTCATGGTACCTCAGCTTAAGGCGTAAAAGGTGACTAAGAGATCTGAGGAAGACTGGACTTGCTAAATCTATGTGTTGTTGGTCAATAAGACTTACCAACTGTGTCAAGTTGATCCCTAAAGGGATGCAAAAGCGGGCATGACTCGTGCTGTGCGAGCTTAAAGCCACCGGAAATTTTGAAGAAATTTTCCAGGAGCCAAGAATAGGCAAAAGTTTGTATATGGAAAGAACACAAATACGAAGAAGCTGTCAGCAGCCTGGCGCAATTGGACTTGGGGTATGTGAGCTTCAAGCCACCGGGAATTTCGAAGAAAGCCTCCTTTTCCACGAACTAAAAGTTCTTGGTATCATCTATCGATTATATGGATAAGACACTTGCCCCGAAAACAAGAGATGGAAGTTCGAATCTTTTGAATTTTCGAAGATGTATTTTTCCTTGAAGATATTTCTAACATTAAATTGGCAGTTAAAAAGCCATGGAAGGCTACCACAGACAACCTGTTACATAAACTTAACATTGTACGTGACCTTTTTTTGGTTACGAGTGGATACTTACCAGGTGAGCGCGAAATTTAAGTTTTTTTTTTGAAGGCAGTTTTTTCGGAAAACTATAAAAACAGGTTAAAAGAAATGCGTAATGTTTGTAAATTCCGCGTAAAATCCAACTATAGTTAGTAGTTAGTGAAGGCACGAATAAAACTTTTTGCCTCCTATTTGTTTGATAATAGTTTTATTATCATGATATTATACTAAACTCAAAACCCAAAAATGTACGACCAAAAGACTTATTTTTAAAATTCGCGATCCTTCGGTACCTCTTTCCCTATATAATATCCATTCGCGTCAAGTCGAGGTCGAAGCTTACTGAAAATTATTGGACTAGGAAAAAACGGTTCTGCGATTCAGAAGTCACGCAGCCCTCTCTGTCTATCGACATTATGTAGCCTAAGCTTCATTTGATCGCCGCATTTTTTTAATACTAGCAATGCCCAGCGGTTTCACCCGTGTAAGTCCCGATCCCGAAATAATATCGGGATAAAAAGTAGCCAATATGTAAATCCAGATTTTCCAGCTATCTGCATACCAAGGTTATTTGTAACTCGGTATTTTGATAGTTGGGTAGCTGTAACAACACGTAGGCTATTTTAATCCTGATATTCCCGCGGGAACTGGGACTTACGCGGGTTAAAGCGGGGTGCTACTAGATATTCGTATACATGAAATAATACATGTTCCAAATGCGGTGGAGTTCGCAGTAGGACATGATTCCTGTTGTCGTATCTTCGGTTACAGCATCACAATTTACAGATTAGAAAACCACTTTATCCCTAGAAATTCTTTACAAAGTTAATACCTAAAGAACTTCCAAGCTTTGTGCAAGAAACAGGGAATTTAAACGACTGCAGTTGTTATACTGTGTAATAAACGTGGCTTGGACGCCAACATTGTCCAAATATTTGCACTCGTGGCTTTGGATTATGAAAATCAGTTCTATTACAAGGGATTTAGGTTAAAATTGCCGTGTGAGGTGGCTATAAATTTAAATTAATAAATGAGAAAGCGTTTGGTAGTTTCCTTGTAATGTAGATGGAATTTCAGGATTACGACCAACTGCTGCGAAACCGACGCTGTTTTTTTAGCGGTTTGTGTTTTTAAAAGTCAAATATTCCAATTAATATTACTAATGCGAAGGTATGTTTGTTTATTTCCATTTTACGGTAAAACAGCTGTTAATCCACAGGAGTACTCATTTTATCAAAAGAAAGTGTATAAGTGTGTAACTATTGACTGCCTGTCGGGATCTCCTCTAACTTGGTCATTGATCTAAATCGCTCAATGCAGTTTTCACTATTTCTTACATATATTCCTCTGGAAAGCACATAATTGTAAAATAGGTATTTATATCTTAAAATCTTCGCCCGTGTAAAGCCGGGTCAAGTATCTAGTTTATAACATAATAATCTCTATATATGTATACGAGTATAGAAATGCCCGATTTATATTTTAATCTTAAAAACCCTCAGAGAAAAAAACCGATCCGATATTCAATAATGCTTCTACACTCACAATGCCAGCTTATTTCTGAGTTTTCACGTTAATATCTTATATGAAGAGTATCAAATAAGTACACGCAACTTTCATATAAAGAAGAGTTACTGAGACGTTCGATTTCATCATTTTTTATAAGCCCATAAAGAAAATCATATTAAGAAGCGTCGGAATGGATCAGCGAATAGCTTCTGATGCTAGACTACGCTATATTTCTTTCTTATTGGATGTATTCAGCTTGCACTATTACGAGAGAGCCATGTGATGAAATTTGTTATTTTATTGGTCTACGTATGGGAATTTATCTAGGTACTTTCGGGATCAGGTTTGGAATATATCACCTTTAGATATAGGTACCTAGTGCAAAAGCGAGCGGGAATCTGCGTCAATTATTTAAGAAATTACTCTCATTTTTCGGTTTTAATCGCGTTGACAATAATAACATGCAATAAAAAGAACAAAGTGATCCTTTTTTTACCTTAAAAGGTAAAAAAAGGATCCTAAAAATAATAAAATTACATGAAATAAATCTTTTATATCAGCAGCATTGCTTACATTTAAGCAATGCTGCTGATATAAAAGATTTATAAAAGCGAAAAGTGAAGAAAAATCTAATTACTAATTACTTGCATATGAATCGGTCAGATTTGTCAACACCTAGGTAAGTTACGATAAACTAGTTCCATTTTGTTCAAACATTTTCCCTGAGAACAGAACAGGAACAGAATGTAATAAAATACCTAAGACGTTATTATTTATTAAGAAATACAGAAAGAGCTACTAAAATATTACTATCAGTGACGCGTAATACTCCGTGATTGTTTGCTGCGGTTGAGAATGAAATGAAATTACAAATGATTTACACCAAGACTCCGCAGACCTAGATGTAAATGTAAAATGTTGGAGCACGAAACCGCGTTTTTGAATTAGAGCAATTTACTTCCCTGCCGAGGATAACGCTGTTACAGAATGGATGGCATTCTCTGGGATATTCGCTTTTTTTTTCTCTCTCTTCCATTTTTTGTGCTTAGTTATTGGGGTGCGAGTGTTCGGCTATTTAGATCCTCGATGTCAAAAGGAGAAAGTTATTTTTTCTATTCTATTTCGGTTTGTCAGTTTATCAATGCTAGATGATATGTAGGTCATGTGTTTACTGAGAACTTAGATACCTCGATTAGGTTATATTATTACTAGCTGACCCGGCAAACATAGTTTTGACTTATAAATTATAGATAGTAGCCGATTCTCAGACCTACTGAATACGAATATAAAATTTCATAAAAATTGGTCAAGCCGTTTCGGAGGAGTACGGTAACTAACACTGTGACATGGAAATTTTATATATTAGAAGATAGACTAGCTTCGTCCCGCGGTTTCACAAGCGTAAGTTCCGATCCCGCGGGAATATTGGGATAAAAAGTAGCCTATATGTTATTCCAGGTCTCCAGCTATCTACATACCGAGTTTCATTTCGCGTGCATTTGGTATTCAATCTCATTAAATCGTCAAGATTCTTCCAAAAAACGGCCAAGTGCGAGTCGGACTAGCGCACGAAGGATCATGCATGTCATTATCATAAAATTAAACACATCTGTGAAAACTTCAACTGTCCAGCTATCAGGGTTCATTAGATACAGGCTGACGGACGGTCTTAGCAAAACGGCCCGTTTTTACCCTTTTAGTACGGAACCCTAAAAAGGAAGATATTTACTGGAAGCTAATTTAAATGCACCAGCTATTTTATGCTTGAAATCTGTTTGAAAAAGTTTATCTTTTAACTGCGAGACGAGAAGTTTAGGCTAATGAGCCCCAGCTAATCTCTAAGAGCAACGCTTGATAGCTTAGCTCGACTAAACTTCGGAGTAAAAAGGTAAAAGCCTTTGTGTATTAGGGTAGGTTTTTAATGAGATATTTGTTTATGTGGAGCCTTTGCGTCTTCGGGGTAATTCCTGTGTCAATTTCTAACAATTGCCTAAGATTTTATTTTATCATTTTTTCGATTCTATTGCAAAAAATGCGATTAACATGAAACTAGTAGTAAATATTATATTTAACTTAGAATCGATTAGAATCGATTCGAATTAGAAGAGATTTACGCGGGTAAAACTGGAGGGCGCAGCTAGTGAAACTATAAATTGGAACTGAACTGCAATCGAAGATCCAGACAATCTTCGCAAAGTAGAAAGCTGACTTAATATCCGCTTTTATAGCCTTATTAATAAACGTAGTAAAATAGTAAGAACATGTTTCGTCTTTTTCCGTGACATAAAGTGGTAAAATTACTCCGACATTACATATCTACACTAATATTATAAAGACGAAAGATTCGTATTTTTGAGTGTATGTGTGTCGTATGTTTGTAATGAACAAACTCAAAAACGACTATACCGATTTCAAAAATCATTTCACCATTAGAAAGCTACATTCACCCTGAGTAACATAGGTTACTTTTGATCCCGACATTTCCACAGGATCGGGACTTACGCGGGTGAAACCGCGGGACCCAGCTAGTTATTAATAAGGCTACAGAGTTTAGTTATAATAATCTATGATACAGCATTCTATCTGCCAGGATATTTAGGTGCCCCACATAGTTTACATAATCCAATTTGCAAATGTTTTACATTAATTTCGTAGGCGGCAATTTTACGCGTATTTAACCGCCGCCTGTAAATATATTCAGATCGGTGTTGGTACGAGATCTGAGTAAATGAAAGACGATTGACTATGTTTACGAATTACATTTACCATTTCGAAGGGTCCGTGGTTGTTGTTTCATGTTGTATTCAGTGAGTGAAAGATATTAATCTTACATAATATTCTACTAAAATTATGTAATATTGTACTAATGTTATGCATAGATTGTTCGAATGGCTCGCGTTTGAGGACTAAATCCCTTTGTGCGTTTAGTATAAGCTGATTCATAAACGTAATATTCATAATGCCATATTAGAGAGAATATGTATGGTTTCTATTCGTTAATTTGGCCCGATCAAAGTCCAATTATCTAAAATTTTATTAAATTATCATTACAATTGCGTTATAATGGCAACAGAACTGCAATCGAAATTATATCTATAGTTTTCGATACAATTTATAAAGTTTCGATTGTAGTTCAGTTGCAAATCGAAATGCAATCGAAACTTCATTCAAGTGAGGTTTCGATTGCAGTCACACTAAGGAATCGAAACTTGATCCACTTCTATTTTTCTATCTTTTAGGTGAATGAGGGTGTTATTCTACCATATCGTGGCTTGCCATCTGGTGACCTATCAATTTTCTATCTATATATTATCTAATATATAAAATTTCCATGTCACAGTGTTAGTTACCGTACTCCTCCGAAACGGCTTGACCGATTTTTATGAGATTTTGTAAACGTATTCAGTAGGTCTGAGAATCGGCTACTATCTATAATTTATAAGGCAAAACAACGTTTGCCGGGTCAGCTAGTTATATATAAAATTCAAAGTCCTGACTGATCTATATATCAACGCAGAGCCCAAACCGCTGGTCCTAGAAACATGAAATTTGGAGACCGCATGTGTTCTTTGTGGTGTGTATGGATGCACTAAAAGAGACTTTTTGACATTCCTACGGGATCGAGAACTACGCGGGTGAAACCGCGGGACGCAGCAAGTTACAAACAAAACCCTCTTTACAATGTTATAAAAGATTCAAGCACAGAATCAGCAGCATTGCTTACATTTAAGCAATGCTGCTGATATAAAAGATTTATAAAAGCGAAAAGTGAAGAAAAATCTAATTACTAATTACTTGCATATGAATCGGTCAGATTTGTCAACACCTAGGTAAGTTACGATAAACTAGTTCCATTTTGTTCAAACATTTTCCCTGAGAACAGAACAGGAACAGAATGTAATAAAATACCTAAGACGTTATTATTTATTAAGAAATACAGAAAGAGCTACTAAAATATTACTATCAGTGACGCGTAATACTCCGTGATTGTTTGCTGCGGTTGAGAATGAAATGAAATTACAAATGATTTACACCAAGACTCCGCAGACCTAGATGTAAATGTAAAATGTTGGAGCACGAAACCGCGTTTTTGAATTAGAGCAATTTACTTCCCTGCCGAGGATAACGCTGTTACAGAATGGATGGCATTCTCTGGGATATTCGCTTTTTTTTTCTCTCTCTTCCATTTTTTGTGCTTAGTTATTGGGGTGCGAGTGTTCGGCTATTTAGATCCTCGATGTCAAAAGGAGAAAGTTATTTTTTCTATTCTATTTCGGTTTGTCAGTTTATCAATGCTAGATGATATGTAGGTCATGTGTTTACTGAGAACTTAGATACCTCGATTAGGTTATATTATTACTAGCTGACCCGGCAAACATAGTTTTGACTTATAAATTATAGATAGTAGCCGATTCTCAGACCTACTGAATACGAATATAAAATTTCATAAAAATTGGTCAAGCCGTTTCGGAGGAGTACGGTAACTAACACTGTGACATGGAAATTTTATATATTAGAAGATAGACTAGCTTCGTCCCGCGGTTTCACAAGCGTAAGTTCCGATCCCGCGGGAATATTGGGATAAAAAGTAGCCTATATGTTATTCCAGGTCTCCAGCTATCTACATACCGAGTTTCATTTCGCGTGCATTTGGTATTCAATCTCATTAAATCGTCAAGATTCTTCCAAAAAACGGCCAAGTGCGAGTCGGACTAGCGCACGAAGGATCATGCATGTCATTATCATAAAATTAAACACATCTGTGAAAACTTCAACTGTCCAGCTATCAGGGTTCATTAGATACAGGCTGACGGACGGTCTTAGCAAAACGGCCCGTTTTTACCCTTTTAGTACGGAACCCTAAAAAGGAAGATATTTACTGGAAGCTAATTTAAATGCACCAGCTATTTTATGCTTGAAATCTGTTTGAAAAAGTTTATCTTTTAACTGCGAGACGAGAAGTTTAGGCTAATGAGCCCCAGCTAATCTCTAAGAGCAACGCTTGATAGCTTAGCTCGACTAAACTTCGGAGTAAAAAGGTAAAAGCCTTTGTGTATTAGGGTAGGTTTTTAATGAGATATTTGTTTATGTGGAGCCTTTGCGTCTTCGGGGTAATTCCTGTGTCAATTTCTAACAATTGCCTAAGATTTTATTTTATCATTTTTTCGATTCTATTGCAAAAAATGCGATTAACATGAAACTAGTAGTAAATATTATATTTAACTTAGAATCGATTAGAATCGATTCGAATTAGAAGAGATTTACGCGGGTAAAACTGGAGGGCGCAGCTAGTGAAACTATAAATTGGAACTGAACTGCAATCGAAGATCCAGACAATCTTCGCAAAGTAGAAAGCTGACTTAATATCCGCTTTTATAGCCTTATTAATAAACGTAGTAAAATAGTAAGAACATGTTTCGTCTTTTTCCGTGACATAAAGTGGTAAAATTACTCCGACATTACATATCTACACTAATATTATAAAGACGAAAGATTCGTATTTTTGAGTGTATGTGTGTCGTATGTTTGTAATGAACAAACTCAAAAACGACTATACCGATTTCAAAAATCATTTCACCATTAGAAAGCTACATTCACCCTGAGTAACATAGGTTACTTTTGATCCCGACATTTCCACAGGATCGGGACTTACGCGGGTGAAACCGCGGGACCCAGCTAGTTATTAATAAGGCTACAGAGTTTAGTTATAATAATCTATGATACAGCATTCTATCTGCCAGGATATTTAGGTGCCCCACATAGTTTACATAATCCAATTTGCAAATGTTTTACATTAATTTCGTAGGCGGCAATTTTACGCGTATTTAACCGCCGCCTGTAAATATATTCAGATCGGTGTTGGTACGAGATCTGAGTAAATGAAAGACGATTGACTATGTTTACGAATTACATTTACCATTTCGAAGGGTCCGTGGTTGTTGTTTCATGTTGTATTCAGTGAGTGAAAGATATTAATCTTACATAATATTCTACTAAAATTATGTAATATTGTACTAATGTTATGCATAGATTGTTTGAATGGCTCGCGTTTGAGGACTAAATCCCTTTGTGCGTTTAGTATAAGCTGATTCATAAACGTAATATTCATAATGCCATATTAGAGAGAATATGTATGGTTTCTATTCGTTAATTTGGCCCGATCAAAGTCCAATTATCTAAAATTTTATTAAATTATCATTACAATTGCGTTATAATGGCAACAGAACTGCAATCGAAATTATATCTATAGTTTTCGATACAATTTATAAAGTTTCGATTGTAGTTCAGTTGCAAATCGAAATGCAATCGAAAATTAATTGAAGTGAGGTTTCGATTGCAGTCACACTAAGGAATCGAAACTTGATCCACTTCTATTTTTCGAGGGTGTTATTCTACCATATCGTGGCTTGCCATCTGGTGACCTATCAATTTTCTATCTATATATTATCTAATATATAAAATTTCCATGTCACAGTGTTAGTTACCGTACTCCTCCGAAACGGCTTGACCGATTTTTATGAGATTTTGTAAACGTATTCAGTAGGTCTGAGAATCGGCTACTATCTATAATTTATAAGGCAAAACAACGTTTGCCGGGTCAGCTAGTTATATATAAAATTCAAAGTCCTGACTGATCTATATATCAACGCAGAGCCCAAACCGCTGGTCTTAGAAACATGAAATTTGGAGACCGCATGTGTTCTTTGTGGTGTGTATGGATGCACTAAAAGAGACTTTTTGACATTCCTACGGGATCGAGAACTACGCGGGTGAAACCGCGGGACGCAGCAAGTTACAAACAAAACCCTCTTAACAATGTTATAAAAGATTCAAGCACAGAATAAAGCTGAACAAAATGAATAAAATTAATGAACATCAAAGTTTTCGACACGAACGACAAAAGTTTGATACAAACCAGTAATTCATCTGTATTAGAATTTCATTGAGTTGGGAACAATCTATATGCAAAACAGGCGTAAACAAACGACCATACATTCTGACACTTACAATACAACGGTTCCCAGAATCGGTGGCCGTTTTGTGAAACCGTTTATAAGGCTTATTAGTAAAATTACATTGGATACGAGTAGATTCAGGAATTCTTTACAATATTTCGCTGCAATATGAAATCGACACATTGTTTTTTTATTTTATTTTTATCGATGAGGTAAGATAATAATTATAACATCCATTAACATATTATAGGGTACTTTTTGATGCCTACTTAGCCACCACTGATGGAGAAAGACACGGATTTTTAAACATAGCCAATAGTCCAATAGCCACCACTGGTGGACAGCAGCACCACTTTTGATCTAATTCCCACTGACCATCCATTCAAATCAGTCACCAGTTTTAATATAGGTTACTCGCGAGTTTGAAAACCTCCAAACTGTCAATACTTGACCTAAAAGTTAAATTATAATATCTAACTCAAAAAAGTGAAATATCCGGCCAAGTGCGAGTCGGACTCGTGCACGAAGGGTTCCGTACCATTATCACAATTAGGCACGGATCCCTAAAATAAACACTGGACCACTGAACGCAACCACGACGCCCGTTTGCATTTATCTTTACCAGTTTATCACTAGATAGCGCCAGTGGTAAAAATAAATCGCGCTTACGTTGTGTTTAGCCGTGAAAAATCACTTGCCTTGTATGGCCCTTAAATTTTAGTTTTATTTGTTGTTATAGAGGCTACAGAATAACATCTTAGGTTAAAATTTCAACTGTCTAGCAATTACGGTTTATGAGATACATACAGCCTGGTGACAGACGGACAGACACCAAAGTCTCAGTAATAGGGTCCCATTTTTACCCTTTGGCTACGGAACCATAAAAACGTTAAAAAAACAAGTATCGCTTCGATCTTCAAGTAAAATAAGCGCGACGCATTTTTTATAAATTAAAATTAAAATTTTGCCCATCGGAAATAGAGACCGGCCTTTGTGAAAGAACCAATTATTTTTCCGCATGACTGACTTTTCATTACAGCCGAATTAACCTATAGGCTGAATTATTTGGTCTAAAGACATTGTACCAATTCAATTGATATCTTTCGTTGTATATCATTAATTTCCATGAAATTGTAAATTATAATTATGGTTAAATACTTTGAGAAGTTTGTTCAAAAGGCAGTACAGAATTAAAGTTAATTAACAGTATTATTATTATTGCCTTTATTTGCTGAATTATGTGATAATTACAATTACAAAACAAAATATATATTATTAATCCAAGTTTCTGTAACAAGTGCATCTTTCGACAACAAGTTTCAACAGTATGGCTCTTATAGTTTCAGAAAAAATGGCTGTGACATACGGACAGACGGACGGACAGACGGACAGACAGACATGACGAATCTATATGGGTTCCGTTTTTTGCCATTTGGCTACGGAACCCTAAAAAGGACTAATCCAGCTCCTGCCCTTTCTCGCGTTATCTTAATGTTCTGGACCATAATGGACCCGCCATTTTACAAATCTCATTAATCCATCATATGTACCTCCTCTTGAGGTAAATAATAACAAAGATTATCTATAACGCGATCTAGTGTCTTATAATAAAAATGGACGGAAATCGTGTAAGTTTAAAAAGTGTGCCATTGCCGATATGTAGGTATATAATTAATTTCCATGAAATTGTAAATTATAATAATAGTTAAATACTTTAAGAAATTTATTCAAAAGGCAGTACAGAATGAATGTTGATTAACAGTGTTAACATAGTAAATGCGGAGGGTTCCCGCTCATCACTTGTTGCAATAAATTGCGGGACAAAAGAACCGTCAAAAATCGGATTTAGTGGGGTGCTATGACACAATCATGGTTCGTTAAATCACAAACGTACACACGAGTCGGCCGATTAGTTGGCGTGTTTTAGTGCGGCACCCCACAGCGTCGCCTTGAATTTTGATCGCCCTAATTTCACCATGAGTGGTAACTGGCAACCCCTGCTAAATATAAATAACAGATGAATAAAAAATGCAAAATGCCGGGAGGACGCGGAAGAATGATTTTGAATGGTGCATAAATTTGAAACAGGTGTAGGAGAAGGGTTCAACTTAACCGGTTTAGGAGATACTATAAAACATTATGCGAGGAGTAAAGTACCTACATCATGAATCGATTTTTTTATTACGGCCATAACAAAAAAATACTATGTTTTGCATTATGGGTTACATCATATTTTGTTGCTGCGATAAATATAAAATAATGTTATAAGAACTTTTATATCTACCGTCTCTACTTACCTTTGAAAGGTGGGTCATACGGTTACAAAATATTGGGAGTTAAAATATTATACTGCAGGAATAGCCGCTATAAAATTGGAGATATAAAAACACCCTAAATACCTACATATAAGTTAATACGTATAACCCACACTCTATATAAGTATTTATTTCTTCTTCAAGGTAGTTTATCAGGAATTATTTAATAGGTAACTACATACCTGACCCGCTTCGTACGGATATGTATTATGCATATTAGAAATCTTATTAAAGAGAAATTGGCAAAATGATTGTGAAAATCTTAAGAGGAAGGATACTACTCGTTCTCCATGCAAACGTAGTCGATAGGTTTCTCCCTGGATAAAGATATTAGAGCAAATACGTTTATGCCATAGACCCTATATCTGCCATGACCATGCCTCTACGTTATGCTTTTGTCTTGTTTTCTGAATAGAATAGAAATAAAATTAAGAACAATTAGAATAGGTATAAAAAAAATCAAAACGTAGGGGCATGGTCATGGCTGATATAGGTTTTATGGCATAAACATATTTTTCTTTAATGTCTTTATCCAGTGAGGAAACAATGGAGTACGTTTGCAAAGTTTTGACTAGAGAAAAGAGTAGAAATAGAAAAAAAGGGTTTCCATGTCAGCAATCCGCGGTCGAAAGTTCCCACCAAAAACCCCTTAACCTTGATAAAATGTAAGTTAGTGTAATAGTAACAATAACAGTAGTGCCACTGACAAACAATATACCTTATGTATCATTACTTCACTAGCAAACACAATTAATCCGAGTGAGTAAGCCTTCTGTACACATTTCAGGATGCAAATGTTGATATAGCTAATACCTATGTCTTGTTAAGGTGACTGCTGCTGTTAAATTAATTGTTTTGCATCGCTTGTATAGATGGGAATTCATTTCATACAATTTTTGTCAAATATCAAACCAGAAGTGAGATATTTTTAAAATTCAAGTTCTTTTGTTAATTAATATCCCACTTCTACCTGGTATGATATTTATATAAACTGTGTTAATCTCTCGTATACGAATGATGCAAAATAATTAATTTAATAAGTAGTCAGTCACCTTAACAAGACATAAGGTATCTTGGTAGTTTTAAAACTTCTATTTATTATTAAAGAAAGTCGTGACATTTACACTATTTATAACTTAAGAACTGCTAAACCGATTTGGCGAAAATTGATAGGGAGGTAGCTTAGAACCGCCTCTAAGACGGAACAAAGTTCGCCGGGTCAGCTAGTTTCATATATTGCACGCAAGCCTACATAGATAAATAGCTCTTAAAATATGTTGGGTATACTTTTAATCCAACAGAATGAGTGTGGGAAATTCCGCGGTGGTTCAACTAATAAGACAAAAGATCTAACACTAAAGATCCTACTAATAAATTTAATCGAAATTATAAATCTTTGAAACATTATCGATCTTTTCTTCGTTCGTAAAAAGTCCCCAGTACAAATGTTGGCCACATGACAGATATCAACTTTCAATCCAGAAGTCGCGAATTCCAACATTGAATTTACATAATATGTGATTTGAAACCCTCCCTGTAACAAGCGACATTTTTCCCGGAAACATTGAGGTGCCGCTGAAACGTATTTGTCTAAACGTATCGCCGTGAAATATAAAAAAGCTTTTCGCTGCTTTTTGTTGGTTAATATTTAAGTTAGTCAACGCCTACGGTGTTTCTAGTATCAATGTTTTAATATTTTAGCTCTCTTGGCTCACATTTGAGAAATAAGTCGATAAGGCTGAATCCGTGTCCGAAATTCACAGGTTAATTTCGTGTCGGCTTGTTACCACTCACCGGGCTATGTCCTAGCGCGTTCGTTCGTTTGTGTTACGATATATGGACCGGTGCAGCCACTAAGGAAGACGGGTCGGATCTTGTCCCATTGGTATATCATTGCTTATCATCGGATGAGACAGTGATCAAACGCTCACTCATCTATGTTCTATATCTATAAATGCTTTGTCTTGACTGACTGACGGATTAACGCACAGCCTAAACCGCTGCTGATAGTTAGCTGAAATTTTAACTAGGTTCTTTATATATGATGTAGGGATTTGATAAAAGTTTTCTTATCAAATGCCGGGACTTAGGCCGGTAAAACCGCGGGATACAGCTAGTCGTTTATAAAAAAACGAGTTTAATGACTTATCTATTTCGAATCATTAGGCTGTATGCGCAGTGATAAGTCGTGGCGTGGTTGTAGCTTTGAGAATTTATCCGCAGCTTAGGTACCAGTGCGGGTATAGCCTTACTCAAATAGGATCTAATTAATAGTTTATTAGGGTTCTGTACCCAAGGCGTAAAAACGGGACCCTATTATCAGTAATAGGGTCCCGTTTTTACGACAGACGATGGTGACGACGACTGGTGACAGACGGACAGACAGACAGCGAAGTATCAGTACTTCGCTGTCTGTCTGTCCGTCTGTCACCAGGCTGTATCTCATGAACCGTGATAGTTAGACAGTTGAAATTTTTACAGATGAAGATGTATTCCTGTAGCCGCTATAACAAATCCTAAAAACAAAATAATACAAATATTTAAAAAATATTTCAAATCCCTACAACAAACGTATTTCTTTGTAATAATGGTACGAAACCCTTCGTGCGCGAGTCCGACGCGCATTTTTTCGTTTTTTAAACATAATTATCTCACCTTTGAATCCCATTATAACATCCCAAAATCAATAACACCACAAACTTTTCCAATAACTAACCCAAGCCGGATAAAGGTGACCAACTTCATTTGTAACCCCGAACCCGGTTTAAAACGGACACTAATTTAGAGGGAACTTGGTAGTTCCACCGACATGAGGAAGTTAGGGCAGTAACAAAATGTTAATTACTATCATTGTAGTGAAGTTTGTAGACAATAAGGCTGGATTAGTGTGAAGTTGCGGACAACTGGGGTAAAGTTAACTGGACTGAGGAATATTTGGCCAGGGTTATGTGGGAAGGGGCATAGGGCGTGACAATACAGGACATCAAAATGAAGAATGCTACAGTTTTATACTGACCGTTCTTTTTCTTTACGTTTTTTAAATGTTTAGGTTTTAAAAAGATTATTTCCGTTTAGTATTTATTTGTGAATCTACTTGGAGACTGTTCATTGTCATATTGAATTGTCATATCTAAAACAGATACTTGACGGTTGCTCCTGGGAGTGGCCTGAAGGTTCAGGGGACCCCTCCATAAATACCCAAAATGGTCATAGTTGCTAAAACATATACGTATGCATAGTTTTTGTCGTACGGGGTCCTTGTTCATTGTCATATATTTTGATCGTTTAAAAAGGCTTGCTCCAGGCTGGGTAAGGAGATTTACTTCTAATACCGGACGCACCCCGGCAGACACGTAACCGCTTTGGCTTATGGTCTAAACTTGGAAAAGTTCAGGAATAAAAGCCAAGCTTGTTCGGATGTAAGTATCCCATGCTTGTATCTCGGCTTTATATTGGCCACTTCCAATGGTACGTAGTGGCCTAGAGGCACCAGTCAGTGGTCTTGTTATGGGTTGCCAAACTTCTGAATATGACCTCTTTTCTTTCGTAACGGTTTTCCGTTCCATCTGATCACTGAACTCTATAAATATACCCTGGAATTGCTATAGGTCCATATAAAATGACGTTAGATCTTTGTGTCTATTGCTATTGAAAGTGATGGCGACCGCCCACAGAACTATTATTTCCATGGATGGTCACCGTGGCGCTGATTAAATAGGCACAAAATTCAGTGCGTGATCTCCTGTCCAGCATAGCTGTCCTGTCCAGTATTATGGAGGTCAGTGGATCTGATCAAGAGAAGTCGGACAACTACATCTCTAGGTCATCCGACCACCTCTATCAAGACATTTCAAAGACCGGTTTTATAAAACATTCAGGCATCCAGTAGGTAAGTAGAAATGAAAATACCTCATTCCTTTGTAAGAAACTCGAAAGTATGAGAGTTCAAACTCTGAAGTTACATTCAAACAGTTATAACTTGAGAACACTGAACACTGGAATTCTATTCTGTACTACTTAAGAAACTACAATTAAATACCTATTCGTTTAATAAAATGAAAGTTTTTAATACCTACTTTAAACAAGACAGCTATTTTTTTCAAGTAAAAAGGTTAAAGCGCTTTGTTCTCGCATAGTTTGTGAACTATGTTATTCAAAGTTTAAAAAAATGGTGCATTACGTAGTACTCTTAACCCATTTTATAAACGTTAGTATATCGCTCACCGATACCCATAAAGATAACACCTCTTCGCGTCGCGCGGTCGGGTAAAAATAGGGTGCATCGACTTTTCAGTATCTGGTACTAATTTCAACTTGCTAGACCCACTCGTTTTTGGGAAAATCGTTACTGATCCACAGACAGACAAGCACGTATCAAGGTTTTCTTTTTTACCTTTTGAGGTACGGACCCCTAAAATATTGATAGATTTCTATACTTGGAGGAAAGATTGTTTGTTTGTAACGAATAGGTCCAGAAACTACTGGACCATTTTTAAAAATACACTAACAGAAAGCTACATTATCGAAGAGTTACATAGGCTACTTTTAATCCCGATATACCCACGGAATCGGGACTTATGCGGGTGAAACAATATAAACTACTTGTAATAATAATTTAAATTAATTTGCCTATTTTTGTTTAACAATTAACGGAAGATAAACAACGCAAAACAATTGAAATTTGTTGACACAAACTGATAAAATAGTGTTATAGTCATGAATTAATGTTTATGTTAATAAATTTATTAAATTCGGTTCAACAGTTCAACTGTGATTGAGTAACAACTTTTGTGTAGGTATTTTAAGCTATTGCATTGCTTTGAGCTTTGAGCGCGGCCACCGAATCAAGAAATTCCGTAACGAAAATAAAACCTAAGACCCCCCACTCCGCCTACTATGTTATAAAATAAATAATAAAAACATGGTATAAAATAAATTAATAATTACATAATTACTTTAAGATGATTTAAGAACCGCAATCAGAAGCTCATTGGCTGAGCTATACCTGCCGACCTTGAATGGTCGTGCAGGTTAAGCAACGCTTCTCGCGGTCATTACTTGTATGGGTAACCGATAATTTGTGTGACAAAAAAACACTTCGAGCTCCTCCGTATTTCGAAAGGCACGTTAAGCAGTTGGTCCCGATTGTTATCTCTGATATCAGTCGTAAAGTCAAGTTAGAGGACAACTCTAACAATAGGTGAGTCACACCACTACACGAATAGAAGAAGAAGGAGCAACGCAATTTGGAAGGCCAGATAAACAGTTGGTCCCGGTTGTTATCTCTGGTAGCAGTCGTTAAGGTGACTACCGTACTGCACACGTGTTGCTCCATACAAAAAGACAAATCTCTTTCCACCCATTATCCGGAACGGTTTTATATTCTGGTAATAAAAAAATAAAATTAATTAGGACTTAACTTTCTTCTTTTTTTTTAAATAAAAATTCTATAAGGGTTCCGTTTTTTGCCATTTGGCTACGGAACCATAAAAAAAGAAAAAAGTGTGTGTTTACAGTAAAAAAGGAAAAGGCTTTAACCTTGTTTCTCCATAGGGTAATTTAAAAAAAAAACCGGAACCGGATAATGTTAAGGGTTTTCTTTTAACCCTCGTTGTATGGCTAAGCACACTCCTTCTACGAAACGCCTCTTAAGTCAAATTGGAGGCCTCAGGGCAACGTTGACATTCTTACACTAGGTGAGCCACACCACTACACGAAACGAAAGAAAAATAAAACCGGGCAAGTGCGACACTCGCGCATGAAGGGTTCCGTACCACTATGACATTTGGGTACGGAACCCTAAAATGATTTACATCCAATTATTAAATTTGATAGGAAAATGTGAAATATTTAGCTTCGATCCTTACTCCCTTCATACGACCACACCACTCAAAAAAAAAGAAAAAAAAAACTTTGGCACAAAGAAAATCTGAAACTTATAAGAAACTCTTTCGTAAGTGAAGGCAGACTGGTATATTTGACAGACAGGGCGGCCATTTTGAATTCCACGACCTACTCGATTCCCTTGTAGTTTTTAAAACACGTTTGTTGTATGGGAGCCCCTCTTAAATATTTGTTTTATTTTGTTTTTAGTATTTGTTGTTGTAGCGGCAACCGAAATACATCTTCTGTGAAAATTTCAACCGTGTAGCTATTACGGTTCATGAGATACAGCCTGGTGACAGACGGACGGACGGACGGACGGACAGACAGACAGACAGACAGACAGACAGCGAAGTCTCAGTAATAGGGTCCCGTTTTTACCCTTTGGGTACGGAACCCTAAAAAAGGAGATAATCGTTATGGGACGTTATTCAGTTGTTCAATCAGTTGTTTATATCTACTTTTTTAGGGAGGCAGGGACCTGCGTGGTCTAGTTGGAATAGACGTTGTGGTACCGACCCAAAGACCCGAGTTCAAGCCTCGCCGCAAGTGAAAATTTTTGAATGCGTATTTTTCCTTAAGAGGATCGTCTCCATTCTCTTTCTCCATACAAATGTAGTTTAAATTTTCCTCCCTGGATAAAGACATTAGAGCAAATATGTTTATGCCATAAAACTTATATCTGTCATGACTATGCATCTACCTTTTTATTATCTATCCTCTTAAAAAAAATCCTACTTTTTTAGTTAAATAAGTCCGAAAGGGGCGTGAAAAGTTTAGCTAAAGAACATTGAACACAAACAACAAGAACATTGGTGGGCGGTTGATCGGGATTCGAAACTACGAACTTCGGAATGAAAGTCGGAGTATCTATCACTAGACTAACACCGCTCCAATAATGCAACTAATGTTGAACGACTAATTTCATTATCAAATTTAAATGACAAATTAGTCAACGGTAGGTACTAATTTATTGCATTCTGTATTTGATGAATTAATTAATCAGTTGATTATAACGTGCATAGGTCAAATCACTTCATAATTAACAATTAACCCTTAATATTAAACTTAAACTCGGAAAGCGCAGCGTTGAACGTCCACCAACGAGATGGACGGACGACTTAGTTAAGGCCGCGGGTTCACGGTGGATGCAGGCCGCTTATGACCGAAGCATCTGGAGATCTATGAGGGAGGCTTATGTCCAGCAGTGGACTTCTTACAGCTGAAATGATGATGATGATTAAACTTGGTAAATTGACCGATATTATCCAAGGTTCTTTGATGATGACTGTGAAGGACCACATCGTGAGGAAACCCCCAGGTTAGTTAGCTCCAGACGTTCATTCCGCTCTTCCTTCTGGGCCTGGCTGACTAGGCTGGAAGGGAGGTATAGGTACTGGACAAGGCTACTACACCTAACAATGTCCCGGGCACTACATCGTAGCGCTATAAATAAAGTATAAGTATATGTTTGCTTTTGGTTCTGGGTGTATCTTTAAGTATCATATGTATATTATATACTTATAAATGTCCACAAAAAAACATAATATGTCTTAGTACCTATATCCGTTGTCTAGTACTCATAGTACAAACCTAGTTGCATAGTTCGGGGCTACATGGCGATGTCTGCAACGTCTTGCAATATTTATTTATTTATTACTAGCTGTGTCCCGCGGTATCACCCGCGTACGTCCCGATACCGTGGGAATATCGTGGTCAATGTAGCTTGCTAATGGTAAAAGAATTGTTGAAATCGGTCAATTAGTTTTTGAGTTTATTCGTAACGAACATACAGACGCACATACAAAAATACAAATCTTTCCTCTTTATAATATTAGTAGAGTATAGATTTCATTTCAATGTCATTAGTTACTTCAAACGTTCGTTCGAATGCGATTTCTCCTTCTATTTACAAATTTATTGTATGCTCGAAACGAGTAGCATGTGCATATATTTAGGACCTACCTACAAAGTTAGACCAATAACTGATTTTTATTCTCAAAAACGCTAATGTTAAAACACTAGAAAAATGATAAAAAATATGCGCAAGCTTCTTGTTCAAAGCCGGTAAAAAGCCTTATTAAAAAAGGTTAGTTAGTTAGTCCTAACTAGCTAAAGCAGCGTCTAGACGTAACTACAAGATTAATACATAGATATGCATAGAAAGTAGGTACTATCAACAACAAAAGTGGCTACCCCCAGGTCTGATTTCGCTTGCAACGCTAACTTAGATTCACTTAGCAAAGATACCTACGATTTTATTGTTAATTGTTACCTACCTACGACCTATCGTCTGCTTGTCTGCGAATTTAGATACACAATAATTGTCACATATTTATAGGTGATATTTATAGATATACTTATATCAATGTGTGTATAATACGCATATTCCACGTTCGGCGCTCGATTCAAACGAATCTTTCGGCTAACTGCGTAGCCACTTTTGTTGCTGATAGTACATAAGACTGGAACCAGTTTAATTAGTAGCAGAAGAGAAGCGTCGGGTTAACGCGTAGCGATCATCTGTGAACTAACGTTTATGGATGTACTAAGTATCTAAGTACTGTCGGGGAAAGTAAGGTTTTGTCCAGCTAGAGACAAAACTTGCTGGTAGGTATTATGTTCTACTACTAGAAGCTTAATAGATTAGTTCTACTTACGAATTTTATAATTAAATTCTACATTTATGTAATGTTGGCACCGCAGGGCTCCAGAGGCGGGTCCTGGGGCGGGTGTGTTTGTGGATGTGGTAGTGTCTTTTTATTCAAACTTATGTTCACAGATAGGTAATTTCGCGCTTATAATGTAAGATTTTCATTTTTGTAGATTATTTCTACTTAATTCAATATGATTACACAAGTAGGCTCAGGGCATTGAGATATTATGTGCTATAGTAAACATACTTCATGTTCCATTTACGCGAAATAAATATAATAACCCTTTTTCGGGGTTACGTAAAAAGCCGCTGCAGCGCTGACAATATTGTTACGCATATCGTACAAAATGAAATGACAACGCTGCGGGTACTATGATGAAGTCGATGAATGACGCTTTCTAATCAAAAACCTAAATGAAGTTAGTACACGTTTCTGCCATTAAACTCGAAAATACCTAAATTTTCAAGTCTAAAATAGTACCACACGAATATCAGTTCGTAAACTTTCAAAATTTACTACAACATTGAATTTTAAATTAACTTTTAGAATAAACTTGGTACCTTTAACATTTTCACACGGGCTTTGCATACGAATGTTATTATTTTGTAAAGTACGAAGATAATACGAACAGTTGATATGAAGGTTACGGTAAAATTTCATTGACAGTCCGTTGGTGGAGGTTGCCATGAGCTCGCTTAATGAGGCTATGGATTTGATAGTTATACTAAACAACCTATATATTGAGGTTGATCACGGGAGATCATGACGTAATTAATGCAGATTCAGCCGCTCAACCGAAAAGGTCACCCTTTACATGAGGGGCTGGTTACATTTTGCTCTACAATTACAAATCATAACTCAATCTACGAGTACTTATGATTTTTAAATTTTCGTTTAGGGACAGTTCAGTTTAGGGCAGGTCTATTAATAAATAAACCAATGCTTTTATAAAAAAATGCTTTTATTAATATATTTTTCAGATAATACGAACAGTTAATATGAAGGTTACGGTAGTTCAAGTCCAAGTTTAGGTAGTTAGTAATTTTAGTTTGTCGTTTAGATTTAATATTATTATTTTATGATTTTTATAGTGTTCAGGTGTGAAATTTGTCATATTTTAATAGTGACAGTTTGTTTTAGTTTTAAATAAAGAAAAACAAATGAAGGTAACGGTAAAATTTCATTGACAGTCCGTCGGTGTGGAGGTTGCCATGAGCTCACTAATGAGGCTTTGGATTTGCTAGTTAGGACACCGTGTATATCGTATTCTATAAACACCCTGTATATTGAGGTTGATGACGGGAGATCATGACGTCATTAATGCAGATTCAGCCGCTCAACTGAAAAGGGGTGAATACATGGGGGTGGGGGGGTCTTTACATTTTGCTCTAGAATTACAAATGGTGACTCAATCTACTTTTGATTTTTAAATTTTCGTTTAGGGACAGTTTAGTTCAGGGCAGGTTTATTAATAAATAAACCAATGCTTTTATGTATATTTTTTCAGATAAAAATGTTGTACCCGACAGGACTCGAACCTACGACAACTGGTATTCTGTTCCGGCGCGACAGCCGCTTACTTCTTTTATTTTTTCATAAAAGCAGTAGGTATTTCCCAAGTGTTGTTAATACTTTAAAGAAATATCCTACTTATAAACGATGACTAAGTCTATGTAATGTTTGTCTGTGTCTGTTAACTTTGAAACTTCATGTCACAGTAAAAGACAAACGTTACATAAAGTTAGTCATCGTTTATAATAAGTAAGGGGGATATTGTTAAACTAAACCAATCTTAACTATAAAGCAAAAAAAACGAGGACTGCCGTCTTAACAGCATAAACCGCTTCCTTACTAGGTATTAGTAAAACCAGGCCAACGCACAAACGCAACAGCTGACAGACAACAGAATCTCAATTTACATATGTCAGACATTCGATATTCTCAATTTACCGTACAAATTGTGAGATAGTATGTGGTAATGCAAACATATTCCATGTTCATTAGGAAACATCATATTCTATGTAACTTACAATAAGATACAACATACATAATGAAATTAATTTGTAATTACAGAGCATACACTTCATATTATTACGTACTATATATCTACTTTATCTTTATATTCTATTTTGAGTGCTGAAGCGTGTTTTGCAGAAGTATTGTTTCTTTAAAATATTTCCAAGAAAGCCCAGTGCAGGCTTAAGCACTTAAAATAGCATATTAAGTAAGGAAAAAGCGACATCTCCTTGCTAGTGTGGTAATTAATTTAACAAGCTAGGATGCGAACATTGGTGTAATTCAATGCCATCGGGGTGCCGCAAAACATGCCTAAGTTGTAATCAACTTAGCCATGTTTTGCGGCACCCCGCAACATCTATAAAATGAAGCAATACTTGCGAAAATACAGTTTATGAGTCACCGACGCCGGTAGACTAATTGGTTCAAGTCGTACTCCCGGTTTGAGTAAGATGCTGGTTCGAATCCAGCCCTGCGTCTATCGTGCGTTGTGTTTTTGCAGAAGTATTGTTTCTTCAAAATATTACTTTATCTTTCACCAATATATTAGTAAATTACCTACACTGTCTTAAGCGGTCCGTGAAGAAGCATAGAAAGTATGTAGGTACTTCCAGCTACACACATTCACAGGAAGGAAAACGATAACAAATCTAAATTTACTATATCATACATAGAAATTATAACAATATAAAATAACACGGCCCAAATATCTCAACATTATTTCACAGTGTTTGCATGTCCGTGCACTTGTTTGTGAATTTCATACTCTTTGCTTTCAAAAACTTAAGTATCCGGCGGGACTCGAACCCGCGACTACTGGTAATTAAATTTGGGTCCCTCCCAGACCTCCAAAATTGTATTACCCCTAAGGCTTTTAATTAGGTACTTAGAGGTATTAATTACAATTAAATTAAATTACAATTAAAAAAAACATTTAAGTACTTACCCAACTAACGACATTATTTGTCGCCCACGTCGTCTTTAATTCAACATTTACCAAAAATATCCTATTCGTTTAAGGCACGCCCACAAATAATTGGCAAACTGAGTATCTTGTAGGCAAAAAAGTAGGTAGGTATGCATGTTGTTTGTGGCTCGAGGCACCGTGACAGACAAGTCTTTTGGACCCTTGTAAAAACTGTACCTACCTAAGTTAAAAACTCCAAGGTTAGAATTTTTGTTTAACAAGAAAGAACTTTACAAAGAATATCGACTCTGAAACTGGATGCTAAAGCGCGAGACACACATAGCGGTAAGCGGTCCGGGAGCGTCCCCGGGAAGGCTACCGCAGGGCCCGGCCAGTCTATAATATGTAACTTGATATGGTATGTGACAAACGGTACATAAAAGTAGTCATTGTTTATAAATAAGGGGGTCAATCATCACAAAATTATAACTAAGAACTCTCGCGCAAAAATCACCTATCAACCAGAAAAAAACTAGTTAGAAATCAGTTCATCCGTTCGTGAGCTACGATGTCACAGACAGACACGTCAAACTCATAACTTTTTTCCATCGGAGATTAAAAATATTAACAACATTCTGAAATCGTTCATATACGTCTTCATTTCTGAAAAATATTGGAAAAACTCTTTTAAAGGTGGCATACTTGTTCGGAAAATAAAAGTGAAAATACAAAGCAGCTCTATCCAATGTCATGCTCAATGAGTAAAGAATTTTCAAAGCAAACTGAATGAGATAATTCCCATACAAACGATCATTTCCATCGACGTTTCCACCGATATGAACATAATGACATACTTTACAGCTTAAGCCTTTGATTAAAACAAAAACAGCAGATACGTTACCTAGTCTCGGAAAATAAGACGATAAAACTGCGTCTAGCTGACGCACTAGCCTCAGTTGTATGTCGAACCGTTGCCGCGTGAGCACGTGCTGTGATTATCTTTTTGAATGCCTTTTTGCTCATTTTATAAATGCCTGAATCATTCTTAAAGACAAATGTTTTTAAATACAATAATTTTATGAAAATGCATGTAGGTGTTTCTAGCTTATTTTTCGAAAACGCAATGTTGGTATATACCGTATCTACTATTTTTGTTTTCATCTAAGGCTTAACCCTAGAACTGGGACGGCCTGAATTGGATGATTCTGTCGACCTAGACCCGGATCGATCTCGTCGCTAATTGTCTACGTTATAGGTTTGCGATGCGATTTCTTGAGTGGAGAGCGTTTAGCGTACAATAATTCTGCGAAGCACCTTCCATCTGTCGAGCTATGAAGTTTCCTATTTTATTTGATTTAAACTGTTTTCTATCTACGTTGAGATTGCAAACAAATCTTAGGAGGAATATAAAATATAAATATAATATAAAAAAGGAATATAATATGTTTTCGGTTGTTTATTATGATTTTAACGCGGATATTTATGGACATAAACATTACCTAACACTAACCCCCTTACTTATAAACGATGACTAACAGCTGCGTAAACTATGTATCGTTTTTCTTTTAATTTTACTTTTTTTAAAGTTGATTGACAGAGACAAACATTACACAACTTAAGTCATCTGTTAATCATTGTTTATAAGTTAGTTGTTACGGATAAATATCAATGTAAGTCGCGTTTTTTCGGGTAATTCCTGCTACATTTGGTTTCATAAACTCTCTTTTGTCACACAGCGACGCAAAATGAGTTGTCTATTTTCTATAAAACAAATTACGCGACTCATAAATTTACGCTCGTCTGCATGGCCTTTTAAGGCTTAAAGACAGACCAAAGCTTACCTATATAGAAATTTAGAACTTGATTATAATAAGAGGAAGGCTGATAAAGACCACATGAACACAACAAGTAAATTATTGTGTGTTATGTACTAAATATACATACAGTACATAACAACACCCGTCGGATAACAAGGCGTTCTTTCAGGGGGTCTCGGGACGTGCGAAATGGCTGGACCCAAGAGGCAGCGATAATTTATTATAACTTCGTTACAGTTTATCTAATATTCATGTGACGCAGTTAAAACTTCCTCTATATTCTGTATTTTTGGGTAGAGAATAAGTGAGAAAATGTTGTGTTGTGTTTATTTATATTCTCGTATTTAACTGGGGTTATGCGGTACCTACCTACTACGTATACGGGGTCTGTAATGACAGTTGCAAGTCCAGGTCTGGGTTGTTACTAGGTTCATATATCCTGCCTAGATATTATTTAATACAAGGTTTTGTACACTGTAGGCCAGCTAGCTGATTACGTAACTCAGTTGCTAACATATCGATTGAAACAATTGAGGTTGATTTTTGCGTTTAAAGATATACAATTTGACAGTTCTTTACTTTTGTTAGCGACTGAATGACGTGTAATCAACAATTTCAATTGTTTCACTCTAGATTTGTTGTTAGCAACATAGTTACGTAATCAGGGACTATAAAAAGAATATGGCTACGGAATGCCCCGGGCGTCTAAAAGGCGACTAAAAGGTTTCTTGTTGAGAGGCTGGCCTAAGTCGTAGCGCCTAGCGGACGCCTCCGTGTTCCGATTGTCATTCGGGTGCTACTTAGCTAAGTAAGGTATGTGAGATAGTCAAACGCTCATCTAACGTTTACATAAAAAGATACAAAATTGAAGTCTTTGACAAAATCAGCTACGCAAGGCACGGCACTAACCCAAAATGTGTCCCAAATCAATGCGAAATCTCGGTTTCTCACCTTCGCACCAAGTCATCAAACATCCTCACCCCGATCTCAAAAGCCAATGATATTAAAAGGTTCCCACCGAATCATTAATCACTTACCTACTTTCACCGACACGTAAAAAGGCTTATATATTCTTAAAGAAACTGTTTATAGGGAGCAACTTTTCCATCGCATCCAATTTGCATGAAGAATAGATTACAGTGTGTCTTCTACGAGTATAAAACAAATATTATTTGCATTATTTCCTACTTTTTTTTTCTTTTTTATTAGCCCGCTGATTTGTCCCACTGTAGGGCAAAGGCATCCTATTAGTGGGGTTAGGCAATAACACGTACGACTAATTCGTATGCAGTCTGCGCGCTTTCATAGTACTCGCCCGCCCTTACGCGAGTGAAAGACGCCGCAGGCGTTTATATGTAATGTCACCCATGTAAGTCCTGATCCCGTGGGAATATCTGGATCAAAAGTAGCCTATGTTACTCCCTGATAATGTAGCTTTCTATTGGTAAAAGACTTTTTGAAATCGGTCTAGTAGTTTCAGAGATTACCCCCAATATACAAAACAACGTCACCTCTTTATAATATTAGTATAAATGGGGTATTTTACAGATCGCTACAAAAAAGCGTTAATATATAAAATGCACCTGTAAATGTTTAAAATACCAAAACAAATGTTAAACATAAAAAAAAATATACACCTAAGTAGACTAACTTTTCCACAACACCTAAGCAAGTTGAGACGTTCGCGCGTTTCAATGAATATATTACCAGTTACTGGTAACTCAGGTGGATATTAGTGCTCAAGATTTAGTATTCATGAACCGCTCTGTAACCTGGTTAGGTAACAGTCGACTGCAGGTGGGAAGTGTCATATAAACGTCAAGGAGCATATCAATGGAGGTAACTGTATCGATAGCTGAAGGTTAAATTTAATAAATGTAAGTGTTACGTTTTGATTTTGTAATGGGAGTCACTGAACTCTATCTATACATGTACGCTGAAATTGCTATACCACACAAAATGACAATAAATCTTTGTGTCGAATTCATTTGCGCCATTTTGCGCTGTTGTCGCAAGGTTTTTGTTGAAAGTGATGGTGGCCGTCCATGGAACTAATAGTTTTGGGACGGTCACCATGATTTTCAATAGAAAACAGCGCAACATGGCGCAGATCAAATAGGCACAAAATTCAGTGCGCGACCTCCTGTCCATATTATGGAGGTCAGTGAATTTGGTGAAAACAGTTGGTACCTTATGTGTTTGGGGAACCCCAAACACCAAAGAGTAAAAACGGGACAGTTTTACTAAGATTCCACTGTCCGTCTGTCACCTGCAGCTTTATTGCCCCGGTACCTGTCTGGACAACAGATAGTGTCACTAGGGCACGGGGCTGCTCTCCTTTATAGAGAACCGAACACACTAGCGTTTGGGGACACGATCTGTCTATAACTGATCCCGGACGTTTGCTCCAGGGAGTGGCCTGACTGTACAGCCGACCTCTTCATTTATGCCTAAACATTGGACGCTATGACATATATAATTATGTAGATCAGTTGTTGCAGGGTTTGTCCGTCTGTCACCAGGTTGTATCTCATGAATCGTGATAGCTAGACAGGTGAAAGCTACTAAGCAAGTTAAAAGGATTGTCCACTTACTTTCAACTTGAAATTTTCACAGATGTTGTATTTCTATTGCCGTTATAACAACAAATACTAAAAACAGAATAAACTAAATAGCTATGTGGGGCTCCCATCCAACAAACGTGTTTTTTTCTGATGCCTGGCTAATGGTGGACCCTTCTTGTGCGAGTCCAACTAGCACTTAGCTGGTTTTGTTTATTCGATTCATCAGATACGGACCGTGGTGTCTTAGTAAAATGGTTCCATTTTTACCCTTAAGGTACGGAACCCTAAAAAAACTGTAAATAGAAAAGTGAAGTCAATAAACGGATATTCTAGACAGCAGATTGAAAGTTCAGTGTATGAGAAACCTTATTATCCGATACATCGAATGCACCTCCCCTTAATGTTAATATTCAGGGAGAGAATTACGTGCATGACGGTACCGAGGCAATATTACCCCGAGATACACCTACCTTCATTCAAAAGTTACGCCTCAAGTATTTATCGTAAAGCAGGTACAGTCGAGTAGTTAATCGTTTACTTGAGATACGCGTTTAAGGGTCTGTTACACATTTTTTAGGGAAAGCTATTTTTTTATTAAGTGAGTTAAGGCACATTAAGAGGATAGTCTCCATTCTCTTTATCCATACAATGCATCAACGTTTTTCTTTTATTTTAATTTTCTAATTAAAATAATAATAAAAAATAAAAAAATAAAAAGGTACATGCATAGTCATGACAGATATAAGTTTTATGGCATAAACATATTTGCTCTAATGCCTTTATCCAGGGAGGAAAATGTAAACTACGTTTGTATGGAGAAAGAGAATGGAGACTATCCTCTTAAGGAGTTGGCCCCGGTTGTTATCTCTGATAGCAGTCGATAGTCGAAGTTAGAGGCCTTAGAGCGACCTGAACCAAGTTAAGAAGCCGAAGCCTTCCACCAAGAACAGTTCTAGTTTTTCTGCCACTAAATCTTCTTCTCCCCTGAGCGAAGTTCTTTTTTGCATCTTTCTCGGAAGCCCGGGAAACGCTTAACCCCAAATTATTTGAGGTCGGCGCAGTAGGTAAGTCGTCATTGATCATACCTACTGCAAATAGATTTGGTAATATCATTAGGGCGGCCGGCTGCCTGACACCAACCTTCCGAGAGACCAAGCCGTTTATCCCCCCCGCGCAGTGAGAACTTAACGTTTGCTAGTCTCCCTCAGATCCCTCAGTCACCTTTTACAGAAGAGATAAGGTAACCCCATTCTACACCGTTGTTCTTGCCACTAAATATCGCGTATTTTTCAAATGTTAACCTAAATGAATTAAGCATGTAAATAACTAGTAAAGTAAATATTTATCCGTACTGTAAACGTTATCAATTCACGTTTATCGTTCACACTGAGTTATGTTTCGCATGAATGGGAAAAATCGGTCGAATTTCACAGGTCAATGGAACTTGATTCATATATTGCACTCGTGACTGTGAATCAGTGTAACACTTAAACAAATGTTGGCATTAAAGGCATTTTAAAGGGGACTGATATTTCCGGTCTAAAGAATTTTGGGTTTCAAAGGGCTCCCGAGAGGTCTCTTACTGGGAACATCGTTCAGATTAGGAAAATAATTCGGGTCCGCACATTTCTAGATTTTTTTTTGTAATAAAAAGGTGTATTCTACAAAATACTTAAGTTAAGATTTGCATTCCAATTAAGATTGGTTTCAAATCCGGTAATTCGAACAAAACTGCCACTGTAATTAAACTAATTTTTCGATTTTAATCATGTGGTGTTGACAGGTATCTTCTTCAGGATTTACTCCTGAAAACCTTTAGGTAAGTTCACAAAACGTTGAGCGTTGAAACATTGCTAAGTAATAAACACCACGCGATTAAAACCTAAAAATGAGTTTAATTTCAATCCACCACCGCGAAAAAATTCCACTTTTAAACAATTGTACAGTCAACAAGTCGGTAACAATAGCTTATAACCACTGTGAGCTACTAAAATTGATACTTATGTATACCTTTACGTACAGTGAATAAGCAGGAAAAATATGCACGTTTTTCGGCTGCCGATTTGTGCTAGACCTTACCTAGTAGGTAGAAGAAAGTGTGGGATTTGCAGTATTATGGGTTTCAGTTCAAAACACATACCTGAAAAGAAAGAAGAGAGTGAATATTACAAATGTATATCAGGAAGAGAGCTTGTGAAAATTTATATTATAGAAATTTAGGTAATATTTTAGCTGCTCTTTGTTATTTTATTTACAAAACAAATATAAAAAATACATTGAATGAAAAAAAGGGAAAATGGAGTAGATTGTTTTCGAATTTAACGTCGACAGATAAGCAAAACTCTCAAACGAAAAATCCCGTTGAAGGCTACAAAAATGTTCGTGTACAAATTAAATATTAAAACGGGTCACGAATACAATTTGTTGTATCTTCAAATATCAAGCTTACGTACAAATGGAACAGATGTGCAAAACACCTTAAATTTTTGATACGCAAAATGTCTTACGTCAAAAAAGCAGTTACTGTCTTATTAAAATATAATAATTAGAAAATACGTCTAAAATTATAAATGTGTTGGTAATTCGAAAGTTTTTAAATTTTGTTGAAGAACTATCTGCTATGTAGAAGAGCATCTACAATGATGTGCGTGTATATGTTACAGTCAAAACTCATAACCAGTCAAAACCACTTTTGACTGCAAAAAATAGGCAAAAGTGGTTTTGACCGATGCCCTTAGTTAAAAACGTTTTTGACTGATTTTCGCAGTCAAAAGTGGTTTTAACTAAGGGCATCGATCAAAACTACTTTTAACTGCAGAAGAACAGTCAAAAGTGGTTTTGATTGATTTAAAATTTAGATTGTCAGTCAAAACTCATAAAAAGTTGAGGTGGCTAGTGAAAATTACAGGAAAATCATCAAAATAGTGTTATGAAACAATTTTAAAGTTTAAAGTTTACGTACTTTGAAATTCTATCGGCATTATTTTAAGATAATGATAACATGTTATTATGACGTATTAGGTAGGTAACTTAGGGTCTGTATGAGTTCCACTAAGATCGTTGGGCCCAAGCCAACATCACCTGCTATCTTGGTGCACCTGCTGATGAACGGACGAGGCTCTGGCTCAGACTTTCCCTTCGGGGTTGGGAGGTCAGACGGCAGTCGCTCCCGTAAAAGTCAAAATTAGCCAAATCTACTATGGAATGTAGGTTTGATAGAAGATTGCCACAGTGGAAAGCGATGGGTTCTCGTGGTGTAACCGCATACTCGAGACTGGCAGGATCCCTGCCCAATGGAGGCTAAGTGTCATTACTCCAGTGTTCAAGGGCAAAGGATCTGTGCAGGAGTGTGGAAGTTAGTATAAAGGTCAGGTCGGACACCATGAAGCTCTACGAGCGTATAGTTGACTCTCGGATCCGGCAGGAGTGCACTGTCTCGGAGGGCCAGTATGGTTCCGGTCATGGCACCATAGACCCTGTTTTCGCCCTAAGGATCGTTATGGAGAAATACAGAACGAAGAATACGCCTCTGCATTTTCTGTTCCTGGACTTGCAGAAGGCCTTCGACTGTGTCCCTCGCATGATGATCTGGTAGGCGCTGCGGTCCAAAGGGGTACCAGAAACTTATATTAAAACCATCAGAGCCATGTGCGAACTGCTGTTGGTGACACTAAATCTTTCCCCATTACAGTCGGAGTCCACCAAGGATCCGTTCTCAGTCCGTTCCTAATTAGCGTAATACTGGACGCACTGTCCGTAATCATCCGAAACGCACACGAGCAGCCTCCGTAAATGCTCATGTATGCTGATGATATTGCGCTAGCGGATTCGGATAAGGGACGGCTTGGAAGACGTGTGAATGCGTGGAAAGAGTCGCTTGAGAACGGCGGCGGTTTGCAAGTCAACGTAGCGAAGACCGAATACTTGGCTAGCAATACCACAGATCCCACACCTGTCAGCGTAGACGGTCACATGGTCGAGCGGCCAGACCAGTTTAAGTATTTAGGATCTGTGCTTCATGCGTCCGGCGACATCGATTGCGGCGTCAAGTCCCTCATTTCGGCAGCTTGGGCTAAGTGACGAGAGGTAACTGGTGTCATCTGTGATCCTAAAATGCCGGTTAAACTGAAGGGGCAGGTCTCTAAAACTATCATAAGACCTGGAATCATGGAATTTCATACCACGTAAACTTTAAAATTGTTTCATAACACTATTTTGATGATTTTCCTGTAATTTTCACTAGCCACCTCAACTTTTTATGAGTTTTGACGGACAATCTAAATTTTAAATCAGTCAAAACCACTTTTGACTGTTTTTCTGCAGTTAAAAGTACTTTTGACCGATGCCATTAGTTAAAACCACTTTTGACTGCAAAAATCAGTCAAAAACATTGTTAACTAAGGGCATCGGTCAAAACCACTTTTGCCTATTTTTTGCAGTCAAAAGTGGTTTTGACTGGTTATGAGTTTTGACTGTAACATATACATGTCCACATTGGCTACATAGTCTACTCCGAAGTAGACCATGTACCCCCTGCACAGAATAGTGCTACCCCAAATCTCCCCAAGGAAGCTAGGGAAGACTAGAGAAACTGGAGCTTGGTCCTAAAGAGAGTTGGCAGCCAGGCGCCTAGGCGGCCGGCCGTAACTTCATTACCAAATCTATGTACAGTAGGTATGTATAGTCAACAAGATTCACCTAATCAAGCGGGCTTCTATCGAAAAGAAAACAACCGGTATCTCTCGCATGATACCGAGAAGAGATAGAGATTTGCAGCTTGTATTTTCAGTAACATTCGCAGTTATTTCGCATTCGTACACATCGGACCGCAGTTCGCGGACGAGATATCGAATGGACCCAATCGAGCAACACAATCGATTCGATGGATTCCGAACCAACCGACAATTTCCACTACTAAATATTTCCTTTACAGAGCGTTTGTTTGCGCGACACCCGGCCTGTAATCGAGACATCCGTTTGTACAACTTTCTGTATTGTTCTGTTGTGATCGGCCGCGGAAAAAATGTTTTACAAGGGTTTGAACCGTTTTATTAGAACGTGCCAGTTCGCTTTAGAAGAAGGAATACTGCACTTAAAGCTGATTTCGTTTGGTGTTTATTGTACTGTGGAGTGGAGTTTTATAAGGCGTAGTTGTTTGAGTCGAGATGTTTAAATGTATTATGAAGGAAGGAAGAAAATCTGTTGTAGGTAGCTACGGTAAGTATTTTTTGCAGTTTCTTGGGTTTCAGCGTTTAATTGTTAATCATTTAATGATGGGAGAGTCGCGCCAATCATCGGTTACTGATAAATGTGTATCAACAAATCATTTTCTCGAGCTCTCCGTACTTTGGAAGGCCCGCACTGACAGCAGTATTTAGGTCGTAATTGGAAATGTGGAATTGGCCTACCGATATTTTTTGCAGTAATTTTAATGAGTTAATAGAGTGGCTACACCAACGTGCAATGACCATCATCGCGATAATTAACGGCATTTCCCGGCAGTGTGGCTGAAGGACGAAATGATAACTCTAACCCTAGGTGAGCAGTACAAAAAGAAGAAGATAGAAAATTTGATAAAAGAGATTTGTTGTACAGGTAGATCTTTTCTGTCGAAAAAGGACAAAAAACCATAAGCTTAGTAAGTAGTTAAGGGGACGTCGTCAACATGAAAACGAGCAAGTTATCGCTGATTCGATCAAGTTTCGTAGTCTGCAATCAGTGAACTCTCAGACTGATGTTTGTCAACCGCCCGCGGCGACCCTCTACCAAACTCGATTTATGAATATGAAATCATTGTCGTTGTCGACGCACCCTCTCATCATCTTAAATAGTAAATTTCACAAACAAAATCAGACCTTGTCGGAATATCGATCGAGTTTTCAAAGGCCGACTTTGTAAAATTCACCTTTTGTAAGCTTTCAATCAGAACTTTCATGTTTGTTTCTGGCCGAAATAAAATTAATCTGTAACGGCCGTGGCTTGTTCCAATTTACAATTCTCTTAAGTCGTTACGCCAAACGGACTCGTCCGTGGTCCGATACGTAAACGGGGCAGCAGTATGGAAGATGACGTATCGGAGATTAAAGCACTTGGTCTTCTCGAATTTACGTCAGATATTTGAGCTGATTGGCCGAACTGCGCCCACCGTTCTTAAATAGTCGTGCGGATTAAGCAAGGCCTGGTGCGATCATTATTTAAATGGGTGTCCTATAATGTGTGTGGTAAAAAAACAATTTCTCGAGCTCCTCCGTGCTTCGGAAAGCAAATTAAGCAGGTGGTCCCGATTGTTATCTCTGATAGAAGTCGTTAGGTCAAGTTAGAGGCCTAATGGCGACCTGGAAACTCTAACTAGGTGACCCAAACCACTACCACGTCCTAAACAAAATCTTAGAAAACATTTAGGCGAAACTTTTGACACTCTCTAGTTAAATAGAAATACAAATTACAAGTCAATGGCTGGCTCTTTAACAGGGATAATGTTTACGAAGATTTGAATCTTCACAAAGTACTTTATCAATTCCAAGAAATCCTACGAAATAGTACAAGTTTCTGGAATGGTAAATGATGTCTACAAAATCGGTTGGACCGCAAAGACCGCAAACTTTCATCGCATTAGCTAAAAGGGTTCCGTCGTTTCCGTAATTATTTCAAGTAACACTATTGTTTCTTGTAAAGTCTTCGCTCACAAAATACGAGATTCATGGTTCTTGTGTTCATGGCATCACTCGCTGAACTCGTCCGAGATCCGATACGTAGGTCGGAACAGCCATAAGCGTAACAGGTCGAAATATATTATACTTTTGACTTTCTATCTTGAAGAGGTTCATGTCACGAGCCTTTAGATTTTAGGTCTAGAATGTTACGGTCAATGTTCAGAAAGGATTTATCTAAATTTTGAATCCCAGAAAAATCCATGGTGACTTTTATAATATTGGACAGAGTAAAGCTAAACGCTTACTGATAAGCCGTAGCGTCGGTAATGCTTTGTAACTATCGCCTATTCTGTGTTTATTATCAACTAGCAGATTCCCGCGATTTCACCCGCGTAAGTCCCGATCCCCTGGGAATATCGGGATCAAAAGCCTATGCCTATGTTACTGAGGGTGAATGTAGCTTTCTAATGGTGAAAGAATTTTTGAAATTGGTCCAGTAGTTTCGGAGATTACCCCCAATATACATACATACATACATGTTACCAACGTTACCTCTTTATAATATTAGTATAGATATAGATATAGAAGAAGAAGACGCGCCTTCGCTGCGACTTATAAATGCGCGCATGGCCTAAATTAAGAAATTAAGGATTAAGGAATCTACTGAATACCAACCATGTATCGTAGACGAAGACCTTTAGTTCAGGAATTTAGATTAATAGAAACTTAATACAATAAATTTCGCACAACTTGTCCTCTATCAACAAGTCTGTTGTAGGAACCGAACAATGGGCATGGAACCTAATGGTGCGTTTCACATAATCAAATGTTATAACATTTATGAACACAATTTCTATGGAAAATGATGTGTCCAACAATATTATAATATGTTTGTTAACTGTTGTGTGTTGTTAACGCGCCATAAGTTCGCCAGATTCACTATAAAACGATACTGTATGTAGATGAATAAACGTTATTTTATTGTGATATTTATTTTTTATTGCCTAGTCAAATAGAGCATGCAAAATGTTTGTTCCTGTTGTCAATCAAAATAGAGCTGGAAGAGCTAGTTAAAGGAAAAGATGTTGCTCGTTCATTATACTCGTATACCTATTTTTAGAGTGACACATGTTCAGATATAAACCTTTGTAGAATACTAACTGAAATGAAACTATACAAGTACCCTGGAAATGCTATAGGTACTATAAAAGTGATGGTGACCGTCCACGGAACTATTAGTTCCATGGACGGTCACCATCACTTTCAATAGAAAACAGCGAACAACAGCGCAATATGGCGCAAAGCAAATCGGCACAAAGATTTAATGTAATTTTGTATGGTATAGCAATTCCAGCGTACTTGTGTAGATAGAGTTCAGTGTACAAGAATATCAACAATTGATGAAAGAGGCTCAAATTAAACAGTAGAAAAGAAGTTATTCTATTATCTACTACAGTTCCAGAAATCATGAACCCGCGACCTTCAGCGTTTGTAGAATGTTCACCTAACGCGTTATAGAGGTCGTCAAACTTCCTAACTATGTAATTATGTACTTCATATTAATAAATAAATCAGTGGCACACTACAAATCATAATCAAAACTCAATTAATTCAGTAATTACAATTAGAATTTATACATGTTTATTTCATAGCTCTAACCTTAGATTAAAACAAAAAACTAAAGTTACGGTACCTAGTCTCGGAAAATGAGACGATAAAAATGCGTCTAGCTGACGCACTAGCCTCAGTCGTATGTCGAACCGTTGCCGCGTGAGCATGTGCTGTCACAACTGCGATTATCTTTTTGACATCCATAAGAATGCATATTTGCTTATTTACAAAGCCTGAATCATTCTTAAAGACAAATGTTTTTAAATACAATACTTTTATGAAAATGCATGTAGGTGTTTATAGCTCAATGTTAGAATATACCGTATCTACTAATTTTGTTTTCATCTAAGGCTCTAACAAAATTTTGTGTGGGAATCTCCGACTGCTCGTTATAATTCTACAGAGCTTTCATCGTCAATCATTTAACATTGATAAGTTTAATTTAATGTATAAGGTTTCATATTTGATGAGAACTTTGCTTTGAGAAATCTCATAAATATGTATTTCAATGTAACAACGAATAAAGGCCTTTATACGCCTACTTAAATTACCGCAAACCATTAAAATTGAGATAGTATCTTCGAGGCACTTAATTAGAAATAAATAGACATATAGAATTCTATTAATATACAAAGGTGAAAGTTTTTTTACTTCACTTAGAACACAGCTTTTAGCGATAAGGCCGCCCATTTGTGCAACGTTTTAAGCTTTCTGTGTCTTTGATTATGTATGTTATTTTGTATATTGTTTGTTGTGCAAATAAAGCGTGTACATCTATCTATCTATCTTCAAGTGTTCGTTCAGTCAGAACAAACGTTCAGGAGGGTTACTTCGGTTCGTTTCGATACGACAACGATACGATAATACGATGGTTCTACTGTCACCCTACTATCAGAATGTGACAGTAGAATCATCGTATTATCGTATTGATGTCGTATCTAAATGAACCGCAGTAACCCTCCAGACTCAACAAGCAAATTTGCAAAAAAAAATATTCGACAGGTTAAAAAGAAATCCGGTATATAGACCCTGGGAGGCCTGGATTAACTCATTCATTCCATTCTCCATGACTCATCAAGTCCTCATCGGGAAGATAGACAAATGTTAGAAATAATGCCGGTCACTCTGATGTTGACTCACTGAGCGCTGGAAGCAGAATGAGTAAACGATTCTATACGAACCCCTTTTATAAGTTAGTGGCGTCGAAGTCACGGCCGTTTGGCCTACTACCACTGACCTAAAGGAAATCTGAGTTTTTTTTTTCATTCAATAGTGTTTTTAATAGAAACATAGTGGTCCAAACAAGTCGTACGCATATTTTAAAGAAACAATACTTCTGCAAAAACACAACGCACGGTAGACGCAGGGCTGGATTCGAACCCGCATCTTACTCAATCCGGGAGCATGACTTGACCAATTAGTCTACCTGCGGTGACTCATACGCTGTATTTTCGCAAGTATTGCTTTATCTATTACAACTTAAGCATGTTTTTCGTTGTGTTTTTGCAAAAGTATTGTTTTTTTTTAATATTTCTATGAAAGCCCAGTGCAGGTTTAAGCACTTAAAATAGAATATTAAGTCATACCCAGCCGCGACTCTATCGACACCTTTTCACAGTTCAATACGTTTCCACTCTAAGCCTATTTTTATCTAAAAATTTAGATGGACTGATTTATAAGCTTTCCTATTTTCCTGTGTGAAAAATCATCGGGTTCCCCAGATATCGAGCCGAGGTCAACCCCTGACCGTCACTTTATCTTAGCTTCCATCAGCTCCTTTTCTACGAACCTTCCAAGGAATTTATTTCAATATAACAGAATGTATTATTTTGACCCTCCACTTTATGTTTTTATAAAGTAAAGTGCCACTTTCTGTAGGACCAACTTAGGTCAAAACAAAAATAGTAGATACGGTATATTCTAACATTGCGTATTCGAAAAATGAGCTAGAAACACCTACATGCATTTAAATAAAATTATTGTATTTAAAAACATTTGTCTTTAAGAACGATTTAGGCATTTGTAAATAAGCAAAAAGGCATTCTTATGGATTTCAAAAAGATAATCGCAGTGACAGCACGTGCTCACGCGGCAACGGTTCGATATTCGACTGAGGCTAGTGCGTCAGCTAGACGCAGTTTTATCGTCTCATTTTCCGAGATTAGGTAACGTATCTGCTGTTTTTTGTTTTCATCTAAGAGGACCAAGGCGAAAACACGGAGCAAACGTAAGAACGTAATATTACTACTACCATTTTCTAACTAGGTAAGTGCTGAGCCTGTTTTTATTTCAACTTTACGAGTATCTGTTGTTTTAAATTAAAAGTAACAAATTGAAATTTGTGTTTAGAAGTTAGCCGGATAAAGACATAACAAGAGAATTTATAAGGCAAAGTTTAATTACTTTTATCTGGCTTTGAGGAAGGTGGGAATATTTGCATACTTCCATAACATTGAAGTAAGTAATAGATTTCCATAAAGTTAATATTTAATCACTTAGTATCCTTTATTGAGGCGTTTAAGTAAACAAAAAGCTCGTTACTGGGTGCAATAAGTGTAAATAGTATTTGTTACAGATATATCAACTAGAGATGGGCCGACTAGGGGTTCTGCCGACTAGCAGACTAGCCGACTAGTCGGTTCCAAAATTGCCGACTAGTCGGCCCATCACTAATATCTACACTAAAGAGGAAAGATTTGTATTTTTATGTGTGTGTAGTATGTTTGTAATGAATAAACTCTTAAACTACTGGACCGATTTCAAAAACCCTTTCACAAAAAGAAAGCTACATTATCGATGAGTAACATTGGCTACTTTTGATCTCGATATTCCCACGGGATCAGACCTTACGCGGGTGAGACCGCGGGACGCAGCTAGTCCGCCATATTTTGGTAGTGAGCCCAGAATACTGGCAGCATTGCCACGCTGGATAGCAATACTAATCCTCTCCTCTCTTCTTTAGTAACTAAATACAAGACTTCTTCCTGTTAGATTTCTGAACTATTTTATCTAAAACTGGAAGTCAATAAAAACAGTTAGAAAATAGTCAAACGTTTTTTATGACATTTAAAATAGAGTTTTGAATTATTGTATTTAGGTTTATTTTTAACCGACTTCCAAAAAAAGGAGGAGGTTCTCAATTCGTCGGGATATTTTTTTTTTATGTATGTTCCCCGATTACTCGAAGATGCCTGGACCGATTTGGATAATTCTTTTTTTGTTTGAAAGGAGATACATCACAGTTGGTTCCATAAATCCATTTTGGTGAAGATCGAATGAGGATCTTCGGAGTGATGGACAGGATTGCACCTCGAGAGTACAGCAAAGTGCTCAGTTTTTGATTTTCACCAGTAGAATAAGGCCATAAAGAATAGATACCGATGAATAAGAATATGGTTTCGGAATCTCCACATCTGAAACCACCTTCTCATCACAGAACTCCTCAATGATAAAAGTTATGGATACAATTTTAATGATTTTAGTGGTAGTTGAAAGTACACTAAAAAGGATGAAATAAAAAAATAATTAAAAAAAATTAAAAACCGACTTCAAAAAAAAAGCATAAAAAAAAAAATTAAAAACCGACTTAAAAAAAAACATAAAATAACTTCGCCTACGTACAGTGCCACCGACTTATCTGTTATGTAATCTGAAGTCGGGCAGATTTACTGGGTTGGTTGAGCAGGATTGTAAGTAGTTTGGCTGCCCGACTTCAGATTACATAACAGATAAGTCGGTGGCACTGTACGTAGGCGAAATTATTTTATGTTTTTTTTAAGTCGGTTTTTAATTATTTTTTTATGCTTTTTTTTTGAAGTCGGTTTTTAATTTTTTTTAATTATTTTTTACACGTCACTTCTTTAAGGGTTTGCTCTCAAGCAATCTCAATAATAAAAGAAATGACATGTAAAAATAAACCTTATTACAATAGTACAAAACTCTGTTTTAAACGTGATAAAAAATCTGCTCTCCTCTCTGAGCCGGTCTGTGTGAACGAACCCTAAAAAATCCCAGAGTTGATCGAGTAAAAATAAGCAAAATGCATATGGTAGAATTTGATAAACATAGCAGCACGTATGAAAACATTAATATTTCTATCCGACATCTATCGACTATCGTTAAACTGAAGATTTATAACAAAAGTCAACGGGAAGTGGAGCAGAAAACAAAACTGTGCAATGAGGCGTAGGTCCGTAACATCGGTAGCCAATTTATCGCTCATTTCAACAAGGGCATATTTTATTGTCTTACTTTAAAGCCCTGTACGAACCGAAACGACTAGTCGAGTTGTAGTATAGAGGATGACTCATGTAACCGCCGTCGGCCGCCGGGTGCAAGTAGTCGTATTTATGCTTAAAATAAATATTTGTTTCTGGTTTGGGTGTTTTCTATATATTACTAGCTGACCCGGCAAACGTTGTTTTGTCTTATAAATTATAGATAGTAGCCGATTCTCAGACCTACTGAATACGCATATAAAATTTGGTAAAAATCGGTAAAGCCGTTTCGTAGGAGTACGGTAACTAATATTGTGACATGGAAATTTTATATTTACGAGATAGATATGTATGTATTTACAAAGAAACAGTATATGTATATCCGTTGTTTAGTACCCATAGTACAAGCCTAGTGCTTAGTTTGGGGCTAGATTGCACTGTGTGTAACGTCGTGCAATATTTATTTATTTCATTTTTACATCCCTCGTATGTCGGATAGGTATTGAAAGACTAACAGCCGAATACAGAAACGTCACTTAAAATTTTAGGCGTAGGTACTTAAATAATTGAGCAGCTTCTAAATTGAATTTGAGAGGTGCTTAGTTGTTTAAGAAAAACTCAAATATTGAGTTGCGTTTCTGTATTCGGCCGTAAGCGTCGCCGTACCATTACGAATTTCATAAGCACAGAGTAAGGCGATAGCACTAAAATGAAAACTATACAAGTACGCTGGAATTGGTATACCATAGAAAATTACATTCGATCTTTGTGCCGATTTGATTAGCGCCATGTTGCGCTGTTGCCGTGGAACTAATAGTTCCGTGGACGGATACCATCACTTTCAATAGAAAATGCGCGACAACAGCGCAACACGGCGGAGATCAAATAGGCACAAAACTCAGTGCGCTATGACCTGTCCAGCGACTTGTACCATGAAGATCAGTGGGCGATACTCACAAAGGACGCGTCGCCATGACGACGCCCCTCCTCCTTCTAAGCTGCAAATAAGAAAAGATAAAAGAGCCAAGAGATAGATGTCGGAACTAAGAATAACGTTTCTCGCAATGAAACCCTATAACTGCTGAGGCGTCCAAAAGGGCCAATACAAATGCAAACGCGCACTTAAAACGACACTGTCCAACCGCATAACAGTGAAAACATCCCAATAAAAATGCTCTCGTCGAAATTACACTGGAATAGAAAGAGACACGTAGGCGTTTACGATGTTTGATACCCCTGATATCCTTGCTTTTCAAGACCTTCCGCAGACTAACCTTAGTCGGAAGATAGTTCACAGATAATTCACGTAAGGCTGCGCTTTTTTCAATATAAATTAATTCGTGCAATTAAGCTATTGCTTAGCTTTTATCGCGGGCTTTGAGCGCGGTGACCGAATCAATAAATTCCGTAACGAAAATAAAACCTAACACCCCCACTCCAATTTCCTCGCGGTCAATTCAATACCTCCCCCGGGAAAGCTATTGCTATGCAATAGCTTTACCGCGGCAGTCTCCGAGTGCCACACGTTTTATTAATTTAAAAGTTTTTTTTGTTTTCAAATATACTATTAGATTTCACACGATCTTTTTGAATCGTCTTACAACTATGAATTTAGAAAAAAAGATTATCTACAAGACACCAACATAGTTCACTAAAATAATTAAAATTAAAAGTCTAAAAGGCTGGCTGCATTGCCTCTTTGATAGCAATACTTATTCGTTGGCCAAAGTAGCAGCCAGCCTTTTGGTCGCCAGAAGCTATAACCAATAGTTTAAAAAAATCGTTTTATATATTGGAATGTTGAATGAGGATGTGTGTCTATAGATCGACTAAGAGAAGAAGATACAAGAAAGAGACTTACGGGTTTTTTTTGTTGTTTTTTGTATGATATATCAGTTGAAGAACAACTTCACAAGCCTACAAACTAAGCAAAAACAACTGAGTCTTAAAATATGGAGCCAGACTAATCCTGTAGGTAACTTACTTTTTTCTAACAATTAATTACAAAACAAATACGACCCTCTTTGCTTAAAATATGGGCACAGAAACGTGTATAGAAAACTAATTATGAAAGAGAAATGAAAGATTGCTTTGCAACATTATTTAGAAAGGAAATAAGGAAATAACACAATTAATAATGAAAAAAAAAAGCGCTACGGCTTATTAAATACCTTTATAAATAAACCTAAAAGCCTACAAACTTTTTTGTGGCACAGTGGATTTTTCTGTCGACAGATAGAATGACATTTCTATCGGTCGACCGAAAGTCTTCATACTGACAATTCCCAAAAAGCATTTGTTTCCTCACCTGGAAGTATCGTCGTTAGAATTGCTAATCAGGGCACCTAATCCGGCCCGACTAGGAAGATGAGGGAAGGAGCATTCTTGCATTTGTTTGTATCAACAACATTTGTGACAATGAGGTAAACCTTCTAAATGAGTTTTTATAATATAGCCAACGTTGCTCTCCTGTTTGCATAACCGCCAAAATGTATGTATGAAAAGTTGACTCCTGAAGCTGGGTTTTTACCGCTAGAGGAGCGGGTGTCCGGGAGTCATTAATGTGTCAGTTTAACATCCAACAATCGTTTTCATAGTCATACTCTTTCGGACATATATTAAAATTAATGTCCTGACTGACCTATACGCAGAGTCCACCGCTTGTGTATTCTTTGTGGTGTCTGTGGATTCACTAAGGGATTTAGGAAAATCCCGCGGGATCGATACTTACGCGGGTGAAACCGCGGGACTCTGCTAGTTGATACTTCCAGACTCTTTTTTCTTCTTCCAGTTTTCGGAAAACTTAATAGTTATCTCTATTAACTTTAGATGAATTTGTGTTGAAAATCCGTTATCTAGTACCCATGGTACAAGCCTAGTTGCTTAGTTGAGAGGCAAGATTGCGTTGTGTGCAACGTCCTGCAATATACCTACATTTATTTACCGTCTCTTCCAGGCAAACTAAGTAAGACTTTCTTGAATGTTGTACTTAAGTAATTCCCTATATAACTGTAGACTTAACCATTATGGAAACTATGGTATACAGCAGGCATGTTAATTACTTAGATAAGTGTATTTTATATTACCACGTAGTAAATTTATTTTAAGTTATAGCTTCCACTTAAATGACGCTGATGGCGATAGTGATAGCGACTGAGACAGCTCAAACTTGGTCGTTAATGTAGAGAAACAAAATCAGTAAGCTATAAAGATTATCTAGACACAACTACTTCGCCTTAACTACGTATCTGTTTTTATTAGAGTTTCTACTGTAAACGACTTTTACTCCTTTGTATTTATTTGTGTTACTGCTACAGTGAGTCTTATTGTTTAAATCAGAGCGTATTTTTAAGGTGCAAGAAAATTAAAGATGTGTAATCTACACCTACACATATATTATAAAGAGGAAAGATTTGTATTTTTGTGTGTGTGTTTGTAATGAATAAACTCGTGGACTGATCTTAAAAACTCTTTCACCATTAGGAAGCTACATTCACCCTAAGTAATATAGGCTACGTTTAATCCCGATATTCTCAGGAGATCGGGACTTACGTTGGTGAAACCGCGAGAATCAGCTAGTAGGTATTAGAATAAAAGTGTGGTGATTTAACCCATACATTTTTCTGTGGCAAATGAACAATAGCCCATTGTTAAGTGCTTGCATATTCTTAAATTCAATTTATAATTTTAGCATAATAATTAGATTAACTGACCATATTATCATCACTTACCATCAAGTGAGACTGTGGTCAAAAGCTCATCAATTGTGAAAAGAAAAAAAACTGGCTGGAGGTAGCTCAAAACCGCGACCAAACAGGGCTATTTAGGAGACCTTTGTCAATGAGACAGTATTTAGAGCGCTGCGAGGAGCCCCTACTATTATGTATACTGTGGTATAGGTTAAAAAAAAACTACATGTTAACCCCATTAAAATTAAAAACACAACACTCCCTAAAAGTTATTAAGCTAAAATAACCAAATCATTTTCAAAAAAATCTTAAGACGGCGTAAAAAGCTTAGAGTCTTAAGTTTTTGTGATGAATTTCGAAGTTGAGACCCTCAAAACGCAAGTTCATTACTTACACCAGAAGGGGAGAATATTTTATTAGGTGCGTACATAATCCTCTGTTATTTATTGCGTGCGTCAAATGATTAGGACCGCGCCCGCGTTTGAGCGTAAAAAAACGGCCAAGTGCGAGTCGGTCTCGCGCACGAAGGTTTCCGTACCTCTATCATAAATTGGGTACGAAACTCTAAAATGAACACTAGATTAACCAATCCGTGAACGCAACGCGAATGGTAACTCTATCACTCCATCACGAGAGGGCGATAGTGGTAAAAATGCATCGCGCAATTGTTGATTTTTTTTGTATGGCCCCTTAAATATTTGTTTTATTTTATTTTTAGTATTTATTGTTATAACGGCAACGGAAATGGGGTACATCATCTTTGAAAATTTCAACCGCCTAGCTATTACGGTTCATGAGATACAGCATCGTGACAGATGGACAGACAGCGAAGTTTCAGTAATAGGGTCCCGTTTTTACCCTTTCGGCACGGAGCCCTAAAAACTCTCAAGTAAAAACCCGAAACAAACTAAGCGACAAAAAAGTTATAAATAACAAAACGCCAGTCTAGTAAAGACGTTGCTAGATAAGGGAATATCGACAAAAAACATGCACAGAAAGGCAAAAGTAGGATAGAGTTACTACTCTAAAAAGTATTAGAACATAAATAACATTGAAGTGTTTCATTCAGTAGTCGATAAGGCTTCTAAGGCCCTTCGCTAGGGAACTTTATGAACTTACCAAAGAACGTAAGTACTGAGGTTTTCGTGGGATACGTCAAACTTATCTGATATAGGTCAGTGGCGAAGCGTTCTACGTTCGCAAAGGTCAAAATCACTTGCAGTCTTGTAAAGTTGGACTATTAGTTTGTGATAAGGGAAAAGTACCAAGTAAACCGCTGAAGAACTAAATAATTCTAAAATAAACCGACGTTTTATACGATAATATTTGTTTTCACGGCTTCTGTACGTAACTTCTTTTACTTAAAAAGCGCAGTTTCCGCAGTTCTCGGGATTTTCTAGACTATATGGGGTTGGAGAACGAAAAGTTCCGATGTATTTTTTACTTGGTCAAATGGATTTACTTTTATTTTTATAAGCACTTCTTACGCAATAGAAAACCTTTTACGAAAGTCAGCTTTTTAGAGTTTCAGTCAGGTATTTTAGAGGAAATGCGAGTATGAAGTTGAGATTGCGAAAGAATTGTGATTGTGATTGAAGAAGAATTGGGATTGTGATTGAAGGGCTTTTAGCTTATTAGTTACAAAATTGCAAATCATAAATGCAAGGTTACGCAAGATTGGATTTTGGAGTGCAATCAGAAGTTACCAGTGGAATTTGAAAGTTGAAAACTTTGAAGGGCAACCAATAGAAGGCAAATTGAATTTAATCCTATCTTCCAAACCCTTGGCTCTTGATGTTTTCAATCAGAACAAATAGCATTAGGTTTCTGTGTGCAAATGTTTCAAAGTTTTTCAAGCTATAAAAAGGTTTAAAATTAACTGTGAGTCTGTTAGTCTGTTCTGGTTAGGTAGGTTCTGTTAGTCAAGCGGAAAAAGTGAGACCCTTATAAGAATTAGGTATTAATGTCTGTCTATTTTCATCGTAATTGCAAATACATCAAAAATATATTCTTAAGGGGACAGTCTACCTACTCTTTTCTCCAAATAAACGTTATAAACGTAGTCGACTGTTTCTTCCCTGGATAAAGATATTAGAAAAATATGTTTATAAGTCCATCATGACATGATTTTTCTCCTTTTCTAATTTTTCTGAATTTTATTTCTATTATAATTAGAAAATTAAAAAAAAAAACAAAACATGCAGGGCATGGTCATGGCAGATATAGGTTTAATGGCATTTAAACATATTTGCTCTAATGTCTTTATCCGGGGAGGAAACAGTCGAATCCGTTTGTATGGAGAAAGAGTAGGTAAACTGTCCTCTTAAGATTCCTTCGAACACATCCCGAAATACAATTTAACCATGAAACGAATGTAATTCCACAAAATTGTAACGTTTGAAAAAAAAATCTTACATTATCATGTTTCGTATTTACCTACGAACGAAGGGGCCGTGATTGTTAGCAAAACGCTTAAGTAAATTATATATGGTAAGAAGTATGGCACAGTCATAACGGTGGAATTATTTCTGTACAAATAGCGAGGATTTGTTGCGGATACGTTTTACTGGATAAGTCGAGTTTATTTTATTGAATTTCTTTAACCATGAGTATAAACTGGAACAAGTTTTCTTCTAGGGGGATTCAATCGGTGCTTGTTACCATACAAAGAATCGTGAAGCAAATTCGACTAGTATATGTGTCGATTCGTAGCCTGGTGCAGCCACAAAGGAGGGACTGTTATGCCGGCCTTCCACTGCGAGCGGAGCGGAGTCATTAATGTGTCAATTCAACATACAACGGTTGTTTTCATAGTCATACAACTCTTTCGCGCTTTGGAAACGATCGTTGGATGTTAAACTGACACATTTTTAACTCCGCTCCGCTCGCAGTGGAAGGCCGGCATTAAGCGGGCTAAATCTTAGTCACTACACTACAATCTAGCTAGTAAGATAATGCACGCGTTTCCTGCCGCGACTTGTCAATGCGCCTTACATGAATAACCAAAACCTGTAGTGGGACATTTTTGAGCAAACTTTCAATTTATCAACAAAATATTTGTACCAAAAACCATTTACGATTTCCAAGAAATTCCGTTTCGGTTTGATCGAATTATTTCAGTAGACAGTATTTTTTCTTCTTATTTATTGGAAAGCTGTAAAATTGAGAGAAACAAAATGGCAGGGAATACAATCGTCAAACTAAGGGCACCGATATAATGGTAATAATAAAAAAGTAACATTTCAAAAGGTATTCCGAAGATGGCGTAATGATCTGAATGCATTTGGTAGAGAAACATACTAAACATACGATTTTAAACTTACATGGTTATTTTCACTAAAAAAAGACGTAGCAAGCGAATTAGGAAGGAAGTAGTTCGATATCGCCCTTTACCGTCATCCATCACCTACCAGCAAACTCCAGTCTCGTGAACAAGCCTGGCGTTACTGGCGAAATATCGAGCTCATATACATGTTATTTAATAATATTCATACTAAAAATAGCCCAGATTCGCGCAGGTTCATGGTAAAGCTTCAAATATACGACGACATTTACACTGACACTTTACCTAAAACAGCTCACACCTACAGCACACATGTAAAGAAATTCGTGCATGTGTGCTGTAGGTGTGGTCTGTTTTAGGTAAAATGTAAGTGTCATCGTGTATTTTTACCCGACTGCGCGACGCAAAGAAGGGTTATGTGTTTATCAGTCTATGTATGTTTGTTCCTATGTGGCGCTCCATTTTATTTTCTTTTCCTTTTTATAAGTTTTCATTTCAAGTTTTTTTAGCTTAAGGAAGCCTTTGCTCAGCACCGGGTTACTGCAGAATTAACATAACAAAAATAACAACCAATGCACCTACTAGATATTGTTGGCAAGGATTATGTTAATCCCCCACAGTTTCCGCTTTAAATTTTCATGATGATAGCATATTATTGCAGTAGTAACGTGCAAATAGCATATGCATCATAACAATAAACAGCGAAATGAATTTTTGAGAGCAAACCGCAACTATATCGGAGCCAGTTCCAGGAACCAAGAAGCCCAAGACTAGGGTTACCAGATGAAAAAAAAAACTAAAGTTCTGATTTCCACCAAAAATTCCTGAGATTTTTTAAACTTTGAGATTTTTCCCATACTTGTAATAATATCGTGTTTATACACACTGCGGACCTAGTTGACACATTGCACATCGCACCCTCGGGCGGGGGATAGCAGCGTTATAAATAGGTGTTACTTTTAATTGTACAGTTATTACCAAAGGATGATTATTAGAAGATACCAAACTGGTATTAAGTAATATAAAACTGATCAAGTACCTAATTAGATAAATAAGTGACAATTTTAATCGTGCAATTATTACCAAAGGATGTTTATTTTTAGTTTATTTAACTTTTTAATAAAAAAATCTTAAATTAAGTCCTGAGATTGTGAGAGATTTGCGAAATTCTTCCGCAATCCTGAGAAATGTCCAAAAATCCTTAGATCTCAGGACAAATCCGGAGATCTGGTAACCCTACCGAAGACTGGATAATTCCGTTTGCAGCACGGTAGCATTTGTAACCCGCACACTACACATTGTATGTGGTGGAATAATAGGCCACAACACACTTGGGGATAAATTTCATTATGCCTTTATGTTTGAGAGCGAGAAATTCTTTTGTGCCTGTTGTTTAACTCAGATTTTTTTATTTCATTTAAATTCGAGACGGAAAGCCGTGGCTGCTTTGTACGGTTGTTTTATTTTTACGATTCCAAGGTCGTTCCCTTTTTACGGACCGCTTTTAGGACGTTTGACGGTTTACGCTCTTTTCTTTACGCTATTGACGGCGGTGCCTTATCGGGTTTTACTCAACTTTAAAGCGTTATTCAATAACGCGCGATAAACTTTACTAACTTACCTGCTTTTAACGAAGACGTGGGAGATCCTTATTAAAAGTTAAACTGTTAACCTTTTTTTTCGAGTATTTACCTTGACTCAGCAAAATAATTATGTTGCTTATAAACTTAAATTACAAATTCCTTTGAAAGGGGGCGATATTGTTTAGTATTAATAATTAAAAAAAACGAAAATTACAGAATGACTATGAATGAATATTTCTTAGTGTTTACCACACTTAGGAAATACTGCTTTTTGAAATTGAAAAACTGCTTTCAAAATCTTTAGTAGGTACCCGGCGGGACTCGACTCGGGAGCATGACTATAAATGTTGTTGTTGTTATGAAAAGAAAACTATAAAAAAATACGATTTGATACTGGAATTTATTATAATCAGTAATTGGCAGAGTTAATGCTCAATCACAGTCTTTCAATTTCTTATTTTTATTCCCATCGCACTAATATTATAAATGCGAAGGTCTAGACATTTGTTTGTCAAACGAGTTTGTCGTGCAGATTTGAATGCCAGTTGTTGTGTGCGCAACAAAAAGACAACAACAAAAAAAAATTAGTTTCAAACTACGATCTGATGTTTTGGTTCTATTTATTTGACTTTACTTTTTTTTTAGGAAGATGTGTCAAATCATAGTCTACAATTTAAAAACGAAGTATAATATGGACATGTCAAAAAGCAGAATAGCTTGCAAAAACTCAAAAGTACCTTTTTTAACTTACAAGCAGAAGCTAAACCCCAATATCCCGCTCGATTATTTCATTACATCATTGAATGTGAACAAAATGCAAGTCATAGACAAGACAACATTACTCATTTTAGGCATTGTCATGTTTCCGTAAACCACTTACGAACGTTTAATAGAAAGTTTACATCGTCACAAACAAGCTGTTTAGATTCAAACACGCCCTCTACTATTATTAGAAAACCATAGACAATAATTGTATAGAGGAACTTGTTCAATTGTCCTTAATTGTATATTTTGAAACGTTATTTATTATTTATAGGAGAGTGTTTGACCAGTCATTTATAGGTTCGGACCTGATGACCCCAATTCCTTAGATAGCCGATCAGGTTAGTGACAATATGGTCTTAAATGTAGCACCGCATACACTGACCTCCATAGGATAAGTCGCTGGACAGGACATAGCGCACCGCTGTTGTCGCGCGGTTTCTACTGAAGTTGATGGTGACCGTCCCCGGAACTATTAGTTTCATAATTTCAGTTCAGTCACCGCATATCTTGGTCTGCAGGCTTGCCTAGCAGTTCAGACTGCTAGTGAAGATAAGAAGACGGCATAGTTCCGACCTGGTTTACCTTGTATTAGTATTATGCATCAGCACTATTCAGTAGATAGACAAGGTCACTTGAGCCTGAGGGTGATTGTATATTTGAGGTTCAAGGCACAGATCTGTCTAGGTAACAACCCAACGACGAAACGTAGTATCGAGGTAGAAACACGAGGTATTTGGTCATCGAGGGATCATCGTTTGAACTAATGTACAATATCCAGTGGCAAGCTGACTTTTGATTAGAAGCAAGGCTTTTTAGGGTTCCGTAGTTTAAATAACCACTGCGTTAGATTTCGATAACAATAACTATAATTGCAGTTTTAATAACGTTTACTTGTTAAACAGTTTAAGTCGACACGTAACAATAGCAATAACGATAATCTTAATCAGCTTAATTTTAAAATTACAAGAAACGAAAGTGTTTTATTTCTTAAAACAATGTTTGTTTCTTTTTAAACAGCACGCACCACGAATGTAATTGGAGAACTTTACAGTAAGTAAGTTTACATTTTGGATACGTTTTCGTTGGAAATCATTTGAGCGCTTACGTACGAAGACGTATGAACAATTTCATTCTTCCAAGTACTATGGATAAATAAATAAATTCTGTGAACAACACACAGCGCCATCTAGCCCCGTGGTAAGCGACTAAGCTTGTGTTACGGTGACTAGACAACGGATATAATACTTATATTTATTTTTCTTTTGTAAATACATACATATTATACATAGAGGGACACCCAGACCAGACACAAATATTTATTTTTAAGCATAAATACTTGCACCCGGCGGGAATCGAACCCGCAACCTTCTGCATTGCAGCCGTGCTTTCGCACGACGCGCCACTGAGGTCGTCAAATGATGATGCGCGCAGACTGCATATGAATCAGTACGTGCATATGATACGTACGACTAATTTGTATGAAGTTTGCGCGCTTTCATCTTCTTATATATAAAATTCAAAGTCCTGACTGATTATATCAACGCAGAGCCCAAACCGCTGGTCCTAAAGACAAGAAGCTTGGAGAGTGTGTTCTTTGTGATGTGTAAGCATCCACTAAGAAAGGGTTTTTTGAAAAAAAAAAAAATGAAAATTGAACTTCAGACAGATGAAGGTATCGTATAAGAATGGGTTTTCGACATTCCCACAGGACCAGGACTTACACGGGTAAAACCGCGCAACACAGCTAGTCACTAACAAAATCTTCAAATTAATGAAGTCATTAAAACATTGTTAGTACATCGTCACGGTGTTTACCAAAAATGGAAATATTTCCGAAGTAGGTTGTTTTCCCAACACCCCAATAGGGGCTTACGTTTAAAATTTTCATGAAATTCATAATGGAATTATGACTTGAATTAACTAACTTTCCTCATCCATCCGTTTACGACACTCGTCGAAAAATTACATCTTACTTAGGGTGGTTGTAGATGGCAGATTTTTGATCGGCCGATTTGGTTTTAGTATGGGGTGATGGGTAATTTTTAATTGGCAACAATTGCCTACTGCATTGTAGGAGATCATCTCGGAGTACAGCGTTAATTCAATCCAAAAAGGAGAGCGGCCAGCTTCATGGATTTATTTTTATTGGCTTATTAGGACTTATGGAGTTATTTTTGCGAGAAGAAGAATAGATACGAACCTTTTGGAGAGCGGCTAGCTTTATAGACTTATTCTGATTGTCTTATTTGGACTTATGGACTTATTTTTGCAAGAAGAATAGATACGAACAAGCATATCTGAATATCTGTCTGCTACTAAAGACGTGACGTCCGAAACAAACATTTTTTTTTGTCTTTTATAGAAAACCATGGCGGTCAAAAGGTTCGCACCGAATGCGCATTGTCAAGAAAATCGCCAACGATACAGTCAATAGTCTGCGAGTGCCCTAACTCGATGAAATGTCCTTCTCTAATTCTAAATTAATTACTGCTCAAATCGTTCGTTGCGGGATGTCTGTGTCTTGGGATGTCGACTAAATAATTGGTTTTCTTGTTGCTCTTCGTCAAAATAACTAAGAATTAAGACGTAGCTTCTGGGAGTGACGTAAATTAGAGACAAGTCTGGAAACCGCTACGGTCACGAATAGTGAGTAATATCATTTCTGGATTTCTGCCAATATTGCAAATTAATGACAATTAAATACTATTACAAGCTGGTATTTAGGTACTGGTTACGTAGATTGTGAGTAAGTCTTACAATTGTTTTTAGGTATCCAAAGGGTAATAAAAAAGGAACCCTATTACTGAGACTCCGCTGTCTGCATGTTCGTCTGTTTGTCGGTCTGTCACCAGGCTGTATCTCATAAACCGTGATAGCTAGACAGCTAATTTTTTTACAGATGATGTATTTCTGTAGCTGCTATAACAAAAAATAAAACAAATATTTAAGGGGGGCTGCCATACAACAAACATGATTTTTCAAACTTAAACGCAACGTTAGCGCGAGTCATTTTCACCACTGGCGCACTTTAGTGATAAACTGGTAAAGATAAATACATACGTGCGTCGTCGTTGCGTTACGGATTTCGCTTGAACCAGTGTTTTTAAGGGTTCCTTACACGATTGTGATAATGGTACGTGCGCGAGTCCGACTCGCACTTGGCCGGTTTTTTAAATGATAGCGTAATTAATAAATCAGTAGATATTTATTATTTACGAAAATACCGTCGTTTAAGCAGAAAATGTGCTAAGTAAACAGAATAACGTGATAAATAAATATGAGCAGATGTATTCTTCCAATAAAGTAAATCTGACACAGAACGTGAACTCAACGTTATTTATTCCATTACTGGGAATCCTTTGACCACGATCTAACTCAGGGGTTCCCAAAGTAGGCGATAACGCCCACTTTGTGGGCGCTGCAGGCCTAAAGGGGGACGGTAATAGACCCAGAAAAAAAATGGGGGCGTTGTGTAGAGGCTAAGGGGGCGATTTGTAATTTTATCTAGCTAGGAGGACTCTTAAGACACCGATTAAGCTCTCGACTCTCGACTACAAGATGTGAACATCAACTAATATTTATTAAGAACTCGGTTCAATATTTCTCCCCGTGTAGTTCTCATATCTGTCCTGTTTTATTGAGTAGATTAAGGGCCCTATACCTGTTAAACTCAAAATCCATGTCGGGCGCATCGAAAATTGTTGATTATTTCATGACGGAATGTCGTAGAACTTTTTTTTGTGTACAGATTGTAGGCGACATTGTTTCCGATATTTTAGTGAAGTTTCCATACAAATATGTCGAAACGTATTGAAGCCTATCGACATTTTAGCAAAATCAGACATTTTTTTTCTAAAATTTGGATAGGCTTAGCACCAATAGGAGGTTCTTGTCTTAAAACTACACCAAAATGTCAATGAAACAATGTCACCTACAATCTGTACACAAAAAAAAGTTCTACGACATTCCGTCATGAAATAATCAACAATTTTCGATGAGCCCGACAGGGTTTTTCAGTTTCAAGGTCGTTGGCGTTGTAATTCCTCTTAAATAAAAATCATGTCAATAGGTCACTCCGTTTCGAAATGAGAGTAGTTAAATTTTCGCTAATAAAGCTTAGGTGAAAAAAGAGGGGCGCTAAAAAATAATTTATTCTCAAAGTGGGCGGTAGACAAAATAAGTTTGGGAACCCCTGATCTAACTGGAGATATCGTGGTTTACACAAACTCTCTCATCCATATCCTACTAAACATTCTTCCGCGCAATTTTCCTTTGCAATCCGTTGACATACTGATATATGATTTCATCCTAAGGTCTTAAATTGTGGGACTGTGGGACGCGGGCCTTCGTCGGTTGTTATTCTATGCCATCCCCGTCCGGCCCGTAAAACACGATGATTATAATATATGACGTAGTATAGTCCAGGCCACGACTTCTGCGATAATATTAGGGTCCTTTTGATGGCATTGTCTGGCACCTTTCTAAGTAAAAACTCTTAGCAATATTGTGAGGCAGGCAGTCGTAAAAGAGCTCTGACTTTTAGAAATATGGGGAGCGAAAAATTCATACTTACATATATATTCTTGTGCCACAGCTCGTACCTACTGTGCCACTTTCTAGTACACGAAAAGGAATGTTAAAAATAATTTTGAAATGAAATTGCAGTAGCGGTATATGGAGGACCATGTAGTGTAATTTTTGATAGTTCAGCCTAGATTAGGAAATCTAGGCAACTAGGCTTGTGTCTTAGGGCCTAATCATACTAGCAGTTTGTGAGCGGTTTATTTACGGAGCGGGCGCGCAGGGCATTCGCCGCAGTTGCGCGGCGAAGACGTCGCGGTCGCGCCGCGTCCGCAAAAAAACTATTTTGTTTTGCACACTTGAGTTCACATGCGCTTCGAATCAACAAAGCCAACAGCAGTGTTTCCTCGTCAGAATCCAATCTGTTACTGAGTGTACAAAACACGATCGTACGCGACGTCTTCGCCGCGCAACCGCGGCGAATCCGCTGCGGGCCCACCCCGCAACTAAACCGCTCACAAACCGCTAGTATGATAAGGCCCTTAAATGTCAGTTTTCTGACATTTTAAAGTCGTTACTAGTTGATATTTTCGCGTCGCATCGCGTTGCCGCTTTTGTCTTTCACCTAGGACAACGGGTTAGGTACATGCCTAGCAGTTCTGAAAGGATCGGCTCATTTAATAATTTAGTTATTCACTGATACTCGGCAACAGGTAGGGGCGTGGATTACAGTGATCTTGTAACGCGTGTTTAATAATGGATTCCTGCTTATCCGCGTTCAACAGATAACTACCTAATAGGTATCGGAATTTCACTAGTTTAGAGAATGAAGACGCTAACCAAAATAGATAGTAATAGATAATAGTCACCGACATAGCCAAGCGGATTAGCTCTTTGAAGTGGCAGTGGGCAGGACATATAGCACGGAGAGCAGATGGTCGTTGGGGCCGAAAAGTTCTCGAATGGAGACCGCGGATCGGAAAGCGCAGCGTTGGACGTCCACCAACGAGATGGACGGAGGACTTAGTTAAGGCCGCGGGTTCACGATGGATGCAGGCCACTTATGACCGAAGCATCTGGAAATCTTACAGCTGAAATGATGATGATGATGAATAGTACACTTTGGTTTAGTCAAGGCTCTCACTCTATTTATAACTGGGTCCCGTGGACCGCGTAAGTATCGAACTAGTGGAAATTTCGAAAAACTCTTTCTTATCTGCCTTTACCTACATCATAATATTATAAATAATACACTCTTCCAATTTTAGGCTGTACGTTTATCCATTAGTCAGTCAGTCAGAAGAAAGCATTTCATAGATATATGTAGATATAGCTACTGATTTACCGTGGTCTCACTAGATTATCATGTGATGTGCTACTCCACATCAAAGTTAGTAGTCTACATACGTTTTCTATTTACAACCTTCGGAATGAAAGACGAAGTATCTACCACAAGACCAACACCGCTCAAAGACACCGCGTTGACATTTCACGAATTCACGAACACTTAGGAAGTGCGAAATACTAAAACCAAATAGACATAAACGCTGTAAAATTTCAACCTCTTCCAGATTTAATTAGGGGCCAATTTAACGCCATCGTTTTCTCACGTTCAAGGAATAAGGTTTTAATTACTCCAACACCCTTTGGGGTTACGCAGACTGAGCAACTTTTTGTGGGACGCAACTAGTTGTTTACAATAATGTCTTTAGATTGGCCATAAATTGTATCTGGTTCTGTTTGTTTTCTAAATGTTGTGTACTATTTATGGCACCCATTTTACAAGCCTAGTTGCTTGGTTTGGGGCTAGATTGGGCTGTACGCAATGTCGTTTATTATTAATTTAAATAAACTGCACAGACATTGCAGATTTAGTTTATTTTAACAAACGTCAAATTTGAAATTAAAGATTGACTGCAATGGTATTGAAAAGATGACAAAAACTGATATAGAAAATTTATTTTCAAGGAAAAATAGCATTCAAAAATTTAGAGCTTTAAAATTTTTGAGCTTGCGTAGTCTAGTTGGTAATGACGTTGGGGTACTGACCCAAAGACGCGAGTTCAAGCCTCACCGCAACTGAAAATTTTTGAATGCTATTTTTCCTTGAAAATAAATTTTCTAAACAAAATAGCCTTGAGCTACATACAAAAAAAAAAAAAAATTAATAGAAATTTTATAAAAACTGATATTTTGGAAAAAAAATACGGACCTATTTTATTACAACTATCTGTTTTTATAATCATTTCTGTAATTTTTCTGTGCACGTGTGTTGTCTATAACGGGATTGGGATATCTGGTTGTGTCAAGTTGTATTTAAAATGTTGCTCTGTCTGTGTATGTGTGTTGTTATAGCAAATAAATGTCTGTCTATATCTATTACGGGAATATAGGACATCTGGTTGTGTCAAGTTGTATTTAAAATGTTGCTCTGTCTGTGTATGTGTGTTGTTATAGCAAATAAATGTCTGTCTATATCTATTACGGGAATATAGGACATCTGGTTGTGTCAAGTTGTATTTAAAATGTTGCTCTGTCTGTGTATGTGTGTTGTTATAGCAAATAAATGTCTGTCTATATCTATTACGGGAATATAGGACATCTGGTTGTGTCAAGTTGTATTTAAAATGTTGCTCTGTCTGTGTATGTGTGTTGTTATAGCAAATAAATGTCTGTCTATATCTATTACGGGAATATAGGACATCTGGTTGTGTCAAGTTGTATTTAAAATGTTGCTCTGTCTGTGTATGTGTGTTGTTATAGCAAATAAATGTCTGTCTATATCTATTACGGGAATATAGGACATCTGGTTGTGTCAAGTTGTATTTAAAATGTTGCTCTGTCTGTGTATGTGTGTTGTTATAGCAAATAAATGTCTGTCTATATCTATTACGGGAATAAAGGACATCTGGTTGTGTCAAGTTGTATTTAAAATGTTGCTCTGTCTGTGTATGTGTGTTGTTATAGCAAATAAATGTCTGTCTATATCTATTACGGGAATATAGGACATCTGGTTGTGTCAAGTTGTATTTAAAATGTTGCTCTGTCTGTGTATGTGTGTTGTTATAGCAAATAAATGTCTGTCTATATCTATTACGGGAATATAGGACATCTGGTTGTGTCAAGTTGTATTTAAAATGTTGCTCTGTCTGTGTATGTGTGTTGTTATAGCAAATAAATGTCTGTCTATATCTATTACGGGAATATAGGACATCTGGTTGTGTCAAGTTGTATTTAAAATGTTGCTCTGTCTGTGTATGTGTGTTGTTATAGCAAATAAATGTCTGTCTATATCTATTACGGGAATATAGGACATCTGGTTGTGTCAAGTTGTATTTAAAATGTTGCTCTGTCTGTGTATGTGTGTTGTTATAGCAAATAAATGTCTGTCTATATCTATTACGGGAATATAGGACATCTGGTTGTGTCAAGTTGTATTTAAAATGTTGCTCTGTCTGTGTATGTGTGTTGTTATAGCAAATAAATGTCTGTCTATATCTATTACGGGAATATAGGACATCTGGTTGTGTCAAGTTGTATTTAAAATGTTGCTCTGTCTGTGTATGTGTGTTGTTATAGCAAATAAATGTCTGTCTATATCTATTACGGGAATATAGGACATCTGGTTGTGTCAAGTTGTATTTAAAATGTTGCTCTGTCTGTGTATGTGTGTTGTTATAGCAAATAAATGTCTGTCTATATCTATTACGGGAATATAGGACATCTGGTTGTGTCAAGTTGTATTTAAAAAGTTGCTCTGTCTGTGTATGTGTTGTTATAGCAAATAAATGTCTGTCTATATCTATTACGGGAATATAGGACATCTGGTTGTGTCAAGTTGTTTTAAAAAGTTGCTAAAGTTGCTTTGTCTGCGTAGCCCCTTTGATGCTCGAATGAGATTCACCAATTTGAACCATTAATACGAAGTGTCTCGACTAAATTAATTTCTAAAGGGACTATAATTCTCTAAAAGTTAATGAACGTTTAATCAAAGGGGTAACTAAGCGAAAATAACCACTATTATAAAACATTTACAAGTTTCCAATTCCATTGTTAATTCTTTTTGGTTAAGTTTAATTTTATTTAACGGCTTATTCGCGTGAAGGCGTCTGTGTCATCATCATCATCCGAGCGATGTTCTCGGTTGCCCCCATATTAAAGCTTATAGTTTGCTTTGTAAGGTTGGGGCTCGATACAAACCATACAAATATTATTATATTTATTTATTAAATTCTGTGAAGTTTGCTTTTAGGTATATTATAATAATCCCATAATAATACTGAGAGAGAGCGTGTACATTCAGCAAATAATTTAAGTAAAAAATCTTTAATTTAAATTTTAATAACATTTTTACACTCACACATTATTTCCGATCGTAAAAATAATCTTTAAAAATAATTTAATAGCCAAAGTGGGGCATCAAAACAGCATTTTCTTGATGTATGTACAGACGTACAGCTATAATTTTTACGATTCATATTTAGGGTTCCGCACCCGCTATTTCCGGCCCGATGTGTACTTATTTATCGCTTTAACCACATATTACTCTTAATATGACCGTAAGCTATTTAAACCTAAGTTATAGTGCGTACATTTAATCCAGATTTAAAGGTTTAATATCGGATATATAAAAGTTAAAAAAGACGCGTACCTATAAAAGACGTTTTAAAGACCACGTGCCTTGTATTATTCATGAATTGAAAAACCACTGAAATGAAACTATACGAGTACGCTGGTATTGCTATATATAAAATGACATTAGATCTTTGTGCCGATTTGATTTTCTATTGAAAGTGATGGTGGCCGTCCGTGGAACTAATAGTTCCATGAACGGTCACTATCACTTTTAATAGAAAACGCACGACAACAGCGCAACATGGCGCAGATCTAATAGGCACAAAATTCAGTGCGCTATGTCCTGTCCGAATTGTACCATGGAAGTCAGTGAGTTAAACACAGTCGTTTTTGTTTATTGACCTTATATTTCCGTCCCTAGACTGCCACAACATCGATAAGTTGTCTGTTGAAGTCGCCTATAAATAACGTGAAACTTTCGCATTCACGATTGCCAGTAATTTCCTTATAAATATTTGAATTTAGAACATGACGCGAAGGGTTGGTTAACAGTGCTGCCAACCGCTTCCTGATCCGACCACAGACTACCTACTTATTAATTAATTTTGTACGGAACACTTGCCCTTAGCAGACAGGCAACTGATATTTGAAAGTTTAGTAATATTAGATTTTTTGCTTTCCACCCTCGAGCTCTCTTATATTTAAGAAAAAGGAATGTAAAATTACTGATTTCGTTATGAGCAAGTGTCGCCCGAAATGATGAATAGCCTACATAATATTTTTGACGTCTGGGTAAATAAAACATGGCTCATTCATATTCATTTCATTAATTAAGACTCTTTTCATATTTATAACCTCGACAACATGAAAATGGCTTTTTCTTTTACGTTTTGAATTGGAAAATACCTTTAAAGGATAACGCCCATTTCGTAGTTTAAGGATCGCTACTACACAACCCTTTTTTGTTTTACATTAGCTTCGTAGTTTTTAATTTATTTATTTCTATCAGTTACCTAATACTAGGCATTTTTCTTATTTATAAATTATACCACCAATGAGATGGAAGGACGACATCATAAGACACGCAGGACGAGATTGGATGTCGAGAGCTCAAGACCGTCAGGATGGAGGAGGCGTCCAAGATTGGACATGAAAGGGCTGTAATGGGTGGATGGATGGGATAACTACAAATACAGTCAACGACAATATGGCTTTATGCAATAAAGCACCTACAAGATCGGTTTAAAATACTAATGATTTTAATTTCAACAGACTGTATACTGATTCGTATGGAGTACGTATGTACTTGGATGGATGGGATTGTTCGTACGTCTTCGCACGTTAGGGCACGAATTAAATTCGGACGTAAAGTTAGGTAGGTATCCAAAGTGCGCCCGGCCTTGTTGTACCATTAAGCTGCATAGGTTTAATATGCATAGCAAGACGTGAATATAATAAAAAAAACGATTATTTAAACATTTCCTGTCGTCTAGACGGATTCCAGACGTAAAGTGAAAATAATGAACGTCCGGTCGGCGACGGAATAGGGACCTAATAGTTAGTTATTTCATTATAATAACTACTGTTTATAGTCCTTCGTAGACAACAATTTGTCTCTGTCTATTAAAGATAGCTGCAAAGTCAAAGTCAAATTTATTTATTCACTAGCTGTGCCCGCGACTTCGTCAGCGTTTTTCGGACTACCTACCCATCGCTGTGCAAAAGTCTTCACTTGAACGGATAACCAGGGAAGTCTGTTGCTGAACAGAAGAGAATCATGGCACAGTCTATTTAAGTGTAGATTTTGCACAGCGCAGCGGTAGGTAACGTGTTGCATGCTTATTCGCATTACTTATTATAAGAAGTAGCCTTTATCGAAAATATAAAAAAAAATCAAAACCCGACTTCGAAAAAAAAGACAAAACAATAAAAATAAGCTCTCCTACATACAGTGCAACCGACTTATCTGTTATGTAAGCTGAAGTCGGGCAGCTTAACTACATGATATCTTTTTTATTACGTGGGTAATGCGCCTTATGCACCGTCAGGCCACTCTCGTTTGGCTCCCTACCATAGGTTTATAATCTAAGCCCCCATGGTGTCCTTCGCTCCACAAGTGTCGAGGCCAGTGGGAATTCCTTATGGACTACATCCTGAAAACGGTGGCCTTTCCAAACCTCATCTCTGCCTCTGCCCGATAGACAATCTCTCTCCATCTTCCCTCCCTCGGCATGGTCACGCCACCGTCTCGAGGTCCCCAAAGCCGGTGATAAAGCCCCCCACCGAGTTCACCACCAGAGGCTGAGGTGATTTTTTATAGTGGTTGTCTTCCACGCGGCCCCTTTCTTGCGGAAAGGACCCCGAGCCCGCTGACGCGGGATTACGGATTAGAAGCCAGGCAAGCCCGGTTTCCCACGTCGTGCTCCTCTTGGTTTGCAGCTACTGAGTCCCCTCACAACGGCAAGGTGGACGACCATCTGGAGGGCAAAACGTAACGTCGTGTCCGGGACTCGGGACTCGAACGCGCAGCCCTCGAATCGGAAGCCATCATTCGGCTCGGCCGTCCACCGTTTCTTAAAAAGGGAGTGCGGTCTGTGATACAAACGCGGAACCCTCGACTCGGAATCCACAGCTGCCATCGTGCCACGTAAACTACATGCAATCTGAATCTACCCAGTAAAACTTCCCGATTACAGCTATATTTTTTAATCATTTTTATTGCATCTTCGACTGCCACTAAAAACTATCAAAATTGCTATTACTGTTGCGTTAAAGTTACGGTTACAACTTTAATCACTGAGGGATTTTTGAGAAGGTGGTTTCAGGAGGTCCATCAATTTGTACCTAGTTCTTTATAAGCCGATTCTATTGATGAAAGTCCAAAAATTAGTAATTTACAGCATTGTGGGATGCTATTCTGCTTATCATTCCGAACGTTCTCATCAGATCTTCACCAACAATATATGGGACCAACTTTCCAAATAAAAAATAAATGATCGAAACCGGACTTTATTTGCCGGAGTACGGTGTGAACATATTCACATACAAACAGTATGCGGCTAGAATTGAGCACCTCCTGTTTTTTTTAAAGTCGGTTAAAAACAGCCATTATAAAGAATTTCCGTATGTCCGAAGGATCCGGATATGTGGAGGTCTCTCCACATATCCGGATCCTTCGTATACGGTATTTTATACGGCTAGGTATACGGTATTTTAGAAATTTCCTGAAAAAAAAACTGGATATCCGGTTTTTTTATTTTCGACCGGATATCCGGTTAATCATGGGTTGATTCCACACAACATATTTCTTCAATACAACATTCAAACTAATTAAGTAAAAGCAGAAAAAACTCTTTATCCGGATAACCGGATTAAATATCCGGATAAAAAATAGCCTATATGTTAATCGGGGTCTAAAGCTATCTGCATACCAAATTTGGTTAAAATCGGATAAGCCGTTTCTGAGATTAGCGGGCACAAAGGCACACACAAACAGACAAACAGACAAACAGACAAACAGACAACCAGAAAAACAGAAAAATAGGTTCTGCTGCGTTAATAGATACCCATACAATTTATATTTTTTTTATATCTTTCAAAAACAGACACCGCTGAGTTACGATTTTATTATATGTATAGATTTAGAACGATGTATAAGTTACATGAACGCTTAGAAATGAAAAGATTTTACTGTAGTTTCGGAACGCGCCCTCCGTCCCGCGTCCCGCGGTTTCACCCGCGTAAGTCCAGAACCTGTAAGAATATCGGGATCAAAAGTAGCCTATGTTACTCCTCAATAATGTAGCTTTCTTTTGGTGAACGAATTTTTGAAATCGTTCCAGTAGTTTTTAGTTTATTCAGTACAAACACACACACAAAAATACAAATCTTTCCTCTTTATTATATCAGTGTAAATAAGGGCTAACAATTCAAAAGTTGTTATTATTGAGAAATGGGGGTTATATTGGACCAAATTTCTGCTTGTACTTTTACAAGGTTTCTTAAAATAAAACAGAGATATTAGTTACGATTTAAATCATTATCCTTTAGGTGTTGTTTATTGAAACGAATGTATCAAAAACACCGAACAATTCTAACTTTATAAAAATCATTTACTTTCCATTTTACGATTACTAACTACTATTGATTTATAATAAATACCCATTGAACAATCACTCGGTCTGAGCAAACAATAGGCAACTGTTTCGTAGTGAAAATGCCCCAAATTATCATGCACTAACAGGTAAAAGGTAATAAGTGAAATAGCCTACTTATCTTTATATATGGCATAGCAAAGTCCCGCGGTTTCACCCGCGTAAGTTCCGATCCCGCAAGATTTTCTAAAAGCCCTTAGTTTTCTTAGTGGATGCTTACACACCACAAAGAATACACTTTCTAAATTTAGTGTCTCTAGGGCCAGCGGCAGCGGTTGATACATATATAGGTCAGTCAGGACTTTGAATTTTATATACATAGAAGCTATAGAAGATAGATTATATACCTACTACAATTATCTATATCTATAAAAGGCTTTGTCATGACTGACTGATCAACGCAAAGCCTACACCGCTGATAGAAGAAAAGTGTAATGCAGAGGCATCAGATAAGAGAGGATTTTTGGAAATTCCTACAGGATCGGGACTTATGTGGGTAAAACCGCGTGACACCGTTAGTTTTATTATATTTTTTGGATGATTTCTATTGCTTGACTTCAAAATATGAGTAGGTAGACAACGTATGTTAAAACAGAAAATAATTTTCAAAATTCAAGGTATAAAAATTGTAGCCTGCGGCGTCCTAGCAGAAACGTGGACGCATGGTGCAAAAATGGCCGAAATAGCGCGTTCTTCCGTGAGGCCCAATTCCAAGAACTCGCTACTCGTTCCCAAAGGACCCGAATTACGTTCAATATACTCAAATTAACTCCTCGGGAAGTGGGTCTTCCGAAAATGAGGTCCTCGATAAAGAACCCGAAATAACTGGAGTTTTTCGTTGACTCTTCATTCATTTCATTACAGGTACATTAATACAGAAATACATTATCTGTGAATTCAACTGACTAACTATCACGGTTTATGAGATACAGCTTCGTGACAGACGTACGAACAGACAGACAGAGCGGAGTCTCAATAATAGGGTCCCGTTGGGTACGGAACCCTAAACTCAGAAATCGATACGAAAACAATTTTAGTAGTTAGATTACGTAACAATACCACCGTAACTAAACATTAAAATCTAAGAAAACTATAATAATTTCGAGCATTAAAAATTGTGTCTGCGTTATCGCGTATGACCGTGACACCATGCGGGTTTGGCTCCATTATACCACGATTTTGTTTAAACTCGGCCAGACTACTGATTTTAAATCGCTCGATAATTCATTAGAACAATTGAACAAAATGTAGAGGGTCAGAAAATACATACCGTCAACTGTTACGGGGTCGGACATACCGTTACCATATTTGTAATGATTGCGTTTCTATAAACATTTATAATTATAATAGACGAATCTGATCATCTACATTCTACATAAATACATTTTAAAATCTAGATTATTTTAATGAACAATTAATTTACGACCGAGAATGAGGGAACAATTTCCATCTTTTGGACAAGTTTGTTTGAGTTTGATAATAAAGTTCAGTTTTACAAAACGGATGAAAATTTTACGATTAAAGTTAATAACCGATCTGTCGACCAATTACAAACCTAAAAGTCTTAAAAACATACCAACGAAACGTTATTTATTGATCTGTAATCATGGATCGGTTAGAAACTCCCAGCGTTAGATACAATATTTAAGGACACTGGGACGCGGAATTGACTCGAAAAAAAAGGCAGAAGAAGCGTTAGATTCACTTTAGAAGATATGCGCCTCTTATCTTCAGAAGTGTAACAGATTTTCTCTTTGCCGTTATTTATTATTTAAGAATCGGCCGACAGAAAGTCAGTAGTCTACTGCGACTCTTCAACCACGATTTTATTTAACAACAATGGACTAACATTTAGCTTTTGTATTTGAATAAAGAACAGTTTTTCATTTCATTGTTAAATTATTTATTGTGGTCAGTTTAGGACATTTTGCTTTGTAAGCGCGGAGATTGTGACAAATATGATTTAAGTTTCGTTCTACTGGATTTTGCTTTTCCTTTTTAGTATCAAAACGGTCATTTTTTGCGGAAAATATTATAGTCATCACTTTAGCGGTTGAAAAGTCTGTCTTTGCGGCGCCAAGCTTTCGCTCGCATAATCGATTTTGAACTCTGTATTTGACTTTCTTGATGAGTTGATTACTGAAGTCATTTTTTTATTCTAAGTTAATTCAATTCTATGTGAATCGATGGAGTTTTCTTCGAATCATCATCAACATCCGAGCGATGTTCCCGGTTGCATCCCTTTTGAGAGCCCGGGGTCCGCTTTCCTACTTTTGCGTTTCTACGTCATCATCATCATATTCAATCATCAATAAGGTTATTTGAAATGACACTGTAATATTTTCCGTCTGAAATGAAGAGTACCTACTATCCCTGTCCCTGGCTAAATGGCGCACTGTTAACATCATAAAATTAGCAACATATTAGATTCGCAATAACAACTCCGTAGTCGTACATCGTGTCGGGTGTGTAAATGGAAACCAGTTCTCTTAACCCGTTGAGAACTTGAGTCTACAAAGGTTGTTGAGCGGGCGCAGGCCGTTGACCCCGGCTGACCGACGCCTGCGCAGCGCTTTCGCGTACTCACGAAGGTAACATGGCCGCATCGCGTCGCGTCACACGTGTAAATTGTAATGTTCACGTGGGACGTTTTTGCGCACCCGCAGTTCTTAACTGAGAGAATAAGTTGAGTGTGTTTTCGTGTGAGGTTTTAATGCTTAACGTTCCATGTAAAGTCGAATCTGAGTCACGTTGATTACACATACTTTGAAAAGGAGGTAAGATTTACCTTCCTACATACCTACCTCTACTTAGGTTAGAGAATCATTCTTCACTTATTGACAATTCTCAAGTTGCTGATTGCATTGCTGAGTAATATTCTTTGTCTGGCAACCAATCAAGTAGGCCAGTTAAAATAAACATAGTGCGAAAAGACGTTCTCTTTTTACAGGCTCAGTAATAGCCTTTTAGATTGATTATAGCTCGTTTACACAATCCAAGCCATACACAAAGGTAGCCAGTAGACAGCTACTTGCTCACCAGTAGTTCGGCTCGCCGTTGTCTACGCAATATACACATCACTCGTACGTATGAGTTGGTGCTACGCAGTGCGTACTAAGCAATGCAGTGAGCAATGCAGTGCAGTGCAGTGCAGTCTTAGCAGTGCGAGCAGTGCAGCTACTAAGCAGGCCGAGTAGTACGCTCAGCCTGCTAATTACGTGATAGCGTATTAGCTATCACTAACAGCTATTTCGTATTGGCTTACTGGCTTTAAGACGCCAATAGGGAGTCGAAGTGGTCGCCGTGGCTGAAATCAGTCTGGAGGATTATTACTGCCTTCAAGCCACACTAGGTACTATAAAAGTTAACAAAAAATAAGTCGCGAAATAAAAAGCTAAGTTTTCTATTAAACAATTCGAAACAAAGTGGACTTCGTTTTACGTCCCAATGAAATCCTAAAGGCTTTCTCGCCAAAGCGTAAATTACGAGTCCAACAATATTTTCCACTTAGAAATTTAGTTGGAGCAATCGTCTACTACACCCACTTACTTTTAGAGTAAGTAGGTAAGTGCGTACGTCTCGTGCCATATGAGGAAAACGGACCTCAAATACAATTTTTAACAGTATTTTCGTTTATTTTAATTGAGCTTAAGAAAGTCCCATTTCCTTGATGACTTGTCACTCCTAAACGGCCAAATACAGAAACGCTACTCAAAATTTGAGATCTACTTAAACAATTAAGCACCTCTCAAAGTCAAAAAATTCCCATCCTAATTTTAAATTAAGAAGCTGCTCAATTAGTTAAGTAGGTCTTAAATTATAAGTGGCGTTTCTGTATTCGGCTGTAAGTCGTCCGAGCTCCGATAATGTGAGTTCACTACGAAGACGGGACGGAAGCGCATCTGTCGTTTTCCTGATTAACTGTGTGCTACATCTTAGCTTCGTTACTTAATATCTGTTAAGAAAGTAGGTAGGTACCATTAATATAATAGTCAAACGCTCGCCAATACAGTATAAGAAATACAGGTACTGCAGCGTAAATGTAAGAAATTTTCTTTGTAGCGTCAGGTTAATCCACCGCACTATTAAAGCTCATTTTCGCTTGCAGATTCGGATCGTTTGGAGCTATCCTTTTAGCATTTCAAACGTCTGTTGCAGGCGAAAACGAGCTTTATCTACTGAAATACGGGCGCTTCAAGAAATGGAAGCAACCTAGACAGGTTTTGGTCGTGGTCTGCTATGCACGCTCCTATTGTTTAGTGAAATCACAATGTGCTCATTCGTAACCCAGCCAGGGCTCTATTTCTCGTATTAATCTTAAAAATAGCACACTCCATAAAATAAAGATGTGCAGGTAATTTATAATCAACGTCCATATAGGTTGCGGGTTCGTTTCCAGCCGGGTGCATGCTTAAAAAATAAATATTTGTGTCTGGTCTGGGTGTCCTTCTATGTATAATATGTGTATGTATTTACAAAAGAAAAAAATAAAGAATTTATTTATTTATTTTATTTATATGGGACGCCGTTCTAGCATTAAGCTATTAAGAGCGGGATAGTCGGTCGACGTAGACCTTTGAAATGGTAAATCGTTCGAACCAATTCAATTTCTCTAACAGTTTGCATCAATTCCATATGGTTAGATTCATTTTGAGAAATTAATTAACAAACAATGGTTTGTAAAACGATGCTTTATATACCTACCTACTATAAAGCAATATTATAAAGATTTATTTGTTTGTAACAAATACATTCACTCTGAGTAACATCTGGCTGAAAATTGGTGGAGAGGTAGCACCAGGAGACGGACATAGAATACTTTTAGGGTTCCGTACCCAAAGGGTAAAAACGGGACCCTATTACTGAGACTTCGCTGTCTGTCTGTCTGTCTGTCCGTCTGTCCGTCTGTCCGTCTGTCCGTGCGTCCGTGTGTCCGTCTGTCCGTCTGTCCGTCTGTCCGTCTGTCCGTCTGTCCGTCTGTCCGTCTGTTCGTCTGTCCGTCTGTCACCAGCTGTATCTCATGAACCGTAATAGCTAGACGGTTGAAATTTTCACAGAAGATGAATTTCGGTAGCCGCTACAACAACAAACTTTCTTTTCAATTCAATTCAATCATTTATTCATAATATAGGTTTGGTGTACAGGTGGTGGTTTTTGCCTCTAAGGTGGAACAAAGTTCGCCGGGTCAGCTAGTTTAATATAAATGAATTGAAATAGTAGATAAATTGTAATTACAGTGCAGAATTCGCTTTGCAACTTTGCAACGATATTACTTCAATGGCTTACGTCACATTTTCCGTTAGATGTGACAAAGATATTATTCGCAGCCGGAATATGGAAGCTAATCTCTTTAGGTATCGCCTCAACTTCGATACTGGACGTGTTAACGGTTATCACTCGAAGTTAGCGGCTTTAAGTTATAGCCAGTAAACGCTATCCGACCGACATCTTGATTTTAGATAGGATGTAGTGGTTTTTTGTGTGAGTTTTGTCGCTTTTAAGAAGAATAACTTAGATTTTTTTGTCGAATTCAATCATTGAAATATGTTTTTGGTACTATTTTTTTTTTTTTGGAAAGCCGGTTGAGAATTGTTATCTACCTATAGCTGGAAGTCTACTACCAAAAAAGTTTCTCTAGCAAAGCTCGCTAGTTGCTTTTCTTTTTTTTTTTCAAATAATTTAGCATAGGTATACAATGCGGTGGACGCACATGTATCAAAAACAGGCTAAACTGTGCTAACTTAGTTAAGCTAACTTAGTTTAGTCTGTAAATAGACTGGTCGAGTTAATCGCTCACCGATTAACCCTTTAATTCGCAATGATGCAAAAGTAACATTTAAGTAAGTATCTTTAAAAAGTACCTAGTTCTCAATCCGTTAATTATATTATGGTAGCTGCGTAAGTCGCAAATAAATAATCCACACAAATTTCATTAAAAAAAAAAACACCCATTTTATCCCCCTAAGTCTAAGTACCTACCTAGATGAATTTCGAAAATTCCCTTTTTAGTCACTTATGATACCTAAGTAACCTATGTCCTAAATTTCAAGTTCCTACACTTAGCTGTTTTAAAATTCTATACAAACTTTCATCTCCATTTTAACCATCTTAGGGATTAAATTTCGCAAAATCCCGTCTAAGTGAACACCTACGCCCTAAAAGGAACCACCAAGCAGAATTTGAGGTTTAGTCTCTGAAATCTCTTGATTAGTGAGTTAGTGATTTCTGTAAACATTATTTCTTAGTGTCACTTAGGAAATACTGCCCTTTGAAAAAAAAATGCTTCCAAAAACTTTAGTACCCAGCGGGATTCGAACCAACGCGTTTGACCGCTTCGCCACGGGTACCCCTCCCGGAATTAAGAAAGCACCTCCTCGTGACTCGTGTGTTCTTGCTTGCGAGTAAGGCTTAGTGGCTAAGTATTTTTTTTTTTATAAATATAGATGACTTGGTGACTAACTTGCCGAGATGACGTCATGATTGATTAGTCTATCAAGTTGAATGACGAGCCGTTTAGGTCCTAATACCTAACATTTACGTTGGATATTTAAATGATTGTAATCTGTATTCAGAGTTGGAGAGTGCGCACGAAAAAAAGGCTTTTCAGGTGCTTTAGAATGTAAATTATTATTTGGAGTTTTCGGCTTGAATTGAAATAGGTAATGTGGGAAAAAATCGTTTAAATAGTATTAGAAGGAGAAAATAACGTGGAGTGAAATTCTATTTTTTAAATTACGTTTTAAACTCAGTTTTTCATTCATTGAGGCAGTATTTTATTTGGTTATGCAATTACATTTAGACACCAATTACTTGCACATCTATCGCCTTTACCATGCTCCAAGGTTTGCTAGAAGAGATCTCTTTTAAGGGTTAACCTCGCCTATGTACATGTTTTCTCCTTAGTTATGTTTCTATGTATATGTGGTGTATGCAATGTACTATACAATGGCTTGGCGCAAACGGGCCACTGACCAGTGACCACAGCTACTGGTGGCCAGTGACAGCGACCTAACATAGGTACTTTGTCACTGCTGTAGCGATTACACGTGTGCGGCGCCGTCTATACAAAATATATGAAAAGTATGTAATGTCGCTGTCGCTGGCCACCAGTGGTGGTGGTCGGTCGCCCGTTTGCACCCAGCCTTAGAGTATAAGATCATTAATTTCATACTTTAAATGTTAGTTTTTCTTTAATTTAAAATGACTTTTACGGCATATTAACTTTAATTAACAGCCAATTTTCAGAATAAAGTCACATGCTTGCCACATAATGCCACGGCAAAATAAATATATAAAGAACAATGGTTATCTCATAAAAAAATACCTACACAATCACAGCTAGTCACACGATCACAACTCATATTATAACCACCTACTAATAATAAAACGTGTGTCTATGTATGTAGCCTACTACGTGCAGGGTGGCCCTGAAGGCCGGGCTAAAAAAGTCACCTGTTATATTACAATAAATATAAAAGTTTGTGAGGATATATAAGAAAGCTAACTTTATTTTATAGGATACTAGCTGACCCGGCAAACGTTGTTTTGCCTTATAAATTATAGATAGTAGCCGATTCTCAGACCTACTGAATGCGTATGTGAAGTTTGGTGAAGATCGGTGTAGCCGTTTCGGAGGAGTACGGTAACTAACACTGTGACATGGAAGTTTTATATATAAGATTACTTGAAACTTTTTAAACCGATAGTCCCGCGGCGTCAGTACTCCTACCATGAGTTGATATGTAAATACGTGCACTGTAACGTTAACAGTTTGACCTTTAAACAGCGTGCCTGCTCAGCGGGATTCAGCGGACTTCGGACCAAAACCGAAGATCGACTTGTCATTCGCCTGTCTGTGATCGCCTGTCATTGTCTTATTAAGTCGCACTGAGCGAGACAGAGGTTACTTTTGCGATAACAGACGCAGACCGAAGCTCTCTGAATACCCCTACTGGTCTTGACGTGGGTTGCGGACTTGCCCATAAGTCAAAATTAATTTATTTACCGAGAGCAATTTATACAAATGTCGTCTTAAGACTATGATTTTAGTGTGGTTTCGGAACGCGTCCTCTGATGAGAAGAAATTACAAGAAATCCAAGGGGGTTAGGAGCCCAAACTGTTAACGTTACAGTACTCGTGGTAAAGTAACTTACACACGTGAAACCGCGAGATGCAGCTAACACAAATGAACATGTTTCTAGTATTCTATGTCACACAAATTACAAAAGAATGGGCACAATCGGTTAAGCATGAACTACAGCGTACAGACAGACCGACAAGCGTGTCAAGGCCTGATAATACGTTCTAGCCACTTATCTACCAGCATGAAACTATTACGGTCTATGTAATAATGAACAAACTACTTTTGTTTTCATTGCTTCCAATAAAATTGGTTTGGACAGCTGTTCGACACATCTGGGTCTAGTAACTAGTACGTACGGCTAATGTTGTTTGTAGTTGGCCTGTCTAGTTAAGATTTAGACATTTGGAGATGTCGTGGTATCTTTATTAGGCTTCTTTTTTATATATTTTGTATAGATGCGCCGCACAGATGTAGTCGGTGGCGGCCACTAGCTACATCAGTGAAAAAGTATGTTTAGTCGCTGTCGCTGGCCCTCAGTCAGTGGCTGTGGTCGTTGGCGCGAAGCCTTAGGGTTGCGTACTCAAAGGGTAGAAACGGGACCATTTTACTAAGACTCCACTGACTGCGTGTCTGTCCGACTGTGTGTCTGTCAACAGGCTGTCTCTCATGAACCGTGATACCTAGACATAAATATTCACAGATGATGTATTAATGTAGCAGCGCTGTAGCAACAAAAATAAGAAAAACAGAATAAAATAAATATTTAAGTAGGACTCCCATACAACAAACGTGATTATTTTTAACCTTAACTCCCAACATCCGAGAATCCGCTGAGTTTGAATTTCGCTACCCTGAAATATACTTGATATTGGACATCCGTCTTAACTATTGATCTCTTCCCTACCAAGGCTACTGTAACATATTCGGAACGTCAAGGTAAAAAAATCATATAGTATATCTTTACTTCTATACTAATATTAGGTATGTATGTATTTTTCGAGTACCTAATCTTCGAAACTACTGGACCAATTCAGAAAACTATATCACCAACAGGAAGCTACATTATTGAGGAGTTACATAAGCTCATATCATCCCGATATTCCCACGAGATCAAGTCTTACGCGGGTAAAACCGCGGACTACGCACCGCTATACGCGCGTATAGCGGTGCGTAGTCCGCTACGCACCGCACCGCTATACGCGCGTATAGCGGTGCGTAGTCCGCTACGCACCGCACCGCTATACGCGCGTATAGCGGTGCGTAGTCCGCTAGTAATAAGATAGGGCGTAGGGTCTTAATCGCGTCTTACTAGTAATATGACGCGATTAAGATCCGGTGAAATGTAACGCCAACTACTGTTAAAACATCAAACAAAAAGCGTGCAATATATTAAACTACAACTTCCTGCAAGCACTTACAATGAATGAAGCGGTACTGGTATGTAGGTTGAGTGTCCATTATTCTTAATTCATTCAGATAGTGTCCTCGCAATTAACCTTTGATTAGCCCAAGACGGCTGCAAGGAGTCATATACTCTACTCTACAGTCTTCGCTTCTCAACTGCACTTAGTAAATGGAACAGCTAATGAAAGTTGAATTTTTTTATTTTTAAATCCTTTATAAGTCCCGATGGAACGGGACTATCGGGATTAAAAGTAGTCTATGTTTTCATCCAGATCTATATCTATCTGCTTACTAAGTATCATCGCAATTGGTTAAGTAGTTTCTGCGTTAAGGAGTAGAAACCCAATTCGCCCGCTGTAATCGCTCGCTCGGTTCAAGTTCTAATAGGTAATCACTTTTGCTGTATAAAAAATAATATTCAAGGAAAAGACAGTAATCTTAGTTAAATCTTATAAAAAAAACCTTACCTAACTAATTCTCAAATAACGACTGGATAAAAACTCCGTACCTGCAACAAAAGAATATAATAAGATCATATTCCACTGCCGTGTTTCTTCTAAATCTTAGACCAAACGCTAATAGTAGTCAAACGCTTATTCATAAAAACAATTTATAGAAAAAAAAAACATTTAGTTGTCGTTTAACACAAAATAAATTTTGTTCTAAATAACAGCTTGAGTGGGGTAAGTTTTTATAGTATAGAAACAAACGAAGTTTACCGAACTAAGTGTTAACTACTTAGCAATGTGTACCTTAAGCGTGGTAGGCACTTACGTTACCAATTGAGGAGATTTCAGTCTTTCTGTAAAGAATTTTACTTTATTACCCTTTAGAAAATACAGATACTTTTAAACTGACTGCTATTCTCTGTCCCGCTCATCCAGGGCCCGTATTCTACAATTCAAATGTTTGAACTATACCTCAGCCCTGTTCAATTTTTTTAATCAAAAACCAGTTACGATTTTTGTACTCTTAGCGCGATGTTGGATCGAAATTAAACTCATTTTTCATTACTTTTAGCATTGTTGCAATGCTCAACGTTTCGAGACCTTCCGGTCCTGAGAGATCTCTTCTTCAGGATTGCTAAAAGCAATGCAATTCAAAAAACAGCTTAACAAAATTGTTAGTTGGTAATTTAGTTTTGAATTGATATGAACAATTGTTAAACCCTTTTAAACCCCCACAGAGGTGAAGCATAGTTGAGGCATTTGCAAATACGTAATGAAACCGCGATCGTGACTTATTTATTTAAAAAAACAACTACAGCTATTTTTTGCCACTTTTTCCCTATTTATAAACGCAAATGAAGGTGATTGTATAGTCACAAATAGAAGATAAAAATAAACTTTCTTACAACAGAAATGCCTATAAAGACGATGAACTCAATTAATGATACTCAGCTTTGATCTCCACTGGTTAGGCAAACACAGTAACCTCTTACAATTTCTTCTACAAAGGAAAAACAGAAAAGCCTCTTAGGAAAGATAATTTATACACCACCTGCAAGTGAAACCAGAATTTTCCTTAAATATTTCATTTAGTAAACTTGCAGTAAAAATACGTTGCCTCCCGGAGAAGTGGTAATCTTATGAAAATTCAGCTAATTTAACTTTTTCCTTTTTGTATTTTTAGAAGCTCTGTAGTTATTTTGTTATATTAACACACTGTACGTACAGCATTCGTATTGTTGATAATTTGGGACTCACTTCAAAAATTATAAATAGTCGTATGTTATAGAATTTTCTTCTGTTTTCGCGATGTTGGATAGAAAAGTAATAAGCACCACGCGATTAAAACCAAAAAATTAGTTTAATTTCTAATCACATTTTAATTTTAATTAATAGTACCTACCTAACGTCCAGTTTGAGTTTCAGAATTGCAAACTTTAAAGTTTTTATTTACTTACAACTATTGTCGTAGCCTCAGAGTCTCCTTACCTATAAACAATGATTCATTTAATATACCTACCGTTTGTATCTGTTTGTTAACTTCGAAACTTCATGCCACAGTAAAAGACAAAAAAAACGTTACATAAAGTTAGTCATCGTTTACAAGCAAGAGGCTTAATTTCCATTTGTCCGATTAACACCGGAATTAAAGGCACAAATCTGTAATCCACACAGTATGTTCCTGCCTACAAACAGTAATATATTTAATGGTTAGTCTATAATTGAATTAGAGTTTAGTTAGACGCCCCCAATACTCGTCGCGTTAACGGGATTGTGCTGTAAGACGGCTAACTGGTGGCAACTTATATGGGGCACTGTTATTGTTTGTTGCTTTTAGTTCGTATCGTAGCTACGATGAAACTTTCAAGTTAGCTAATTTGTTTTGTAAAGAATTATTTGTTGTGGTATTAATACACCTATTCTGTGATTTAATTGTCTTCAACATGTCTCAACCTCGTAATATTGTTTTTCGAAAACGATTCAACAGTTTTTATAATTTTGTTTCGCTCAAGCTAGAGTGGAAGTGTTGTAGTGATTTTACAAAATTACCAACAAATGCTAACTGTTTAAAAAAAATGGGACTAAGACTTTGAGACTACGACAATAGTTGTAAGAACTATTGACGTAGTCTCCGACAACTACGACAATAGTTCTTATAACGATGATGACGATATTGATGATGAGAGATTTGAACCAGTTGAAGCCATATTTATTTATTTACGTATATTTACATAGTTACACATAAGAAATATACATTAAAGTAACTAAATAATAACTTATATTAAAATAACCCACCCCGAATTGTACCCGGCGCAAAGGTACCTATAACGCTGGCAGCATTGCCGCGTTGAATGGCAATAGCTAGCCATATTTTGAATATGATAATTATAATTATGTATATCCCTACAATACTTAATTAGTATGTATGTAAGTATATGTATCTTTAGACAAGTACAATAAATAATGGCGCTTGTGATTAATCCAATGCAGCACACGACACAATCCTTTATGTGAGTCAGTTGACCACGAACGAGTTCGTGACTCACGGATTCCTTCGCTTTATGACTCAAATGGACATCGATTTGTCTCTTTCTATCAATTACGATCACTGCACGTAAGAAAAAGAAGAACAACTCATAAGAGTGTAAATCTGGGCCGACGATCTCGGATCTAATTTGATAGACAAAGCATTGTATCTGCTTGTACTTGATCTTATTAAGAGGACTGTCTACCTACTCTTTCTCCATACTGTAACCCCGCTTGTGCAGGCTCATTAGAGACCTAGTGTGGGGGACAGAGTTCCCTTAGAGTACTAAGCTATAACAGGTTAAGTTAGTTTTAAGTTAAGCTTTGGTGTACCAGTCAGTTTTATGAAACAATAAACTTATATTTTTCTATATTTATCTTAACCTACATCGGCCGTGATCATGCCCCTACGTTTTGGTGTTTTTAATATTCTACTTAGAATAGATATAAAATTCAGAAAAATTAGAAAAAGAAAAAGATCAAAACGTAGGGGGGCATGGTCATGGCTGATATAGGACTTACAAACATATTTTTTCTAAAATCTTTATCCAGGGAGGAAACAGTCGACTACGTTTGTAAAGTTTGCATCAAGGAAAGAGTAGGTAGACTGTCCTCTTAAAACCTCAGATCAATCTTTTACTTCACATCTACGCTGTGAATCATCATTCGATTGCGCAATAAAAAAAATCTTTAGGGAAAAATCCAAAATTGATGGTGTTTGGTGATTCACAAACCGAGTCATAACTCTTTACACACAACACTGTCCAGCTTAATTTCCCTCGCTGTATGTAAAAATAGAGAAATACGACAAAAAATATTGCATCCCCATTGTAGTGAAACTACAAAAAAATCAGATGAAAATGTAACTGGAAACCAACACGGGAAAATAGAAACAGAAAAATCGTACGTGGAAGCTTCTATAAACATATTGCAATGTGTCAGGGGGCAGCCAAATAACCGTGGACACGATAACGGCATTATTAGGGTACGAAATACGATACTACTACGCCGACCCAAGCAAATTGCGCCCAGATAGCCATGGTAAGTTTAATTGTAACAAATTATGGCATCTGTAAACTTAGATGAAAACAAAAAACAGCAGATACGTTACCTAGTCTCGGAAAATAAGACGATAAAACTGCGTCTAGCTGACGCACTAGCCTCAGTCGTATGTGGAACCGTTGCCGCGTGAGCACGTGCTGTCACACTGCGATTATCCTTTTGAAAACCATAAGAATGCTTTTTTGCTTATTTACAAATGCCTGAATCATTCTTAAAGACAAACGTTTTTAAAAAGAATAATTTTATGAAATTGCATGTAGGTATTTATAGCTCATTTTTCGAATACGCGATGGTAGAATATACCGTATCTACTATTTTGTTTTCATCTAAGTCTGTAAACTGAAATTTTGTAAAGGGAAATTAAGTTGAGGGTTTAATGTGTTGTGGAGTTGCCTAATTAGTTCGAGGGCGGTATTAGGAGTGGAAGAATGGAGCTGGATGTGGACTTAATGACTTAAGTAGATCAAGTTTAAGGCAAACTAGTGTTAAGTATCAAGATATCACATGTTTATATTGTGAGTTAAACCACAGAATACATAAATAGTACAAGTAGTTAAACTAATATTATAATAAATAAATAAATAATAAATAAATAAATATTGCACGACGTTACACACAGCGCAATCTAGCCCCAAACTAAGCACTAGGCTTGTACTATGGGTACTAGACAACGGATATTACTACATATTATACTTTTTTTTTTTTTTGTAAATACATACATATGATACATAGAAAACACTGAATAATGATGATGATATCAAGTTTGAATGTGTGTTTGTCGGAGCTCTAGAATCTGTGGACCAATTTGATGAAATTTAATTTGAGGATATGTTGAATCTTTGGGAGTAACGAAGGCCACGTTTTGACCCGATATTTCTACGGGATCGGGGATAGCGCAGGTGAAACCGCGGGGTGCAGGTATTTTGTTAATATTCTGCAAATTTTAAGGTTATTTATGTTTGAATCGTTTTACCTGTGTTAGCCTGCATTCGGCTGTTCTAGAAAATATTTTGGAGTAAAATTTACCCCTAAAATTAAAAAGGCGACAAGACATGACTCGCGCCTCCGCTTGTCGAGTATTCAACTGTGTTACTTAAATTTTAACTTTACGGGGAAAGACTTTAAGTAAGTAGTAAGTATTTTTTATGGCATTACCAAATTTCTTTATCCAGGGGCGGAAACAGTCGACTACGTTTGTATTGATATAGACTTTCCTTCTAAGATTTAAGTCAGCTGACTACAGAAACAATTCATAACTTTAGTAAAATTAGCCACCTTTGACATAGAAACGGATATATAACAAGACTCCGATTAATTCGAGCGTGATTTCGACATAGTTTACGAGGTATTAAACTGGCGTTCAATTGCTCAAACTATGTCCGAAGTTGAAGCCGAATAGTTTGAAATCAGATGGTTTGGTCACAGTTTCTGTTTAAATTTGGCTATAAATGCATCTTAGTACCTATTTTTAAAAGTTAAATAAATATAAGACTCTACACGATGAAAAAGCTGAGTTTAACTTTACTCTTGATACGATTATGTGAAATACCCATTTAAGAGCCCTATAGCTGCTAAACTCAAAATCCCTGTCGGGCTCACCGAAAATTGTTGATTATTTCATGACGGAATGTCGTAGAACTTTTTTTGTGTAAGGATTGTAGGTGATATTGTTTCCTACATTTTGGTGTAGTTTTAAGACAAAAACCTCCTATTGGTACAAAGCTTTATCAAATTTAAGACAAAAAATGTCAGTTTTGGCTAAAATGTCGATAGGATTCAATACGTTTCGACATATTTGTCTGGAAACTGCACTAAAATGTCGAAAACAATGTCGATTACAATCCATACACAAAAAAAAGTTTAACAACATTCCGTCATGAAACAATCAACAATTTTCGATGAACCCGACATGGATTTTAAGTTTAGCGGCTATAGGGCTCTTAATTCCCGATCCCGCGGGAATATCCGAGATTAAAAAGTGATCTGTGTGTCTATCCAGGTCTGTAATAGAAAGTCCACCAATAGGTGTTTAAGAGGCTTCGGGAAAGGCGTATTACTAGCCAGACTTGCCTGAGTCGTTTTACCAAGGGAATCATGTGTGTTCTATTGCCGTCTTTCTATCCTATCCGGCCTATCGTCAGCGTGCTATATCTTAGATCCCATTTTCTTGCTATCTAGCTAGCAGTCAAACATACCACTATTAATATTCTATTTTTAAGTGCTTAAGCCTGCACTGGGCTTTCATAGTCATAGAATTCAGCTGCGTCTATCGTGCGTTGTGTTTTTGCAGAAGTATTGTTTCTTTAAAATATTTATACCACTATCAATTTTAAAATACTCATGTAAAATCTGGATCGCTGAATTTCAATGTTTTTTTAAAACCATTTAGTAACCTACCTACCTACCTAAAAGTACTATAGACCCCAACCGGGCAACAGTAAAATCTTTTAACCCAACAACTGCTCGCCTCTATTTAACGTTCACCAACTTAATTAGAGTTTAAATAAGTAAATTAAAAACGTCAACTTAAACCCGAAACTTTCTTAATTAAAAGACAAGAAAGATTTTTTTATTGAACATTGACCGTACCTTTGCAGATTAATTCGATATTTCCTCCTTTCTCTTTGTATGTATTGTACCTATCTAGGTACACTATATATATATCTATAGGTACTAATATTATAAAGAAATATAACTCATTTTTGAATAAAAAAAAGATTTATTATAAATTATTTATATAAAATCTATAGATTTTAGATTTAGATCTATAGATTATAAAAATATATAGATTTTAAAAAGATATATATATTTATATCAAACAAAATACAATTAGGTACATTAATTATAAAGAGGAAAGATTTGTATTTGTGTGTGTGTGCGCGCGTCTGTATGTTTGTTATGAATAAATTTAAAAACTACTGGGCTGATTTCAAAAATTCTTTCACCATTAGAAAGCTACATTCACCCTGAGTAACATAGGCTACTTTTGATTCCGATATTCTCACGGGATCGGGACTTACGCGGGTGAAACTGCGGGTCGCAGCTAGTAGAATATATTACAAGACGTTTATTGCACGACGTTACAGACAGCGCAATCTAGCCCCAAATTAAGCACTAGGCGTGTATTATGGGTAACTACTAGACAACGGATATACTGCATATTATGTAAACGGATGGACCGATTTTGATAATTCTTACGTGAATCGCTTCCTCTTAATCCTGCGAGTGTCACTAAAGATATGACAGTTATTTGTAAATACATAATATGATACCTACATAGAAAACACCCAGACCAGAAACAAATATCAATTTTTAAGCATAAATACTTGCACTCGACGGGAATCGAACCCGCAACCTTCTGCATTGCAGTCGGACCTTCCCCCCACGCACCACAGAAGTGGACAAACATACAGAGATACTCAGTCGGTGTACAGTAGGTACACTGAACAAATCACATTACGGTGCGTAGGTACACAGAAGTGTAAATGGAGATCCTACGTACGTAGAGCTGGGGCAATTTCATGCAGATGAAACAGATCAAAATAAATTAATTATTAGCACCATCAATTGAATGTTTCTCGATGGTTTCTCTGACTATATTTTCCATTTTTTGTTAAATAAAAATAAAAAAATACTTCCTCTTTTTAAAATTACACGATTTCCGTCCATCATTATTATTAGAGACACGGGTCTAGATCGCGTTGCAGTTGTAGATAATCATTGTTTTTAATTACCTCGACGTTTCGGCAAACGGGTCACACCGGCCGTGGCTGGTAGTGAGATGACAGTTATTTCAATAGTAGGTATTATTAAATAAAACGGAGTATTTTCCAATATCGAGCTCCGTCATAAACAAATGTAAACATGGTAAATACCCCGTTATTTAATAATATTTTGTAGTGAAAAGACACTTTTTGAACTAACACGATTGGAACTCATAATTTTATATTTTCCCTCGAAAGATTTTAGGGGACTCCCCCTCCAGTCCCCTGGCGACCAAGACCGTTGTAACATGGTCGAAACATCGAGGTAAGAGAATTAAAAAGGAAAAATCACGCGACTAAGACCCGAGAAAATATAAAATTATTTTGTAGTGAAAACAACCATGTTAGTTTAAAATCGTATTTCCAATAGTATTTCGCCAAAGAGAAATGACTCTTTTAACTTTTTCTTTCACCAATAAATTCTCTAAAGTAGGTACAACAAAATAGATACCTACTAATAACGAAGAAAATAAAACCAATAAATTCTACCTAGAAATTACCAGTGTAAGGAAGAAATAACGATTCAACTCTCAACACTTAAAATCAATAATCTGTATCAGTTTGTATCAGATTTCTCCTGCAATCTTTCAGCTATCACGGCTTATCTGGGTTATATCGCTGACGAGAACCGACCAGATTACCGAGACCTGTTGCACTCATACATTTACGGGTAATATTTCTCAGAGCCACAGTTGTGAACAAAATGGTTTTTACGCCTTGTACGTACGTACATACGTGTAATACTTATCCTAGAATAAATACCGTGTCTAGGGTTGTCAATACTTTTCTTCTAAAAAAAATGGTGTTTGTCCCTAAAAAATAAAGTACCTACCCATTACCCACCCCATAAAAATATAGGTACTATTTTTGTCGACTGCAAAAGACAAAAATGCAAAAATTAAGCGGTGTTTTTTTTGTATTTGAAACCAACACACATTTTTTGTATTTAAAACCAAAAAAACCCAACAATTTGCATAAGGTTAGTTTAACTGATGGAGAGTATCACAGGATACTTTTGATCACGAAAAATCTCATGTGATCGGGATTAACGCAGGTGAAAGGAGCAGCTAGTGTAGTATTATACTATTTTTAGTACAGTTGGCAACCCTAACCGTGTCGCTTGGTCATATCAATGCAATTAAGTGCCTTCCTACAAAATGTATTTTCTTGCAAGTACGTATACTGTTGCGTAAATATTACATGATTCATTTTATTAGCCTATCAGTAAGTAACTAGGCTAGGCAAATAATCATAATTAATGATTACATAGGCAAACACTTGTCTTATAAATGTTTGTGTCGATAGCAAGAAGAAATAAACATAAATTAGTTACTTGGTTTGACGTTTAATTTAATAGTACTGTAGCAGTCTTCTCATCCAAGCGATGTTCCCGGTTGCATCCTTTTCTGGAAGCCCGGGGCCCGCTACACCCCGAATTGGTTTTTTTTTATTTGGGGTCGGCACAGTAGGTTAGTCGCCATACCTTCTGCAAATAGATTTGGCAATATTTTTACGGCCGGACGCCTTCCTGACCCAACCCTCCATCCAGGCACCAAGAAGTCTATCCGCCACCGCGCGGGGAGAACTTAAGGTTTGTTAGTCTCCCCCAGATCACTTAGTCGCCTTTTACGACACCCACGGGAAGTGATGAGGTAACCCTATTCTATGCCGGAGCTACACGGCGTGGAATAATTTCATACTACCAGACACCCAGTTTCACTCGCGTAAAATCAGATCCCTTGAGTGCCGTCTTCCTATCTTCCTACTGATTAAAGGTAAGAAGACGGCAGAGGAGCGAATACCTACTTCCGACCTTCTTATAGTCTAACTAATTGAATACTGCACGACGTTACACACAGCTCAATCTAGCCCAAAACAAAGCACTAGGTTTGTACTATGGGTAATAGACAACGGATTTAGTTACTACAGATTATATCTACTTTTTATTAGGAAATCTACATACGATACATAGAAAACACCCAATGTAAAAACGTAGTGCCTACATACACAGAACACAACACATGCTATTATATTACCAATATTGTCACAAAACCAAAATTACCAAGAAACAAAATTAAAATTAGCCAGCAAACAATAAATACTTAAGAAGTTTCCCTGCAGAATGAGAATGAAAACAAACACAACGCACATGGCGCGAAAGAAAAGAAACTCCAACAACACCGTATACATTTGTTGGTAACAAAGTTGTAAGTCCCTAATATCTGGAGCCTTGTTGAATTAATTGTACAATTACTCATCAGGGGGTAAGAGTTCTTAACTGGAGGTAAGCTATTGTTAAGGGTCCTGTAACAAATTATCTGGTAAAACTACATTGTTTTTTCAACTAAATATAATGATATATATATGATTTAAAAAAATTAAATTCATATGATTTGTTAACATAGTTACATTTTCCTATGCCTTAATCGCGTATTATTATTAATTTTCTTACCTCGACGTTTCAACCATGTTACAATGGTCTTGGTCGCGAGAGAATAATACTCAATTACGACCCGGGAAAATGTAATAAATAAGTATGATTGTTTATTTTTTAAGAGGTAGATCTAAACTCATAATCCATGTCTCGAGTTCATCAAAAATTGTTGATTATTTTATGACGGAATGTTGTTGTTCTTTTTGTATGGATTCTAAGTGACATTGTTTCCTACATTTTAGTGCAGTTTCCAGACAAATATGTTCAAGGGTGTTAGAAGACTATCCACATTTTATCGAAACCAGTCATATTTTTTTTTTAAATGTGGATAGGCTTTAAGAAAAAAATAAACAATAATTAAGTAGTTAGTCAAAAAATCCTTTGATCCGTTTTCAAGAAAATTTGGTAACAGTACCCTTAACTGGCGGTAAGCTATTATTTCACAAGGTGAAACTTTCTGAGAAAACAAACTAAAATTTCAACGTGCACTGTCTCTCAAAGTCTAAAGTTGTTAAGGTTTGTACCATTACGACACTCTGTTAAGTCTTAGAAGGATTAAAGATGATATCGAATTTCAACGTTTTAGACGAATAAAACTTACAAAAATAAGTTTTTTTATTTTATAAGTTTTTTTGTACATACGGAAACATATCCACTTTGCGGTCTGTGTGCATATATAACGACTTGGCTTAGCCACTTCCAATGACCCTACATTGGAAGAGGCTAAACTGAACAAGCAAATCGGATCAGGCAGATGTGATTTGACTGCTTCAGGGCCTTCAAGCTGTTATTCAAGCATTCAAACACGACACAGATTTATGTCCGGTGAGGCGGAACTGAAGGTAAAACTAACTAAAAAACAACTAATCGTTAATGACGGATTTAAAACCGATAGGTGGTGGCGCCTTAGTTTGCTAAGTGAGATCTTTAACCACCCATCTCGGGGCACTCGCCCAGATCAGAAAGAATATTAACTTATTAAAAAAAACGTTATTTTTTCTTTGAACTTCTTCGGATGCTCGGAGACGTCGAGGTCGACCACGAAAACGTTGGCAAGACGACCTCGACCCCTTCGAGCCAGGCTGGCCGGAGGTAGAAAAAAACCGCGACAAATAAAGGGAGATAACGGTGACCTTTGCCCACCAGTGGGACAGTGCAAGGTAATTAAAAAAAATCTTTGACCCACAAGTGTAGCCCTGTTCCCTCGGTATCGGCTCACAGACGCAAACAACATAAATTCCCAAAAAAAAAAAACAGTCTAACCAAACGAAACGCAAATATAACCCAAATAATATTCCCTCTGTTTCATAGCAACGCGGTGTAATAATAGGTAGTTACAATAAAATGGCAATAACAATAAAAAAAACTGAAAGCTTTTAACCCCTCGTAAAGATAATAACGGGGGTAAAATCCTACAAAGTCACTGAATAGAATAAAACTTACAGTTTGCCGAAGTTTGGTGGAACACTTTAGTAAGAAATCTTGTAATATGAGACGTTCCGGTGTTTAGATCCATAGATCTATGTATGTTTGGATATGGCATATACACTGACCTGAATTATATGGACAGGAGTCTCGCACTGAATTTTGTGCGGATTTGATTTGGGCCATGTTGAGCTGTTGTCGCGCGTTTTCTATTGAAAGTGATGGGTCTAGGCGAACAACTTTTGTTATTACCGACTTCCTCACAGTATCAAGACAAGTCAAACGGAGATGAATTCGCGGGGCGCAGCTAGTTAAAAAAATTACCCTCTTACTTATAAACGATGACTAACTTTGAGTAACATTTGTCTTTTACTGTGACATGAAGTTTCAAAGTTACCAGACAGACAGACAAACGTTACATAAACTTAGTCATCGTTTATAAGTAAGGGAGTTAGTTACTATTTAAAAATTGTCTCATCCGAGCGAGGTTCTCGGTTGCATGGAAGAGAAGGGGTAACCCTATTATCTTTCTAATATATAAAATTTCCATGTCACAATGTTAGTTACCGAACTCCTCCGAAACGGCTTTACCGATTTTTACCAAATTTTATATGCGTATTCAGTAGGTCTGAGAATCGGCTACTATCTATAATTTATAAGGCAAAACAACGTTTGCCGGGTCAGCATATTATATAGATGATATGAATATGAATATTATAAGCAGGGCTAATACGGCAAAGGTTAAATTAACGTATCTTAATTACTATGCAAAGCATAAGAAATAAGACTCTTACACAATAATAACTAATGGAAATCTCCCATAACTTACTAGATACTTAACCAATAAGTTATCTAGTAGTTATGTAAGCAATAATAACCCTGAACTTATAGGCGTGGGTAGTAAAGAAGTAGTTGGGTCTATGCCATCATCACTCCCACTCACAGTAGGTACTGTCCACATGAATGAACGGGCAACACAAATATTTGATGAGTTATACACGTAGGTACAATTTGAACTGCTTTATCGTTTACCGCTCACACTATTTTGAACGTGATCTACACTTCCAGACTAATATTGTAAACGCGAAGGAAATTCTGGCTGGGTTCTCACGCCTAAATATCTGAACAGGTACAAAATGGTAGGTTTTGTGATAGAGGTCCAGGAGGGTTACTGCAGTTCGTTTCGATACGACATCGATACGATAATACGATGATTCTACTGTCACATTCTGATAGTAGGGTGACAGTAGAACCATCGTATTATCGTATCGTTTTCGTATCGAAACGAACCGAAGTAACCCTCCAGGATCCTACCTGAAGAAGAACTCGTTTGCCAATTTGTATAGTTGCAAAAAGTAGGTTTTGTTACTGTTTGGAATAACTAGCTGCGCCCCGCGGTTTCACCCGCGTAATTCCCGATCCCGAGGCAATATCAGGATAAAAAGTAGCCTATGTGTTATTCTAGGTCTTCAGTTATCTATATACCAAGTTTCATCGCTGTCGGTTAAAAAGTTTTCATATGAAGGAGTAACAAAGTCATATACAGACATACATACATACAAACTTTCGCGTTTATAATATTAGTAGGAAGTAGGATTTTCCTGTTATAGCCAAAATATTTACTGTATTGTGCAATGTGTATTCTCATGCCTTACTGTGTCCCACAGTAACGCAAAAAAAATGAAAAAGAAAGGTGCATTTCAAAACATTTTAAAAGGAGAAATTTACTTTCTTTATTTACGAAAATGTGTTGTAAAAATGTAAACAATAACTAAGTGAAGTTGTTTGTGCGAAATTAAGTTCGTTTCGTAATGTGTGGGAGTTTTTTATGAATAATTCAAGTTGACCTACACCTACTTGATTCAGCTTCTGAGTCAGTTTTGGTGCGAAATTTTAGGGGAAAAATTGCTGTTGAATTTTGTGTATTGTATTGTTTGATGTTTACGGGAAAGTCGGTTATATTGGACCACTTTTTGATTGTTATATTAGTGTAACTGAATTTACAACCTTTATATATAAAATGCTTTGTCCTGACTGACTGATAGATCAACGCACAGCCTAAATCGTTGATAGCAGAAAGCCAAAATTTGGAGAGTGTTCTTTATAATGATGTACCTACCTATACAGGGTGAACCATTTAAATGGGCCTTCAGGGGAATATCCTAAACTATAGAAGATAGCGAAAAATGCTGAAAGAAGTTGCGTCCCCGATTTTGACAAAAACTAAAATAGCATTATTAGATTTTTGAAAAATTAATTACCCTAGCCAGGAATCGAACCTTGTCTTTTTGCAAAAAAATAAACTTCCTATATTATTCTACCGATCGATAGTGTTGCTGATAATGATCAAATCCTGGAAACAAACATAATATGGTAAATCAAGACAAATGCCTATTTTTTAATAAAAATATTTAATTACACCAGAAAATAATCAAACAGTCCATCACTACTTTCAACAAGTTTCAAAGCTTATACTTCGAACTGTGGATAAAATTTTTAAAATTTGAACATGATCTGAAATGGTGATAAATGCTAGTGCAGTCGTTCAAATCGAGTAGGTCGTGGTAATAGGTACGGGGAACGCTCGAGTACTGGTACCAGATACTTGAGTGTTCCATATTTTTATTAAGAATAGCCATTTCTCTCGATTTACCACAGTATGTTTGTTTCAAGGATTTGATCTTTATCAGCAACACTATCGATCGGTATAATAATATAGGATGGTTATTTTTTTGCAAAAAGGCAAGGTTCGATTCCTGGCTAGGTTAATGAATTTTTCAAAAATCTAATAATGCCATTTTAGTTTTTGCCAAAATCGGGGACGCGACTCCTTTCAGAATTTTTCGCTATCTCTTATAGTTTAGGATATCCCCCTGAAGGCCCATTTAAATGGTTCACCCTGTATAAGGTTTTCCGAATTTCGAAAACATCGGGACTTACGCGGGTGAAACCGCGTGATTCTGCTTGTCATTTCTAAAGACATTAGTTGTCCCATTAGATGAAGAGCAGAAGAAGGGCACAAGGGAAGGATATAAAGATAAACAACCCGATGTATTCCTGAACACATTAAACTCACCAAGTTTCCGTTTCTCAAATAGTTTACTTGACCTTTGAAATTCAGGTTTTTATTTCCACGAAGTAGTTTCGCCTGGTTCAGGGTCTTAATAGAAAATAATGGCAACAAACTTATTACAGAAGTGAACTGAGACTTGAGAGTTTTGCTAGTTTGTGAGGTTGAAACTTTTTAATAGGAATATAGCATAGCTAATAGTGTTCTACCTAGCTAAAATCATGTAATTAATAGTTTAATATCAGTTTAAACGATTTAATTTTATATTTCGTTACCTAGTTTTCCAATGAAGTGTAGTGGGACGTGAGTGAGACACACCAGTGTGTAATAAATAATTACCTGAAAATGAAATGAAAAAAATATATTAGTACTTATTTTTATTGTTATATCTCTGGAAAGTTGAGCTCTTGCTAAAAGATTATGATGCATAACGTCTTTTGGAAGGCACTGCACCAATATAGGTACGTATACCTACAATTACGTCTTCTGTAATAACTTTGATATAAAATGTATGGACATTTTGATAAAGTAGACTTTGTGAGACTAAAGGTTGTCCATATTAAAATTCGATAAAGGACGGTGCCTAATAGTGCCTATCAAACGCGACCTACCTAAAAAACTAACAGCCATACTCGTAGACCCTAAGTTTTCTTTTCTAGGCACAGAATTCGTTTCACAATATTACCTAATTATTAATGCTAGTTTATTCCATAGTAAAATGGGTGTTAAAAATTGTTTCACGCGAATACTTCTAGCTGAAGTGGAGTATAAACTTATAATAATAAGGTATATTACCGAATATGGTAATAAGTATAAGAAAGGTTTATTTTCTAAACTTTAATAAAATGCCTACCTAATAAAATAACAGGCAAAGCCAAGCTAAATTAAATCAACTTCGCTTAGTTGAAGATGGATATCGGCTTCAAAGATGTAACCTATTCAGGAATATAACGAAATAAAAAAGTTAAATAGGTACCTCAATAAATATTGCACGACCGCGACGTTACACACAGCTGAATCTAGCTCTAAACTAAGCACTACGCTTGTAATATGGGCACTAGACGACGGATATACTACATATTATACTTTTTATTTGTAAATACATACATAGATACATGAAAGCAGCCAGACCAGAAACAAATATTTATTTTTAAACAAAAATACCTGCAACAGCCGGGAATCGAACCCGCACTTTGCATAGCATCGGGCAATGCAAAAGGTACCCCACCCCGCACCCTTACTATAGTATAAGGTATATTATGATTTTTAATTACACACTACGAGTGGACACATCTTCCTAAAGAAACAATGTCAAATACAAGAAACAAAAACGTCAGATTATAGTCTGAAATTAAATAACGTCCTATAGGTACATATAACCACAAAATAGTTGTTAGCAACGAAGTTCTCCCCTTTCCGCCATTTCAGTATAATATATTTAAATCCTCAATATCCAACCGTCAAACTTAATTAATTCTCCTGTTATTTCCAAAAACTACGACTAAACTTCCCTCCTATTTCGTTGTTTAGTAATTCAGTTTTATATTAAGTAAATTTATGTTCTTTGCGCACAGTCCAATTATATACGAAACTTGGAAGGCTGTTGTAAATTAGATGAGACAGATAAACAAAAGCGTTTGTTAACTTAACACAACTTTAACAGTAGTTTTACTTAGGAAAAATTAGAACGGATCTTTAGGAGGGTCATTTAATTAAAATATATTGCCGGCAATGTTTTCAAAGAACTTAGAAATACAATTTGTACACGCTATTTTCCTCACTTTCTGGACCCCAACCAACGGAAGAAGATTACCCGGCAGACCCTGTCGAAGGTTGCGTCGTGACCTGGATAATTGACAAGCCTGACAGATTGGCAATCCATTGCACAAGATTGCTAGCAATGGAAAGGCCCCTGCAGTGGGACACTATAGGCTCTTAATACCAATAATAATTTCCAGAAGAAATAGAAAAGATATCTCTTCACAACCTTTTCCTTAATGAATGGAACACGTACAAGCAGAAAAAGTTGTGATAACTTACCGCATACGGCACAAAAACTAACCCCCTTATAAACGATGACTAAGTTTATGTAACGTTTGTCTTTTACCGTGACATGAAGTTTCAAGGTTAACAGACAGCAGTGACAAACGTTACATAAACTTAGTCATCTTATTATTTTTATAAATGCAAAAGTAACTCTAGTCTGTCTTTTACGCTTTCACGCCTAAGCCGCTGAACCGATATTGATGAATTTTGGTATAGAGAAAGACAGGACCTTGGACAAGAACAAAGGCCATTTTGATCCCGTAAATTTCGCGGTATCAGGACGCACGGGTGAAACCGCAGCTACATAAACTTAGTTACTGTTTATAAGTAAGGGGACAAGTTACCAATTCCAGCCCTTAATTATCCAACGACCTAATTAAATAAGGTAAGATCTCGCGTGCTTAAAACTCGTTTCACGCAGTGTTCACGGTCGCCTGACCCGCAGAAGATCAACAAGTCAAAAACAGTTACAGTAAAGTCACCCGCAGAAGGAAAACGCTCCTGAATTGCTAAGTAGTTAGCGCTGAATAGAATTTTCAATTGCAAATTCGGAAGGAAAATTTGAAAACAATGCCGCGACCACTGCAGATGAACTTTGCAAAAGTATTGTCAAAATTACGAGCGTCGAAAACTTTACAGAAATAGCTTAAGTAGTTCTGACATGCCAGACCATTAGTAACAGTAATAATGAAGCAAATAAGTCGACACCAGTAATTATAAATTCTAGACATGCAAAAATAAAATAATGCTTCTTAAAAAGGCCGCCTATTATGCTAATAAGAGTTCATAAAACAGAGTTACAATATTACTTGCAGTCACAATACAGCCCAAGGGAGGTACAAATCAGAATTCCAGTGTTGCCAACAGTTAAACGAGCTCCCCACCAGATTCAAATGCTAAAACTACCAGAAAACCACTGAGAAAAAATGTAGACATTTTTTTTGTAGTTTAATCAAAAGAAAGCAATACGTATTTTAGTACCTAATTCGTTTTTTTATTGACACTTAGGTAATAAAATATTAACAATCAGTATATCGTAGGTAAGTACCTAAATAAAAACTTTTTAAATTTTTCAATAAATAAATGAAGGTAGTTTCATTTTTTACTGTTTCTCATATGAAATTAGACCAGAAAATATAGTATTTTATAAACTTTTTAGATTCTATCTAATATTTTCTGGTCTAGCAACTACTAAGCTTGAATTTCGAAACATAATTATGTATGTCTATTTCATTTAATTTTTCAGGGTATTTAATTTTTCTATGTTAGTAACACTGATACGTACATGGATACGTACATGGGTTTGGGTACGTATCAGTGTTACTAACATAGAAAAATTAAATACCCTGAAAAATTATATGAAATAGACATACATAAATATGTTTCGAAATTTAAGCGTAGTAGTTCAATATTCGCATTAATACCATTTTAAGATATTGCAATCAATTCTACAAAACCAGAAAATCCACTAGCCACTAAAAGTTTTTTTTCAGCGCTAACAAGGGGGCCGAAACCATCACTTTTAGCAGAAAATCCACTAAGTTGGCAACACTGCAGAATTCCCGCGATAGGCAAGTAGAAAAGACACTTTTATTATCGGTTTTTAATTTACCATCGTAAAGATCTTAACAATTGCACGCCATTGTTGCTCCGATACTTTCAAGAAACCTGGCTTATAAAACTCTCTTTTGTTCTAAGGATAATGAACCCCTGATTTTTATGAAAAGGTTTCGTTTTAGTACCAAATCCATCTGCAACGTTCCCGTTATCAATTCTAAGGGAAAGGTTTTAGTAATGTTTTATGAGAAGAACGATCTTGAAAGGGTATTGTTGATTGCTAAGTCATTTTATATTGGCATCAGAGGGGATACAAAAAAAAAAGAAAATGTTACGATTTTGAAAGATTGCTGCTTCTGCTTTTAGAGAAAGAACTAGAAATTAATAAATATTTTAAAGGTAAAATCCTTCTGCAAAAACACAAAGCACGATAGACGCTGGGCGGGATTCGAACCAACATCGCACCTTTACTAAATCCGGGAGCAATGATTTGACCAATTAGTCTACCGGCGTCGGGGACTCGTACGCTGAATTTGCGCATTTGCATTGTACCATCTAACACAACTAAGGCATGTTACCTAACCCTATGTTGTGTTTTTGCAGAAGTATTATTCCTTAAAAACCAATTGGTCTACCGGCGTCGGTGACTCAAACGCTGAATTTTTGCATCTGTATTGTACCATCTAACACAACTTAGGCATATTACCTAACCCTATGTTATGTTTTTGCAGAAGTATTATTGCTTTAAAATATTTCTATGAAACCCCAGGGTTAAGCACTTAAAATAAATAGAATAGAGTAGAGAGACTAATCGTTCTTGATCGGGAAAAGACAGTGATTAACTGATATCTTAATACTTAATTATCACGACATTAATTAGAAAAAATTAAAACATTTGATCAAAATTTGAATCTGCTCATTAGAGAAATTCAATTAGTTACCCGTTTTCGGGCAAACCCATCAATATTCCGAAGAATCAGTGCCCTGTCATCACCTGCCGTTAATGTTATTGGAAACACCAGGTCTAATTAAGTCGTCGGTGTTAATTTATAGCTTGTTTTCCACTGCTCGAACAGCTATAATCAAAATAAATCGCTTCCCGCTAAGACACGCAAGGGAATACCAGCAAATTGGATTGGAAACTAAAGATTCCTTATTCGATAGTAACGTGGTTTTCTGTGTACCTATTCGGTTTCAAATAATTGTGTTTGGGAGCTGTTATTTTCTATGTGTATTGAAAAACTCATTTTGTGTCTACTGTCTGTACGAGACAATACACTTCTAATTCTTTAATAGTATTGGTTTCTTAATTTATTTGTATCAAGCTAAGTCCAAATACAACAAAACTGCAATTTGTTCGAATATCAGTAGTGTTTTGTCCATAAAAGTCTATTCCTACCGAGCTCCTTTTAAATTTGGGCTAATAATAGTAAATAACTTCCGTAGCTAAATGATACTAATTTCTAAAAAAAAATAGTTTGGCAAAACAACTTTTATTTCCGGAGCAAATATGTTGTTTAAGCTATATAAATCGTATGTGAGTTGGAAATAAGTGACACATTCAATGATATTTTTAGAATTTTTTTTCCTATTTTTATGCTCGTCTTATGATGAAGGTTACTTAGAAGGACTTACCATTAGAGAATATAGCCCCAAACTAAGCACTAGGCTTGTACTATGGGTACTAGACAACGGATATACTATACACATAATTTTTGTTGTAAATACATTCATATGATACATAGAAAACACCCAGACCAGAAACAAATATTGATTTTTAAGCATAAATACTGGCACCCGGCCGGAATCATACCCGAAACCTTCTGCATTGTAGGCAAGCCTTCGTCCAAATCGCCACAGAAGCCACCATAATACCATTCGCCACTAGTAGAACATGAATTAAATTCGCCAAATTAAAAGACAGGAAGTGGACAAGAGAACTGGTGAACCCTAAACAGGAAGGCATTCTCCATTCTATTTACAGATTCCTAAAAGATAGTGCCGCAGAACATTATTACATAGTAGGTACATTAATCGACCACTATCGCTGTTACAGGCTGGAGTATCGACTGTGGCCGCAAGCTATATTAAGTTACCATCCCTAATAAGTAGTCGATAATTTTAGAACGTCTTCCTACAAGACGATGCACTGTAATATAATACCATATTCATGTGGCTACAACAGCAATATCTATCGTAATATCAGATTGTATATCTGTATACAGATACAGTACCCCTACCTTGAGTTCCCCCGTCCCCGTTGACTTTGTCACACCCGCCGAACATCTGCCCCCGGGTTCTGATTTGCAGTTGCCCAGCGGACGCTCAACAGGCTCCGTTCTGGGGTGGGCCGCTGTAGATCGAATTTGGTTCGATGGGGCTACTCCACGAGACAAGGCTGCGACTGTGGTGTTTCTATGCAGGACATGCCCCACTTACTATCTTACTCAGTGAGCCCTACTACCTGCACTAGGAGCGAACTTATGAAGGTCGCTGATGGCGCGGTGGATGTCGCTGATTTAGGTCCTCAAAATTTTTAATTCGAGTGAGCTACACGTGCCATTGACACGACGAAGAAGACGAGGATGGTACCTAATACCTTTAGCTATTTAAGTATTTAATTTAGTAATGTAAATTAAATATTGACGTGTAATATTTAATTATCAATAAATTTTTTGTATTTCGACCTTGAGTTGCTACGTAAATACGTACACTGTAAGGTCAATAGTTTGACCATGTGCATACCGCGCTCACTTCGTCTGTACCTTGCTCCACTGTTCGGGAATACGTATCAACTCATGGTAGGGGTACAGCTCTTTGCATTTATATTCTCCGCTGTTATGATCTATGACTTGAAGGCGAACTTTAAACAAGATGATGTTGCAAAACTACTACTGAAACTTTTCTTTTTAACTTTGTTTCTACTCCGGCGTTGTTGACTTTTTACAATATATTTCGAAGTAGCAAGCAACTCTTGAATAAGTACCGAATAAATATGCCCGAAGATAAACCGAGGTTTTATTTCTTGTAGGATAACGATGAGAAACAAGTCTTGGATTAGAATAGAAACACAATTTGAGATATTCATCAAAAGGTTAATTTATGTAGGTCGTCCCACTTGATAAAGGACAAAAACTGGTCGAGTGCGAGTCGGACTCGCACACGAAGGGTTCTGTACCACTATCACAATTGGGTACGGAACCCTAAGAAGAAGACTGGACCAACTAATCCGTGAACGCATCGCCACTGGCGCCAGTCTATCACTTGATAACTAGATGGCGCTATTGGTAAAAATGCATCGCGGTATCGTTGTGTTTTTATGTCATAAATCACGTTTGTTATATGGGAGCCCCCCTTAAATATTTGTTTTATTTTGTTTTTAGTATTTGTTGTTATATCGGCTTCAGAAATACATCATCTCCCTTAAATATTAGTTTTATTTTGTCTTTAGTATTTGTTGTTATAGCGGCTACAAAAATACATCATCTGATCAAAATTCAACTGTCTATCTAGCACGGTCCATAACATATAGCCTGGTGACAGACAGCAGCGGAATCTCAGTAAATAGATTTTCCCGTTCCCGTTTTTTACCCTTTGGGTACGGAGCCCTAAAAATAGGGAATTTCCTTGAGAAGTATTTGTCATACGATACGAGAATGTACGTGACGAGGTTCCGGAGCAGCGAATTAGTAAACGAACGTATCTGGGGAACAATCTAGACGGAAGCACTTTGTCTAGTGCCCGGAGGAGTTAATGGACGATATCTCTCAAATGTTTAGGTTGTGTTTAGGCGTCTGTCTATATCGAACTACATACGCTGCCCGCTTGCGATGACGCTATTTAGCCTCGCTTCGACAACTACTTGGCCACAAAATAAGCACTTCATTTTCAAAAGCTATGGTTTCCTTTAAAATCTGAGATGTTTAATGACGGACGCAATGACCATCAAGACTCAAGACACTATAGTGCGTTTCATCTTTAAGTTCCTATGTCGGTATGTTGGTAGCAAAACAAATTAGTGCTGCCTAAATGCCTTGAATTGAATTAATGAAGAATGAATCTCTCTGAATTCAAGTTACAAGGTATAATAGCACATTCAATGTTTTAAGACCACACTTATTTGTTTTGCTACCAACACAACGGCATAGGAATTTATAGATGAAACGCAGTATACTAATCTATATTAATTTACTAATATTATAAAGGGGACAGATTTATTTGTTTGTTTGTAACGAATATGCTCCAAAACTACTGGATTGATTTCAAAAATTCTGTTACCAATAGAAAGCTACATTATCAAGGAGTGATATAGGCTACTTTTGATTTCGATATTCCCACAGGATCGGGACTTACGCGGGTAAAACCATTAGAGAATATAGCCGCGGTACGAAGCTGTAATCAATATATGATATGATACGAGATAAGGTTCAAAAGGTACTTTCTACTGTATATGAACAATATTTCTACTTATTGTCTTATCATCAACAACTTGAGACTTCACTGTTTATTCAAAGAATTCTTGCTACGCTGAGTCACATATTATCATAATTTAATAGTTTTAAGGCGTTATGTATGATGTCATCAAATGTAGATAGAAGTTTGATAAATTCTTTATTATAGATACGCTTCATTTAAATAACAATACAATTAAGTAGGTAGGTAGGTACTAAAAACCACAGTTTTTTTTAAGTGTGTATTTATTTTGCACGGGGGTGTCATCTACAATACTAATATTATAAAGAGGAAAGATGTATTTGTTTGTTTGTAGCCTACGAAGCTACTCGGCCGATTTCAAAAATTCACCAATAGAAAGCTACATTATCAAGGAGTAACTTTTGATCCCGATTCTCACGGGATCGCGCCTTACGTGGGAAGAAGCTAGTTATCTATATAAAACCCTCTAATAAGAAAAAACAAACTTACAATTCATCATCATCATTTCAGCTGTAAGAAGTCCACTGCTGGACATAAGCCTCCCTCATAGATTTCCAGATGCTTCGGTCATAAGTGGCCTGCATCCACCGTGAACCCGCGGCCTTAACTAAGTCGCCCGTCCATCTCGTTGGTGGACGTCCAACGCTGCGCAGTGGCAGTGGGCAGGACATATAGCACGGAGAGCAGATGGTCGTTGGGGCCAAAAAGTTCTCGAATGGAGACCGCGGATCGGAACTTACAATTAAAAATACAGAAATGTGCAGCCTTATCGTTTCGATTTCATCCAGCCAACTAAACATATCACATTACTTATTTAAAAACATTCTACGAAAATCCCACAGAACCAATTAGTTTTACTTACGTTAAACGAATTTAAATTGACGCATTCATTAAAACTCAAGTAGTTTAGGGTTCAATTGTACAAATGCAAGTGAAAATAAAAATAGGCCACATCGCGTCGCTGTGCGGAATTTGTGCCAACTATTTTACGTTCCAAAGTTCTTTTTTTTTCTTTCACTAAACCATAGAGCGTAATAGAGCGTCATAAATAAAGCTCGTCGACGCCATAACCGGCGGTCTCACATATTTTCGGTTAGCACGTAAAGGCAGGCCTTATTCGACGCGAAATAGACGCTGTGAAAGTGATATTAATTTTCACGGACCAACCCGAATCGGTTTATTTAATTTTCCTAATTGACAGGGGAAACCGTAACCGTGCTCTATCACCCTGTTCCATAATTTGTTCGTCATAGTTAAACAAGTAATGAATGTGGTGAGATTTTAGGGTTCCGTAGTGAGCAAGCCACCCTGATTTCAAACTCAAACTCGAAAATATGTGTTACCTAATTCAATAAGATATTTACATGATCATTTTGAATCGTCAGTACCTAATCTAGTGTCTTCGGAACGCGACCTACAATGAGAAGAAAACCATAATAATATTAAATGAAACTGTGTGAGTAATGTTTTATTACAAAATTCGTATTCTATTGACATTTCGAGAAATTACCTAACCAACAAAACAAAACATTAATTGAAACTAAAAAAGTAAATTAACAAATTAAAAAAGGAGATACTTAGCTAAAAATAAAACAAAATTGTTGGCGGCAACGGCCACCCGAGGCATTTTTAATTAAGTTAAATTAAGGCCAAAATTAAATGGCCCAGGTACGATTTGATCCCACGACCTGCGCATCACAGTCCCGCTGTTTTTTTAACTGACCTACATGGCACACGATATCAGGTTGATTGAGGAAAGCCTTCTTGAAAAACTTCCATCTCTCATCTCATCATCATTCTTCCATCTCTCTCTTAAGAGGAAAAATATTGTGCTTTCTATTCACGACAATTATATGTATTTAATGAAGTTACAAGGAAAACCATAACATAACTAAGTGGCCTTTACAGACTACCGGATAACAGTCAACCAAAAGTAAAAGCGAAACGTCTAACTATACGGAACCATACATCCGCGTGGCCCGTCCCGCACTTGCCTCACTTTTAAGGGGGTTTACTAAGACTTCACTGTAAATTTGGCTGTTAGGTACTAAGCTCTATCTCATAAACTGTGATAGCTAGACAGTTGAAATGTGCCACAGATGATATTTATATTATGATGATGCCGCTATAACATCAATACCAAAGCAGAATAAAATAGATATTTAGGTACGACTTCCATACAACAAACGTGTTGTTTTTTGTAATAATGGTACGGAACCCTTCTTCCGCGAGTCCGTGCCGCACTTACCCCACTTTTTACGTTAAAGAATTGTGATTTACACAGTAAACGAAGCCACTCCGAATATAATTAAGAGGCGGTGTTACCTCATTTACAGTTTACTCGTTCAAGGGACAACATGGAAAAGGCTGCGGGATGCAAATGGTATTTACTACGGCCATTGGTTCAAATTGTACAACCGTACGCTATTAAACCAGAATTATTAAGTCAAAAGTCAAGTTTGTTGAGTGACTTTTTTTGTAACAATAGTACGGAACCCTTCGTCCGCAAGTCCGTCCCGCACTTACCCCACTTTTTACGTTAAAGAATTGTGATTTACGCTGTGTAAACGAAGCCACTCCGAATATAATTAAGAGGCGGTGTTACCCCATTTACAGTTTACTCGTTCAAGGGACAACATGGAAAAGGCTGCGGGATGGAAATGGTATTTACTACGGCCATTGGTTCAAATTGTACAACCGTACGCTATTAAACCAGAATAATTAATAAGAATTATGAAACCTTGAAACGGGGGAATGTGTTGACCTAGATGAGTTCGGGTAGAATTCGTATGCTAAATGTTGCTTGGGTCCAAAGGAACATGTGTCGTTTGCAAATTTTCGGCGACAATTAACGTTTCGTATATGGCTTATAATAATAACGTTATATTTTAACTGTTGTTATACAAATTTTTGGAACTCGTAAATTAAGTTTGAAGTTGTTCGTTCATGTGTGTTAGTATTTCGGTGTATATTTATTTATTTCTATTGTTTCTTACCAGTAATATTTATCCAATTTTGCCTAGCTTGTCCTTTCATTCGTTGTTTGGAAGACATCGCCTTAGGCGATAAAACCGCCTTACTAGATTTAAGTTTTGGCATTCAACTATCAATCTATCTATTAAGGGTACACTGTTGAAACGGTTCGAACTGTAGGTTGAATGAAACGCTTATTAATTTACGGTATGTATGAATACTTCAATTCGTAAGTCCCGATCCCCTGGTAATATCGGGATCAAAAGTGGTGTATCTGGTTATTCTAGATCTTCAGATATCTACAATCCGAGTTTCATCGCAATCGAACCAGCAGTTTTTGCGTGAATGAGCAAAAAACCCACACAAATTTAAAAAAAAAACACCTTTATATACTAATAGGATGTAAAAGTTAGTGTTCAATTTAAAAATTACGACACTTTTAAATGCATTTTTTAAAATACTCGGTATTTTAAATAATAACGAGATTAAATGATGTAATATTTTGTATGAACTTTTAGCCGAGCTTTCACCAACCGCTAATTAACCAAAGTTAGTTAAGTTTAGCTCGCCATTTGTGTGAACAAGTGAGCATAGCTGACATAGTTTGCGGATGTAGAACTGGCTAAACTATGCGGAACTAAGCTAAACTGACTTAGTTTAGTTAGCGGTGGACTTTCGGCTTTAAACGCCGAATAAAATAGCCGTAGGTCTAGCCGGAAGACCAGCGCTGTGGCTGAAGTATGTTTACTGGCCACAACTTTTTTTGAGGTCGGCCCATTTAGGGTTCACACACGGCTTCCTGGAAATTCCTTTTTTGTAAGAATGTATTGTGAAATTGTTTTTATTTATTTACTTTGTTTCTGTTCTGTTCCGTATTTGTTGGTGTGTGCTATTTTTATCGGAAATTTAATTTCAAAATATACATAGGTTTATTATAATCTACACTTAGACAATAGGTATAGGTAACTTTAAAAAAAGATGTCCTGTGTTCCTGTCCTAATAAACGTATTTTCTTTCATTCTTTCTTTCTATGATTCTGACGAGTATTTTGTAGACAAGATTAATTACAACCAGTGCACCCTTAACTTTTATTAACGCTGCATTCGTTAACGACTTTCCGTCAGTAAAGTTATAAAGATTTATCGTTTTTTTTTAACTCAGAAACTAGGTAGCTTTCTAGTAAATAGGGCCTGGATAATCAATTCTACACAGAATGACAAGTTAATCTGGAACAGTCCTTTGAACGTCGCTTCACTAATTATGATGTTAACAATAAATCAATGCGGCATGACAGCCCGATTTTACATTTTACATTTATAATTCAAAGCAATAAACGCGCCCTTAATTATTAATTAGCAATCTAGTATTACAATAGCGCTTTGTAACGTGTACGGTTTCATGTCGTATTATATTATTCTAATGTAGCCTTAATTCAAATGCTCAAATGTAGCCTTCTTCCCCCAAGTGGGCTACATTTGAGCTACAATCCCCCAAGATCTCCCCAGATTAGAATAGAAAGAATATAATATTGGTTTTTTCGCAACGAAAAATAATAATACCTACATAATTATAGTCCAGGATCCCTAGTAAATTTTTGCAAATTGATTACTATCAAGTTATTTTTCCGTGAGTAGCTTCATTTTTTCATAATCATAAATCATTTATTTGTGATACACAGGTAATTTAAAAGATGTCACATTATTTTAGGTATTGATCATTTCCGTGAGTTGCAGTATTTATATTATTTAACAGTCATATTGTCCTACAAATTGCGCGGAAGTACAGATCCTGCCTCTGATATCTACCACAATCGAAAGTTTCGTATAGGAAATTGTTGAGCGTCTCATCAAAATGAAGCTACACACGGAAAATAAGCTTGATAGTAATCAATTGCAAAAATGTACCAGGGATCCTGGACTACAGGCCATCAAAAGACATCAATACTCATGATCTACGCCAAAACAATCCAAAACGACGGTCCAAATGGCGTCGCAGTATCCTACAGCTATCATTTAAAAACTCAAATCCGAATATCCCTCTTTTAAATCAAAACTCCATTTTCAAAGCGGAAAAAAAGGAATACAAAACCATAGACGTGGCCAGTTATAGGAGATGATGTAAAATAATGGGCTTCGGGACGTGACGGCATGCTAAACCCTCATCGACACCATAGCGCTCGTCGGGTAGGACGAATTTAAATGCGAATCACGCCGTTTTTCGCTGTGTTAGCTTCCCGTCGCCCACAGAAATATACATACCCTCAACGGTTCTTGTAATCGTAAGATGGGATTTTCTTTTAGAATTTTAATAACTGTGAAGGACACACTCGATTCTTTGCTTTTCGTTTTAAGTAACCGGATATTCTGCAGGAAAAAGTGGAGTATTTTATTTTTTATTCATGAGGACGTTAATTTAGGTAGGTTTCGAGGCATTTGTTCGATACGTGCGGCTTATCCAATCTTAACTTGTACATAACATACGCATCTCTAAATATTACTAAAGCAGACTCCATGTTTACGTCCGTCTCAACCACGAATTGTGATAGGGTTTTCATAATCATTTACCCCCTTACTTACTTATAAACAGCTGTATAAACTATGTTTCGTTTGCCTTTTACTGTGACATGAAGGTTCAAAGTTAACAGACAAAGACAAATCTACACTAATTTTATAAAGAGGAAATATTTGTATTTTTGTGTATGTGTGTCTGTATGTTTGTAATGAATAAACTCAAAAACTATTGGACCGTTTTCAAAAATTCTTTCACCATTAGAAAGCTACATTCACCTTAAGTAACATAGGCTACTTTTGATCGCGATATTCCCACGGGATCGGGACTTAGGCGGGTGAAACCGCGGGACGCAGCTAGTCGTTTATAAGTAAGAGGGTTAGATTAGAGAATTTCTCATTTACAAACTTGGCTCAGTTCAAGAGATGCAAAACTGCATAAAACCGTTCCTAAATTCTTGTTTGGTTGTTGACGAACTGCATGAATAAAACGATAAGGTCTGAAACTGAGCTAACCTGACCTGAACTTAGTTCGTCTAGTCTTTGTTTATCGAGCAAATATCGGGTAAGCAAACGCCAACGCACCCACACTCCATGGCTTACGACTTACGACGCAACGTACCATAAAAACTGAAGATAAGCTCGCCTTATTTTATCACCGCGGTTACACCTTTCCATTGTATTGGACGTGACGATTGTTTCTGTCGGATAAGTTAAAAAAAATTTTTTTTTCATTAAGTTTTTTTTTTCTGCAAAAACAACGCACGATCGACGCTGAGCGGGATTCGAACCAACAAAGCATCTTTACTCTATCCGGGAAAAAAGACTTCACCAATTAGTCTACCGGCGTCGGTAAGTACGTGGTGTCAGTATTTTTCCTTTAAATATTTGTAAATTAAAAATATTCAGGCAGATAGGCAAGCTATTAATAAACTCAACATATGTTTTACAGTTCGATAGCTCCATTCGAAATTAAAAAAAAAACACTTGTAAATTCATCTCTGATTTTTATTTTTTAATAGCGTGACACGATTAAAAAAAGAAAAAAAAAAGAACTTCATTAAATCATTTTCACCTGATGTTAAAAATTTCTACTCACAACAGGTTTCGTGTTCAGGAAATTCTAATTCATAAAAGTTATTTAACTATCCCTAATAGCAAGAATTATACAATATCCCCTTTCATAACGCCTTGATGAAGCCATAACCGAAGCTTTTAATCCCTTTATTATTTTATAAACGGTCGATGTTGCTGCAATCATTTATTATTGAGGCCAGGGGACCCAGTAAATAGCAACCATCAAGGATATAAATGGAGTTTTAGCGCCCTTTGTACTCCCATGGGTGGCAATGGAAACGCACATTCATAAGCTAGCCGAAGTAAAGTTGTTTACTAGTCATAAACGTAATCAATAAACCTAAGTTATGTGGCAGCCCTACTTTTTACTGGTGCTTACGAGGAAGCCAAATATGAAAAAAGTAAAAAGGTAATATTCTATAAAAAGATGGATTATGAAGGAGCATTTAGAGGGATTTTTAGTTACCACATAATTAAAAGTTCTTTGTTCTTTTAACGATATTTTTCGCGGCGATTCCTCGACGTTTACGGTTATTTACGATTGTTTCCTCGCCGTGTTATTTCACCTTTATTTTGATGAAGGTTTAGGATATATTATGGTATATGTTAAAGACTATCAATATTAATAAAAAGATAGTCCTTTTTCTTAGATCTTCCTTCTGACGTGTGGTGAAATGAATGGATAGACATTTCGAGATAGGTAGAGTCATGGTGGTTCAGAATTTATTTTATTTTGCTTAAATTCTTTTGACATTTTTACGACTAACTAGAATCTACGCGTAAGTCCCGATCCACAGGAATAACGGGATAAAAAGTAGCTTATGTGTCCTAGGTCTCCAGCTATTATATTTCAAGTTTCATCGCAATCGGTTCAGTAGTTTTTGCGTGAAAGAGTAACAAACTCACATACATACAGACTTACATACTTGTAAACTTTCACGTTTATAATATTAGTAGTATATAGTAGGTTTATGAGACCTATAAGGCTTATAGTGATCTTACAACTACCGCTACTGCCAAAGTAAGTAACTATCTTCAATCACAGTTGCTAACAACATAAATGTATATATTTTTTTTATTTACTATATTTCCGTACAAAAAAACACAAAACCATTTTCACACTAACGACTTTATTCGATAAAATAAATAGGCATCATTTTTGGTGAACGTAAAAAATTAACAGCAGGAACATTGGTCACGGCAAATGTCGTGGAAATTGATATGGGAACGTGATGTTGGGGGCTTACGTTCAATTTTATGTTAAAGCCATGTAAAATCGGATGGAAGCTATAATATGAACAATATTTAATGGTTAACAATATTTAAGTGGAAACACTGGTGTTGTGTTAACTATTAAATGTGAGAAACAAGCTGGAGAACTGTTACAGTTGAACCCGATTGCTTAAACCAAAAATCGTACGAAGAGTTCCGTACAATATTACAAAAAAAATACGTTTGTTGTATGGGAGCCCGACTTCAATATATTTATAAAATTATGTTGTTGTTATAGCGGCAATATAAATACATCATCTGTGAATTTTAATTTTAACTATCTAGCTATCACGGTTCATGACAGGCACACAGACGGACAGTGGAGTCTTAGTAAAAGGGTCCCGTTTTTACCCTTTGGGTACAGAACCCCTTAAAATCACCCGCCTAAATGAAATTCTAGTCTTATATTTAGCAAGCTTACCTTAAAGATACCTGTAGTCCTACTATGAATTATTTGTCCTTGTGCACTCCAGGCCCGATGTTTTGCGTTGCAGATATAGCCAAACTGTTAACGTTACAGTTGACGTTTCTATAATGTTAGGGGCACTGTTAATTGTTTTGTGTGATGAAATTATATTTATGCAGAAGCTAGAGAGACTAAGTGAGATGTTGATGTACGAAGTTCTATCTCCAAAGCGACCGCCCTTTACAAAATAATTTGACTATTATATGCCTACTCATAATCGTAATTGAAAATTTGCCAAAAATATACCTAAATCAAAATCAAATATTGCCCTTACCGTCGAATCTGACTAAAATAATTTCCTCAGCAATCACGACAGAAAAACAAGTCTAAATGAAATGAAAACAACCAGGTAGAAAGAATGGAAATTCGGTAAGAATTTGTGATTTTGCTATATCAGAGGGAACGCGACAAACAAACGTATTCATTTAAATCAGTAATTTGCCGTTTTTACCTTTCTTGAAATTTAAATGTATTCGTTATTAAGGATAAAACTGGTAGAGGAAAAGAGCAAAAGTTTTTCCTGGGTTGTCGATGAAAATGTCGCCGCACACTAAAGACTTGCTTGACTAATGTCTATGGTAGGTCCTAAGGCGATTATTTAACCTTTTGCATTCAACTACATAGTTTTGTGGTATGCTGCTATTTTTGAGTTATGCTATGGGCGATTCTCGTTTAAAAATTAACCAATACTTAATTTCAATGTCATTGCAGTCCATCTTCAAATTAATGCTAAAAATTAATTACGAGCCATTATTTTCCATTTTAAAATTAAAACAAATGGATAATAAAAGTACCTACCTACTAAATTCAATAATGTTAAATTTGACTTTAGTCAAATCACATTTTTGTCATCTTTTGATCTTTTTTTTGAGACTACCATTTTCCATAATATTTGAGTCAATAAAGTTTCGATTGCAGTTCAGATGCAAGTTTTAGTTTACTTAAAAGCTTATTGTTTCCAAATTTTTGGAAAGCATTTCTTCAAAAAATCAGTCATCCAAGTGTAGGAAACCCTTTTAACAAAATAAATCAATTGTACCTAATGTAATGATGTTGAAGTAAATGTTGGTTAATTATAACACAAGAATCAGGACCCGTATTATTTAGGTATTATTTAGGTCTATATTTTACTGTTAACAGAATCAGTACCCGTAGCCTATACAGTCTTATCTTTATTCAAGTAGAAACCAGTTAATCTATATGTCGGAGCGACGACTAGCGCCATCTGGCACCGATGGCCGTAATCACGTCATAGCATCCGTTCAGTCAGGCCTATTTGTAATTTGAAACGTCAAGCGCCATCTAGCGCTTGGGTGAGGTCGACACAGAGTCTTTGAGAGATAATAAACAACTTCTGGTTCGAGTCATTCGTTCAGTCAACTGATTATTTTTGAGTCTATGGTTCGTTCGTTCGAGGGTTTGGAAATCGTGTCACTTTTGATCGAGCCATGGAGAAAGATAGACAACAAAGACTTCTGTGTCGAATTCACCACGTTTCATAATATTTCGTAATCGTTTAAAATCGAAGCAATCCTATTGTGAAATTACCTTTTTCTACGTTTGATTACATAATAAACGTGTAAACTACCACGTGCTTTGTTTATTTCGACGTGCGGCGATATGTCGGACGTACCAGAAGACACATCCCGGGGCCACCCCTCGTCATCAGAAGTGCGATGCAACCCCGAATCCCCACATGAAGAGGATAATTCAGAAGAGCAACAGCACCGAAACGAAAGTATTCCAAGCGATGAACCGAGTGAAGAAAAATGGCGCCTGGTATTCGAACAACAAAATCGAAGCATGCTGGCTTTGTTGCAAGCAATAAAGCAATCAACACCGCAAAGTTCTCTTCGTCTACCCGACTTTGACCCAGCGAAACCGGATAATGATGCCCGCGCTTGGATTACAACGGCGGACATGTGTGTGACTGACCATCATCGTCAAGGACCATCGCTGATGATTGCTTTGAGCTACGCACTTAAGGGAGAAGCATCATCCTGGCTGTCCTCTGTATCATTCCCCGGTATGACATGGAGCGATTTTAAGGATCTCTTCGTGGCAAGGTATGATTGTCCAGAAACCACCGCGTCTTTCTTGATAAATTTGAATGCTAAGAAACCAAAAGAAAACGAGTGCTTAGCTGCCTATGCTGCTACCCTCATGACGTCACTCATGTCAAGATGGAATGGGCTGACCACAGAACAGATAGCAATAGCTACGATTTTGGAGCATATCTCTAAATTGGAGCCACGTGTTCAGAGGTTGGCAATTACTACAGACATCAAGACCCGAGACCATCTCCAGAAAGAACTAAAGGCTGTTTCATTTTTGAAACGAAGTCACTCAACATCCAATGAATATGAACGATCTGATATTAAAAGAAGCAGGCCCAGCGTGACGGTTACTACAATCAAATGTTTTATTTGTGGAAAACTAGGTCACAAGTCTTGGCAGTGCCGCAGAGATTTTAAGCAACTGGATGACCGGTATAGAACCAAATCCTCCCACGGGAACACTTCGAGCAACCAGTCTACGGGCAGATCCGACCGCATCACCTGCTTCCACTGTCAGAAGCAAGGCCACTATGCATCCAGCTGTCCGGAGAGAAGCAGCAAGGAGCGGAACGACGACGGCGCCGGGACGGGTCCGCCCAAAGAAAGGCGAGTAGACCTGTGCATCATGAATGCACCTGCGGGTACTTTGCGACACTTTGGTGAGTTATTCAACTTCTACTACGATTCGGGCGCAGAATGTTCGTTGATCAAAGAATCCGTAGCTTGTAAATTTAGCGGTAGGCGAACTTGTAACAATGTTACTATGACTGGTATAGGACAAACATCTGTAATGTCAACTATGCAAATTTTAACGATTGTAGAAATTGACAGTATAAGCTTTGAGGTCCTTCTTCACGTGTTACCTGACCATTGTATGCGGCACAACATCATGATTGGACGCGAAGTTTTAAATATCGGTTTAATTGTGCACATGTCGACAGATAAGATACGTTTTGAGAAGGTGAAGGTAATTGAATCTTGTGATGTTGTTACTGGCAATGGTCTTGACTTAGATCACATTGACACAGACGCCCCCCCTGAATACAGACCAAGACTGACAGATGTTTTAAAATCATATGATCATTGTTTTACTATTGGTGTTCCTACTTCCCCCGCTGATACCGAGCCGATGAAAATACGCTTGAAAGATCCGAATAAAACCGTTAATCGCCGCCCCTATAGGCTAACGCAAGAAGAACGCGTGGTAGTTAGGAACAAAATTAACGAACTACTTAAGGCTAAAGTGATACGACCTAGTTCTTCTCCATTCGCGAGTCCCATACTTCTTGTAAAGAAGAAGGACGGATCTGACCGAATGTGCGTAGACTACCGCGAATTAAACGACAATACTATAGCTGACCGATTTCCTCTCCCACTTATATCAGATCAAATAGCTAGGTTGCATGGCGGGCACTATTTCTCGATCTTAGATTTGGCTTCTGGTTTTCATCAGATAGCCATTGAGCCAGAATCTATTGAGCGTACTGCGTTTGTTACAACGGAAGGTCAGTTCGAGTACCTGACTATGCCTTTTGGTCTCAAAAATGCGCCTTCAGTATTTCAGCGGGCTCTCACACGTGCTTTGGGTGACCTTGTAAACAAGTTCGTAGTTCTTTATATGGATGACGTACTTGTAGTAGCCAGTAATGCTTCAGAAGCTCTCGATAGACTTCAGGTCGTACTCAAAGTTCTGGCCGACAAAGGGTTTTCCTTAAACCCCACTAAATGCGCATTTCTTAAAGAAAAGGTTGAGTATTTAGGATTTGAAGTGTATCAGGGACAGATCCGGCCTAATCCACGTAAAATTGTAGCACTCACTGCCTTACCACCACCGGAAACCGTAACCCAAGTACGACAATTTATAGGACTGGCTTCGTACTTTCGACAATTTGTACCAAAGTTTTCACAGATTATGGCTCCTTTGTTCACATTAACGTCTGGAAATGGTAAGGTAAGCTGGGATCAGCAGCATGAAAACATTAGACAGCAGATCATTACCGTACTTACAAGCGAACCAGTGCTGATGATTTACGATCCCAGTCTTGAAACAGAGTTGCACACAGACGCGAGCGCAATCGGATATGGAGCAGTCCTAATCCAACATAAAGAAGGTAAGTCACATGCAGTCGCTTATTTCAGTAAACGGACAACAGCCGCAGAGTCGAGATACCACTCTTACGAGCTGGAGACCCTCGCCGTTGTCTGTGCGGTCAAGCACTTCCGCCCATACCTGCATGGCCGTAAGTTTGCAGTTGTGACTGACTGCAATTCACTACAATCCACACGCAAAAAACTGGATCTGACACCGCGCGTGCACAGATGGTGGGCGTTTTTGCAAGGTTTCGATTTTGACGTCATCCATCGTAGTGGAAAACGCATGTCACATGCAGATTTCTTCTCCAGAAATCCTCTACCAGCCGATAGCGAAAACAACCTGAGTACTACTTGCAAGGTAAAGTCCAAAGAGATTAATTTTACTGAAATTACTGACAGCTGGTTAATGGCAGAGCAACAAAGAGACGGAGAACTTTCAAAGCTGATATCAGACTTAAAAGAGACAACAAAGCTTCCCGCCGATATTGCTAAAACTTACGAGATTCGCTCAGGCGTTCTTCATCGAAAAATTCAGCGGAGAGGTAAGACTCGTTGTTTACCTATAATACCCCGTTCGTTCCGATGGTCTGTGATAAATAGTGTTCACGAAGGATTGCTGCATTTAGGGTGGGAGAAGACTCTTGAAAAGGTTTATGATCTATATTGGTTTGAGAATATGTCAAAATACGTCAGAAAGTTTGTCGAGAATTGCGTCACCTGCAAGATCTCCAAAAGCCACTCAGGTAAGGTACAAGCCGAAATGCATCCAATTCCTAAAGTAGCAATCCCGTGGCATACCGTGCACATCGATGCTACCGGGAAACTCAGCGGTAAGAACGACAAGAAGGAGTACATTTTTGTCGTAATCGACGCCTTCACCAAGTATGTCTTGCTCCATCATACTCTGCACATCGATACAGATAGCAGTATTAGAGCTCTTAAGGGTAGTGTTGCACTATTTGGAGCGCCTCATCGCGTGATTGCTGACCAAGGTCGGTGTTTTGCCAGCAAAGAATTTAAAACCTACTGTGAGTCGGTCAATATTAAGTTACATTTAATTGGAACAGGTAGTTCGCGAGCCAACGGTCAGGTTGAGCGTGTGATGAGCACCCTAAAAAATATGCTGACTGCCGTCGAAACGAGTACACGTTCTTGGCAAGACGCTATACCAGACGTTCAGCTTGCCCTTAACTGTACCACCAATCGTGTCACGAAAGCGAGTGCCTTGGAGTTGCTAATTGGTAAGGTTGCTAGGCCACTGGATATTTTACTTGCTGGAGATGAAGAAATTGACATTGATATTGAACTGGTAAGAGCTCAAGCGGTAGAGAATATGGAGAAAAACTCTGCATACGACAAGGTACGATTTGACTGTACTAAAGCAAAGCTGAAACCCTTCTCCGTGGGTGACTTTGTCCTGTTGCAAAATGAGGAGCGAAACCAGACCAAGCTCGACCCTAAGTACAGAGGTCCCTTTAAGGTAATTGAAGTACTAGAAGGCAATCGTTATGTCCTCAATGCTCTGAACTCTAAACGAACATACAAATACGCGCACGACAGACTGAGACTTATGCCAGATCACGATGACTTAGACGATGCGGACTTAGACCGAAATGGCAATAGTAACGATAACTTAAATAAACACGATGAAGCTGGACCATCACACTAGTTAAGATAGTTGTTATCAAACAAAACTCATTTTCCTTGAATTTTGACAATAATGTATACGGACTCGGAACTTGTTATGAGAAGTTAGGGTAAAAGAAGCCGGATGGAGGCTTAGTTGCGTTATGTTGTGGTATCGGTGAACCGGACGGAGGTTCCCTGGGGTTGCCAGATGGAGGCAGCCGAAATTTGTTGATTTTTTGATGTGTGGTATCGGGAACCGGATTGAAGTTCCCAAGGGTTGCCGGATGGAGGTAACCAGACTTTGTTTTTGTGGTATCGGAAACGGGATGGACGTTTCCAAGGGTTACCGGATGGAGGTAACTAGGCGAGATTCCGGTTGCCGGATGGAGTTAACTAGACGATTGACTTTTGACATGACTTTATTCAAGATTGGAGAGATGTTTTAAAGTTGTCGGATATCTTTAGAATTGGTTGGATATGAGTTTTGTTCGGTAACTTGATTAGTTTGTACAGCGGATTGTTTAGTACTAAATACAGCACCTAGAATCAGAAAAACCTAAATTTTTCAATAGATTGTTTAACTGTGTCATTTAGATGGTCAGAAATGACCGAGCAAAAGCATGTTACTTTCCTATGTTTTCTCTTTCTAGGTGACTCACACAGGGACGTGTGAGACGTCATGATGGCCGTGTCGGAGCGACGACTAGCGCCATCTGGCACCGATGGCCGTAATCACGTCATAGCATCCGTTCAGTCAGGCCTATTTGTAATTTGAAACGTCAAGCGCCATCTAGCGCTTGGGTGAGGTCGACACAGAGTCTTTGAGAGATAATAAACAACTTCTGGTTCGAGTCATTCGTTCAGTCAACTGATTATTTTTGAGTCTATGGTTCGTTCGTTCGAGGGTTTGGAAATCGTGTCACTTTTGATCGAGCCATGGAGAAAGATAGACAACAAAGACTTCTGTGTCGAATTCACCACGTTTCATAATATTTCGTAATCGTTTAAAATCGAAGCAATCCTATTGTGAAATTACCTTTTTCTACGTTTGATTACATAATAAACGTGTAAACTACCACGTGCTTTGTTTATTTCGACGTGCGGCGATATGTCGGACGTACCAGAAGACACATCCCGGGGCCACCCCTCGTCATATAAATAAATTCCTTCCATGATAGGCGACAATCCTTCGGGTTATTATTATAATGAACAACATCCGACCACGTTTCTTGCCTTCAAGTGAAATATTTTGCATATTTTACACACCACTAGACATTTGCACAGGCTAGGTGAAACAAACTAGGTGTACCTTAAAATAAGTTAGCGTAAAGACAAACGGTAACAGTTAAGTTCTTTCTTTGAGGTATTTAGGCCAGCTTGCTTCAGGATGGGTTAAAAATGTAACTCTCAGTGTTAAGCAACACTGGGTTTTTCACGCAAATATTTTTGACGCTACTGTGTCTTAATTTGTCAATAACTAAAGCTAGTTGGTACAAGTTTTTTTTACCTGAGATAAGCCATCTCACCTGATGGGGACCAACGATGAGATCAACGGTATAATATGCTTGCCTAGCAGACACTTAGTCACTCTTGACTTGAAGATTCTAAGGTTGTAGTTAAGGGGACAGTGATCCACTTCGTACGACAAGTTGAGCTTAGTCAGTACTAGGGCATGAATCCCGGGATCCCGGGATATCGTAATCCCGGGATCTCGGACGCAAAAGTTCGATATTATAATCCCGGGATTGAGTGATCCGATATCGAGATTTGAGCAATTTACTATTTGGGTATAAATTAAGGTTTTTAGCTATATTTTTACTCATGGAATGATTGAATGGAACTATTAAAATTAAACCCAAATTAGTCTACCCCTGAGGAAGAGATCTGTAAAGATTTAGAAGCGTAGGGAATTGGTAAAATGTTTAAAACAATGAAAGTAACGTGATTCATTGCAATTTTTCAGACAAGTATTTTTTTTACAAGCTCACATGCAATTTTTTTCTGCTAACATCATTTTAGTGGTGCGCCTTGAATTTGGCGCGAAAGTTTAGACACTTTCGGGTTTAGGCTATTTGTCCGCCATATTTCCAAAATGATGGGGTGGACGGCCCTCGGGGTAACTTATTTTTTTTTTTTTTATTTTTTTTTTATTTTTTTTTTTATTTTTTTTTTTTGGGGACCTAGTTGGCCTACGTCTACCCGCTAATGGGGTAGCCCGCGAAAAGCTGCTACGTCCCTGCAAAGACCTCAGTGGATTCTGAGACTTTGGTGTTCTTTATTTCAAGTTAGTTTACAATACATTTGTTTACAGAATTTTTTACAATAAAAATCAGTTACAATTTAAAGAGTTGCAAAATTAATACAATTAATACAGAATACAATTAAATGTTTGTTACGATATAATTAAATTACAATACAATAGTCATACAATAAATTCAATACATAATAATTTTCAAAGATAATTTCAATTAAATTACAATATAAAATTACATAAGTACATCACAATACACATTACAATTTTTAATAATCAATAAATCATACATATTACATACAAGTCAGATTACATTCCAGGTTAATAATTTGCGATAAAGTTAAACATAAAATATCAATGTAGTTTTGCACATTTTGCACACAGCATCCCATGAAATATAACAACAAAATACAAAACAAAAACGAGAGCGAGCAGTGTGTGTGTGTGTGTGTGAGCCAGTTTGTGTGTGTGTATGTGTGTGAGCTACGGTGTGTGTGTTGAGTTTCTGGTGTTTTGCGGGTCCTACAATATGCCAATTCCAATTTTCTACACTCTAAAATTTTATCAAAAATTTGTAGCCAGAAACCTTCTACTTGTTGCGAGCAACCACCTTCCTTGCAATTTCCTCGCAAAACACCAGGAACTCACCCCTCTTCCTCTTGTCACACATGATATTGGCAGCGTTTTCAGCGGGGGGTAACTTATTTACGTAATGAAACCACTAGAGTCTTAAATATATTAAATATTTTATATTTAACACATTTTTATTGTAATAAATTCGCCTTTTTAACGATATCTAAAATCCCAGTATCAATCCCGGGATCCCGGGATTGAGCTCTTAATATCGATATCGCCACGAGATTGAAAACCTTCCGATATTGCATGCCCTAGTCAGTACTTAGTCAGTTTTATTAGCCGATTTCTATAAATAAAATTTTGCGTACCTACTTATCTAGTGCTAAACTTGGATCATATCAAAGTCATGCTTTTTATTCAAACTATTTTTCATTTCATATACCTAACTAGCTAATAAAAACAGTGTCGCAGAAACCATCATGTATGTCCAATTTCGGAAACTGTAACAATAATATCCCAGAGAAAAATGCTGTTGCCGCAGTACCAGACAATAAAAAGGCTCAATTGCAACAATAGCAAAAGAAAATTTAATAAAAATACACAAGTGACCCGGTTGGCTTGTTACCAAATTCGGCTCGGGGGGAACGTGGAGTTTAGACATTTCTATCGGCCGATAGATAAGACTAATCAGCTAATCACGCACGATTTTTTCCTTTAGTGCTAAAATGTTGAATTTCGTAAAATATTTTCTAAACGTTTTTTAAACGATTGAGGATACCTTACTAGAATCTGTAAACGTCATTTAGAAGAAGTTAGTCTAGAGAAACAGATAGACGAAATCAGCAGCTTTATTTAATTCTAGCAGCGCCCCGTGGTTTTACCCGTGTAAGTTCCGATCCCGGGACTATCGGGATCAAAAGTAGCTTATATCCTTTTCCAAAGTCACATCTATGTCTATACCAAAATTCATCAAAATCAGTTCAGCGGTTTAGGTGTGAAAGCGTAACGGACAGACGGAGTTACTTTCGTATTTACAATTTAAGTTTAGAGTTTACATAGAGCCACAAAATGCCGCCACTTAAACCCACACATCACGCTACCAATTAATTTCAATCCAGCTTCAAGCCGTCATGTTTAGTGGCGTGGCGTGTGCGCCGATATATTTTTATAGGCAAGGTTTATTATACACCTTCCTTATACTGATGTATTGTTAGCGGCGCTATCTGCCGACAACAAAGTTGCAAGTCTCAGTCGCAGCCTCTGTGGCAGTGGACCCAGAATTGTTTTTGAATTGTAAAGCGCTAAGTACGTTCTTCCATTGGAATTCCACGCCTTTGCGGTTAAGTCAATAATAAATTAAATGGCAATCCTGTGATGCGAAGTAGCAACAGTGGCGACCTCTGTTGCGTGGCGTGGAAATAACATTTACCATGTTTAAATCTATTTTAACGGAGATCGATATTTCGCCAGTAATTTCAACAGGCTTGTTCACGAGACTAGAGATTGTGGATAGGTGATGATGACAGTAAGGGGTGTCCATATCGAACTACCTCCTTCCTAATTCGCTTGCTGCGTCCTGTTACCGGTCCCCTACTCACTAAGCACAGTATTTTCCCGTTACCCCGTTATTTAATAATATTTGTAGTGAAAACAACCATGTATGTTTAAAATCGTATAATAATATTAGTTAGTACCTACCAAGTATAGATTGATCATTTATTCAAAAAAACAAGTCAAAAAATTACATAAACATCAAAACATAAAACACAGAATAAACAAACACAAAAAAAAAAAAAAAATTAATACAAAAGAAATCTAACAATAACAATAAACAACAACCAAACACAAAAAATTAGTCAAAAAGGCCCCCCCGGATTGCCCCCTTTACTTCTAGTACCAAGTAGGAAAACAACAAAAAATACTTCTCAGCAAAAACAAAGCCACTTAGAAACCTGAGCTCGAAATAGAGCAGATTTTAGAAATACACTACCTATGGCAAATCTCGAGGGAACCGTCTCCAAACAAGCTCAAAGGTTTCCTTCCACCGAATTGTAAATAACACGTATCAGAAGATACGCATGATGAAATCTGTCTCGAACTGTAAACTACATACTTAACTTAGTTATCTAGTATTTATCTACTTTAGACTAGGTATCTATTCGATGGTCGTAGTCGCTTGCATAGCGAAATTACAGGGCTTTTATTAAATTATATATTTTTGAAGGACATTTTTAATAAAGACAACTTGTTAGGAAATATTGTTTTTGTAAAATTGCTTTCAAAAATTCGTTTTTGGCAGGACCTACCTACACGACTGCTATTATTTATTATAGATTATTAAGTAACCTATGATATTTATGGACGGTTTAATTGAAGTAAAGGGCCACAACATTATTATCAATTGATAACTCTGATTGCAGTAGGCAAAAATCAAGTGCCAAGTGATAGTTAATAATAAAAACCACTATAGTTCTAAATATGTAACAATGTGAATCACATGATCACTGCAGAAAAAACCATTGAGTTTTTGTGTCTTCTTCTCATTGGAGGTCGCGTTCCGAAGACACACTAGATTACTGAAGATTCAAAACGATCATGCGAAAAAACATATTTTTGAGTTAGAGTTGAAAAAGTATCTAGAACAGTACCCCAAAAATAACAGTATTCCAATGAACATCAGCAAAGCAACGCGAACGAACAAGAAATCAAAACTATAGTATTCAGGAATGAGGGCAATGATCCACTTTCCGGCCGAAACAGGTTTCTGAGACCTCCGATACTTGGTAGAACGTAGCATTGAGCTGGGTTTTGAGCGGCACTTAAGGTTTAATACCATCTTCAATCAAGTTAGTTACTACCACGGATTTCGGTTTTATTGTTTTTACCCTAATGTCTGCGGATTACTGGAGAATACGGTTATGCGTCTGAGTTAAACAAATTAATGACAATTTGAACGGCTCAAAAGTTATTTCGCCGTAACGTTTTATGAAGAACGAGCAGAGGCTTGCTGTTTTACCCGCGTAAGTCCCGATCCCGTGGAAATATCGGGATCAAAAGTAGCCTATGTTACTGAGGGTAACAAAGGCTACTTTTGCCTTACTAACATGGGCTACAAAGCCTTTTATAGATATAGATTTATTAAAGAAAATAAATGAGTAGGTATTTAGTAGTAGAATATCAGTATAACTTGGGTATGTAAGTTTTATCAAAGGGGTTGGGAAAATCGGAAGCTTCAGAGAAATTCTGTCGTAACCAGAATAATGTAGTTCAAATATTTTACCAAGTAGCTAACACCAAGCGCGTCTTAGTTTCGCTACATATTATTAGTTATCTGGCATGTACGACGGTTATTATCTATACTAGTCTATACTTCTATATCTATATAAGTACTAATATTATAAAGAGGAAAGGTTTGTATTTGTGTGTGTGTGCGCGTCTGTAGGTTTGTTATGAATAAACTCAAAACTACTGGACCGATTTAAAAAATTCTTTCACCATTAGAAAGCTACATTCACCCTAAGTAACACAGGCTACTTTTGATTCCTACGTGATCGGGAAACCGACGGACGCAGCTAGTTGAAAGATAAAGTAGAAACACCCCAACAAGAAATAGGTACCTACCAAATACGAGTAAATATTTAAACATTCAATATATCATTTACAATACACAGTGTGTGTCACGAAATAGTTGGTCCAAATAGGAATGTTACCAACAAACTCTGCTTAACTATTCAGAATCTAGTTCCATAGGGGAATCGTATAGATTTTGGTTATACGTTACAAATATTGACATGTTTATCGTCAGTTCTGATGAATAATAAATAAAATTGGAACCGCTTTCGATCCGTGCCACTGCACCCGTCAGGTAGCGTCGACTTTGAATGAAACTAAATTTATTCAAAACTGCTAACAAAAACATGAAGTTTTATTTTCGGGCTATCACTATCAGTACTTCACAGCTTCACTAGTTTAATAGCTGCTATTAAACTAGTTTTAAATACTTCATTGTTTAAACTAGCTGCGTCACGAGGTTTCACCCGCGTAAGTCCCGATCCAGTAGAAATATTGGGATCAAAAGTAGCATATGTTACTCCTCGATAATGTAGCTTTCTATTGGTAAACGAATTTTTGGGAATCGGTTCAGTGGTTTCAGAGATTACCCGGAAAATACATACCTACATACATAAATCTTACCAACGTAACCGCTTTATTTATAATATTAGTAAGTAGGTATATCACATTATAAAGAACACCATTTCTCAATTTCAGCTCTCTACTATCAAAGGTTTAGGCTGTGCGTTGATCAGTCAGTCAGTCAGAACAAAGCATTTTATAGATATAATATAGATAAGACTGGTGATCCCAGGGCTGGTGGTTTTCTGTCTCAGCGAGTTAGTCTCGCTATTCAGAGGAGGAATGCCGCCAGCATCTTGGGGACCATGTCTCGGGAGGGTGTCATCGACGACGGGTTTTTTTCTTTTTAGATTTAAGTTTTGGTTTAGTGTTGTTTGTTTTTTTTTTTACCTTTTAATATTGTAATTCGATTTGTGTGTTGTGCTTTATTGAATAAATATAGATAAGATAAATGATTAAAATGGATATCAAGTTAGTATCAAAGAAAGCCCTTGCCTCAGTCTAAATACCATATTCTATCCAATTCTATAACAAGAAGTTCTACATATAAATATTACAAGTTTTCCGAAGTTTTCCGCTAAAGAGAAGGGTTGATCCGGTTCCGGATTCGGATATGAAAGGAAGCGACCAAGAAACGCCTCGTAAAATCAAAAGATAGAGCACCAGTTACGAGGCGTTATATTTGCTGACAGTTACATTCGAAAGGAAAGAGAACTTTAGAAAAATATACTGAGATACGTTTTGATTTCAAATGAAAATGGTCTTCTTGGGGGCTGGTTCGACCAAACTTGTGTTAACTCTCGAGTTACTATACGACGATTTACCTATTTCGTGTATTCATGTATCTACGGCATAAATAATAGCTCTTTGTATATCAATACAAGGATAAAGGAGTTGACTGTATTAACCGACAAAAGCATAATGACGTGTAATAATTTTAAAAGCGGAACTAATAAATAAAATAATTCTATGTCGATCCAATTTACTCGGATAATATTGTTTCAGTCATTTTCATTTGTATAGGCCATTTGTATAGGTTCACACTTGTTGCTAAGTGCAGATGTAGTCTAAGATGAACCACGCTGACCAGGTACCTGTTCACATACGACTTAAAGACCTCCAAATTGCACTCGCCAGGGAATACAGGCCAGGCCATTCGGGTTTAAGAAACTTTATTCTCATATATTTTTTTATAATTCACATATCATATGAGAATTACCTACTTAGAAACTAATTTACTTGCTATTAGTCTAATTTTAAGGAACGTGTATGTCCATTCGTATGTAGTATACGTAGTATTCGTTCCCATTTCTTCTAAAAATACAGTTAACATGTCCATTGTTAAGTTATTTGAAGTAGTTTCACCAATTTTCAGAAGCCAACGGTATAGTTGTACTAGTTAGTTATGCTCATAAAAGAGCTATTGTAAATATGAACCATATGACTCATTTAGCTCCACTCAATCTGTGAGAAACGTCTTTGTTTAGGTTTTTCTGAGGTTTTTCATTATTGTTCATTGGGAAGCGGAGTCACAGTCACACTATTGTATGTGGAGGTATAAGTATATTATTAATGTACCGGCTATGTAATCGATTTTGCTTTAGCCGGCAGCAATAATGAAGGTAATGATATAGGTGCTTCTGATATTAATGATAATGATAATAATGATGAACTTGTGATGGAAATTTTTAATGACTGAATTGGAACTTATAATAAAGCGATTTTAACGGATCTTGATTACTTTATTTGACCATGGGGACTAGAAAGTCCCCAAATCATCAAGTGGGTTAAAACCGTCAAAGGTTAAAAGGGCAAATTTATCGACAGTTTTGACAAAAATATCGATAAAATATCCAGAAATTAACTGTAGGTACCTACCTAGATCTGTGAAATTTGTGCGAAGTACTTATTTAGCCTTATTAACAAACGTGAAGCAAGGTCGCAGTAACATACTGTGTCTTTTTCCGAATATTTTTAAGTTGACAGAAACAAAAAGTGGTAAAATTTCTCTACTCCGCGTTTATTAATAATTCTAATCGAGTCTAAATAAAAAAAGAATTATCGAAATCGGATTTCATATGCCAGAATACGACGTGAAAATAATATCCACATACACACAAACAATATAAGGATCGAATCAAGAACTTGCTCCTATTTTGAAGTCGGTTAAAAAAGTATTAATTATAATAGCGCGGTTTGTTCAGTGTCTTATTAGTTATTACCGCACTCAGAGACGAGTAATTGTTACTTAAATTATCACTAAGTAGGTAAAGATTATCTTTTTGAAATCGATACTTAGTATTAGTTGAAGTAACCATTAAACGTCTTCGAGTGCGGCGGTTAGTCAAACAATTTGGATTTTAAAGATATTCTCCGTTCAGTTACCGATAGACGTAATAATGACCAATTTCTGACAAGGCCTGAATATAAATGACTTTAATTATCCACCGCATATTGCTTATGATTCAATACCCACGTTAAACATCTTCTATTTTATTTCAGTTCCTTTACCAGACGTTTTGGTTATCAACCGCGCCATAAATTAAGAATGAGATTAAGAGACCGAGAACGAACTTCGACAAATCATTCCTCTGACTCATTATGCGGCTACTAAAATAACTTTGTATTGAATAAGAAAAAGATTACCTTCATCTCTTCTCTTCTTTTTGATCGCATTATTTATTCATTGATTGGCCTTTTCATCTATTTTTTTTAGATGATTTATATATACAGCGCAAGCAACTTTTAATTCATGCTATTTATGGCGATGTAGTGCCCGGGACATTCATTAGTTCATTCATTACTGAAGGTCGTGGTTTTTTTTAATTTAATTTAATCATTAATAATCATCTTCTTGTTAATAAAACAGTACTAATTTAAAAGTAACACCACTTTATTTACTTTTTCTTTTGATATTGCCAGTTCTTTGTTTACATTTTTTTATATGAGATTCTGAAATAGAGTTATAGTAAACCATACTTTATGAGGTTTGTATCAGTATCAACTTTAAAGGCTTTAACGGATACATTAAACATACTATTAGTAATGGAGACATTAAACATATTACTTAGTCTTAAAAGACTACATATGTCATACATATGACATATAAATACATATGACATATTGAACCATTACCATAAAATGGACCACTACACTCGATTATTGAGCACCAGACTCGACACTCCGTCTGTCCTATTTCAAGTTCTGTATACATCCTTTGCGTGTTTCTGAATTGTCATTCATTACAAGCGTACCAACAAATTGTTGTCATCCGCTGTGAATGTTTTCATCTCAAGCAATGATCTCAAACAAGAACCAAATTGAAGAGAAATTATGGCCCAAATGAGTTGCAAAGAACTACTTATTAACCGACTTCAAAAAAAAGGAGGAGGTTCTCAATTCGACTCGTATATTGTTTTTTTTTTAACTTATTTTTTAAAAGTGATATGCGTTTGAATTTGTCTTCACCTCACCTAATTGGAAGCGACGTCCAAAAAGACAATGTCGGATGAGACGTACTTGCCTAGAGGAAACGTATTCATTCCAAATATAAGACCCTAATTTGGTAGTTTGGACCAGGTACGCGGGCAGAAAAAACCCCACTTCATAGTAAGTAGGTATACCTAGTTCGCAAGAAAAAGGTGGATGCGCGACGCAAAAATTGAACGCCTAGAGGAAACGTATTCATTCGAAATATGAAACCCTAATTTGGTAGTTTGGACCAGGTACGCGGGCAGAAAATCCCACTTCATTGTAAGTATACCTAGTTCGCAAGAAAAAGGTGGATGCGGGACGCAAAAATGGAACGCATACCAGGTATGGGGATAATGATTGACGGGTTGCTTAATGTACCTGGCTTATTTAACCGAAAATCTTGCGCTGAATTTTTATGAGCTACATTCCGTTGATTTACTATGTTGAACTGCAATGATATATTATGCTGCATCTTAAAATATGATCCCGTCTGCGTAAATCATTTTATGATTCGATTTTGAGGAAGCTACAAATCTGGCAGATGTGCACCAGATTATAAGGTAGACTGGTTTACAAAGGAGCTTATAAAAAAGGTTCGAGGCAAGTTTAACAAGCATTAAAATGAAGTGTTTTTTCGCCGAGACGACAGCAGGTGCCGGTACGAGGCTCGCTATTGGCTCAAGTTTCAAGGGCGCAGACAACCCCAAACTTTGCCGTGGAATAACTAATAATGATACACATGCTTCGATTGTTTCCGCGTTACTTGGTATAAGAGCCTGAGACATGCAACGTAAGGGCTATAGATGTCTTCAAGTAATCAGTTTTTATTCATTGATTTTTATGGTTGCTTTTTTTTCAATCGATTGACAACGATTCCCATTACGAGAGAGTTTAGTTTGAAGAGTTTAAGTTAAAAATCTTTGATATCTGGCGAAAGCGAAAACAAGGATTCGGATCAGCTATTCAATGCCTTTAAAGCGCAATTACGATACAATAAGCATTTGTAGCCCATCTAAACCAGTACAAGGGTGAACTGTTACCTACATTACGGTTAATGTGAGTTACTTTTAAGGCTTCCCGCCTGTCTGAAAGGCAATAAAAGAGGAAAGTTGGGCGTTCGTTCGATACCATTCGATCTTGGACCGTGACTCACCGCAAAATCAGGCAACAATCTTGTGTAACTTGGTCCGTCTTTCGCCCCAGTATTTTGTTGTACAATTCTAAGAATCGCCACGGATTGTTGGTTAATTTCCTGCGATCGTGTTCGGCTATTCATATTCGAAAGCAAAACATTTCCGTTGGGTCAGTAAACGTCAGTCGCACTTACTAAAGTTAAACCTCAAAGAAACTTAAAATACGCGAAGCTATTTATTAAGAAAGTGGAGCAGAGTCGAGTTTAAGTATATGGGTAAGCATAGAGTTATAAAATTTCATTCACTAAGTAAGTACCTACTCCATTTAGTCGCCGGAAGTTGTCAAGATACCTCAAAACTTTGCCGAGAGACTTTAATAAAATTCCTTGTTCACTTCAGTGAATCACCAACATCGGCGATGGTTAATGCTGCTTCGCTATGAACCTTCAAGAGTTTTACGCTGTCATTAAAAATTTCAACATTTTCTACATAGTTGAGTCTCCCTAAACGTTTATCGGCTACTGATAAATCATCAGGACAATATCGGCTAAACTACAGACATAAAATTATGTTATTAGTCTTTTATTATCCTTTTATAGCCTCTATCTCTGCCCGCGTGGAAATTATCACTCTCCCGAAGGAACTACTTAATTTTTCGGGAAATATTTCGTCGGACATAGTTATGATCTCAGTAACGATGAAACTTTTATGTATTCTGGGATCGGTTTCAATAAATCGTTAGGGAAGAGTAGGAGTGTTTATGTTAGACACAAGGAGATTCGGTTTTGTAAATCGTACCAATTTATTAAAACGTAGCCCAAATTAATAGGCCGAGTAACAAATGAGATCAGAGGAATATATTCAACACTATTAATTCAGCAACCCGACTCGAGGGTAACAATACGAGAAACGATTGTTTAACAGGGATGTCATAAACAGGAAAGCGTCGCGACTCGCGCTGCGGGGAGCTGTCTCTGTGATGGCAGCCCTGCAGACAAATCCCACATCAACATGTATCCATGTCACATTTCATGGAAACATATGTCAACCACGGACACGCGTGTCTCAAAAAACCATCCCTAAATATTTCGACGGTTTAGCTCCACATGTTTTCCTAATCGAGCAGATCATCATATATAATAAACGTCGCTAACAAACTAACAACTTGTTTGTTTAGTAATTGTTAATGCTTCGGAGACTGGTAGTCGCTTGTTTTTATTATTGTATGACTTCATATTTTTGTAACCAACTACTGACGGCAGATGTTTAGCCGGCAAAACCGATGACGTTGAATTACTATCCAGTATTCCACTAAGTTCATGTTCCGTAATACTCAACCAGCAAAGAATACAGACTTCGAAAGTGTTCACAATAAGCAAAAAGAGTATTGTCGTATTGGTATTACAAAACAATTTTATATTTCATTGCCTAGCTAAGCTTCAGAAGCGATATCAAAAGATGAAGTATTTTATATCAATTTGCGCATTCGTGCAAAGTATATTTAAGTAGCTCTCTCCCGAACCGGTCTTAGCTTTTTAATGGCAGCATTTATGGAGGATGGGGGTAAAATATCCGTATAGAGGAAGACGAACTAAGAATTCCTGATTATGATTACACTCGTGAGAGGAATATTTGCTCCACATAGATATTAAAATTAATATTGGTAGAGCGTGACGTATATTCTTTTGTGGTCGGGATGAAAGTTTGTCTTTGTGATCAAGATATACTTTTCTAGCGTTTATAAAGGAGTTTCCGGGATTTTTTATAACAAAGAAAATAATATGTGCTTCGGAAGACATAATTTCTGACATCACATAGTAATATTTTTATGTGCTAGATAGACCATCATGCATTACACAATTTATACATACGTGGGATAATAGGTTACTTGACGGGAAACGAGCGACGATGAAAACAGCATGCTTGTTTAGAAGAAATCTATTCACTCGACACTTTAAGACCCCAAGATTATAGGAACATCTAAGCATTATTGTCGTTTTAACAACTACCTAGAAAAAAAACTTACCTCCAGATATACCACCCTAATTCATAACTCTTTTGTATCTGTCTCCTCAAAAGCCTACCTACCTAATCAAAATGTCAAAGACATGTTTCTTTAAAAAGCAGCGGTAGTAATCTGGCCCCACGGTCGAGCGCAATGAAAATCTTTGTCGGACTCGAATGGACATTGATTGGCCATTGTGGTCGGCAACAATAAGCAATCATACGGGTCTAGTGCTAATAGTGGCAGCTCCGCGCGAAACGCACTTCATTTAACGCCACTCATTATGATGGGCACTTCAGCTCGCTCGTCCAACGGTGATGTCGGAACAGTCACTTTAGATTTCATTACCATTTCACTATAATATCCATAGTGATTTGGATGCTGCTGTTATAAGATTGCTTGGTGAGATTCGGCAACGGCTTGTCCCCCTTGAGCCTAAGGCCGGCCGTTCTTTGGATACGTTTTCATCCGAAATCAATAGTGCGCTCACGTACGAAGCCTTACGAACAATCCCATCCTTTTAAGTACAAGGTGGGAGGCATCGGCAACGGCTCGACACTCTTCAGCCTAAGGCAGTACTTTGGATGTTTTCGTTCAAAATCATTCGTGCGCTAACGTATGAAGCCGTACGAACAATCCCATTGTTCCAAGTACTATCGAAACTCGCAGATGGCAATAGTAACTGGATTCTTACGATTAATTCGTATGCAGTCTGCGCGCCTTTATAGTATTTGGAAGAATGGGATTGTTCGTACCTCGTCGTACGTTAGCGCACGAATGAAAATCGGATGAACACGCATTCAAGGTGCGCCCAGCCTAAGTCATATCAAAAAGCTAAGTGCGTGTTCTGATGCCTGGTTCGATGCAGGTGTCTTCTAGGTAAGCATGCGTTATCTTACATCATAATATCTGATAGCGACAGAGGTCAAATGCTCGCCTATTATTTACAAAGAAACCTCAGCTAAAATATTAAATAAATGCTGATTATGTAACAGGTCTTTATACCATTTAATATTACGAGACAAACTAGTTCCCTTTGCTTTCATTCAGTCTCATATCAAGCCTCCATTGTGAAAGCAAAAAGCAATCGGAAGTCATCGAGAGCCGTTTCAACGGATTTGAAAGAAGATTGGACTCTCACTAGTTCACTACACCGCATTTTCTAGTGTATTTTTTTTATATTCACCTTTGATTTCGATGTCGGGCCTCAAATTACTTCCGAACTTAACTCTCCGCTTACAGATTTAGTCACGAGTTCGACAGTTAGACACCTTTGTTCTCTTTGAACATTTTTAGCGGAGAACATAGGATTTCGTTTAGATTTCCAATTACTTCTACAACTTAGAGACTATTTTCAGAAATACCACAGAAAATCAATTAAAATTCTGTCAGTGAAGGCAATCGGTTGAGTTTATTTTTAAAGCGATCGCCGGCTCACTTTGTGGAGTGGGTTCCCTAGGGTAACATACAGACAATGTTCGTTTAATAGGCAGCCATTGTAATATCGGCGTCGATTAATTACAAACGCTCATTTGCCTTTTATTTTGGCGGTATTTTCCAGCGGAATCAACGAGCTCGACTTTATTATTAAGCGATGATCAAAAGTAAATACCCTCAATGAAGATAATTGTTTTATATCGGCTGGAATAAACGAGGATTCTTTTTACAAACGAATATCTTGTGTCTTTGTTAAAAGAAAGTCAACAATCAGGGGTATAACGGCCACTTATTCGAGCAATAGGAAGTTGGAAGGGCGTATTGGTAGGTTGTATGTGTAGCCGGTAGTGTACCCTTGGGAGGAATATCGACAACATACCTCTAATAGGGATCTATTGTGTTTGCCCCGGCTTAATTACAACTGTTCACTGGCTGACCTATCGCCATTAGAGAAAGGCCAACGTTTATTTTTAACAAGGTAGTAGCAATTAAGAGAATGTGTTGATATTTAATCCTAATTCCCGCAGGCCCAAGCGGACTCGTCCGAGTTCCAATACGTAGACCGGTGCAGCCACAAAGGTAGACGGGTCGGATCTTGTTCCACTGCTGTCTTCCTTCTTCCAGATGAGATTTACTATCGGGGAAGTTAGTAAATTTCATTGGCCTAGCTGTACCTGCCGACCATAAATGGTCGTGCGGGTTAAGCAACGCTTGGCGCGGTCATTACTTGGATGGGTAACAGATAATTTGTGTGGCAAACAATTTACTTTCTCGAGCTCCTCCGTGCTTTTGAAGGCACGCTAAGCAGCTGTTAGTCTCCGATAGCAGTCGTTAGGTCAAGTTAGAGGCCTTAGGGCGACCTGAAAACTCTAACACTAGGTGAGCCACACCACTATATGAAAAGTAAGGAAGGAAGGTGAGATAGTGGTAAACACTCACCCCCTTACCTATAAACGATGATTAACAGATGACTAAGTTATGTAACGTGTGTCTCTGTCTGTCAACTTTAAAACGTCATGCCACAGTTAAAAGACAAACGGTGCATAATTTATGCGGCGGTTAATCATCGTTTATAAGGGAGCAATATTTATCGCGTTAAGTAACATTACTTTAACTTGACCTAGTTTAATAATATGATGATGATGACATTATCTCTGCAACATTACAATATGAAATAATAAAAAAATACTCTGACATAAACGAAATTAACCTATCAGTTCCATACATTATCAGCTTTATTTTTAATCATATTATAATGAAGATTTATACATAAGGTTCGTTCGTAACGATCGTAAGTGCCTTCAAGCGTCGAGTGAATAAATAAATTTGAAATTTACTTTGATATCGCGAATTTCAAAGTTACGATAAATTTGTAATTTAAAACAACGCTTTTCCGCGACATCTGGGTTTCAATAAGTAAAGGTGACTTGACGTGTCGTGATGCGTCAGTAGCCTATCAGTTTCATATATTTTGTACGCTACACTACTACACACAATGCCGGCGGCAGTACCGGCGGGTGTTCCTGCCGCCGGACTTGCCGCACCAACGACCCGCCGATGTGGCCGCCGAGGTGTGCTGCCGGGGGTGCCGGTGTCAGTTCGTTCCTGGCATTCGAGTGGTAAAGGTGTGATGCTTGGCGGCTTTGCGCGGCATATGCCGGCGGCACAGCCGATCGGCATAAACAAATTTGACACGTCACGTCAGGTAAAAAATGTTTATCCTTTACGCGAACCGATTACGATGAAACTTGGTATGCATATAGCTAGAAATCTGGATTGACACATAAGCTATGTCAGGACTAATGCGGGTAAAACCACAGGGCGCTGCTAGTATGAACTAAATTGCGTTAAAATGCAATCAGACAGAAAAAACTACATTCAGGACTCCGTTTATCGAATTAGGTGCAATAATCCTAGTATGTTTTCTGCAGAATTTTTCTCTTTTCTAACTATGGCTGGTAGTAAAACGTAATGGGCTATTTGAGGGAATGAAAACACATTTCAATATAATTGCAAGCGTTTTGAAAAGCAGTAACAATCAATGTTTTGTTGCAACTTGCAGCACCAATGCAACTTAATCTAACAAAGAGCTTGAAAAGCGCTGAGTGTTTTTTATCTTACTCATATTTTATGAGAAAGTATCTCTATCTGTTTATCTGTCTCTTACGCTTTCACGGCTAAACCGCTAAACCGATTTTGATGAATTTTGGTATAGAGATGGTATTTTTGGCATTTTACTTTCAAAAACATGATTCATATGCCTGCTTCTATGTATCATTATTATTTACAAAAAAAATATATAATGTAGTTATAAGTATATCCGTTGTCTGCCCATAGCTCAAGCCTAGTGCTTAGTTTGGGGCTAGATTGCGCTGTGTATATTGCCCCCTCAATATTTATTTATTAAAAAAATCAGATTATATTTTTAGGGTTCCGTACCTACCTAAAGGGTAAAAATGGGACCTTATTACTAAGATTCCACTGTCCACCTGTTTGTCTGCTGTCACAAGGATGTTTCTTATAAACCGTGATAGGTAGACATTTCACAGATAATGTATTTTTTATACCAACGTGTCGATCAAGTTTAATTAGGTGCCGAGATATTCTAACCGTGATAAATCCCTATTTTCAGTCCTACTGCTGTGGACATTAAAAATTCATAGGTTTGAAATAACCTAACATGAATATTCTTTTTACCAAAAAACCTCTATATCACAGTGATATTGACCAAACAAAATGTAAAAACCGGTCAAGTGCGAGTCGAACTCGCGCACGAAAGGTTCCGTACCATTATTATCTACAAAAAAAATACGGTATTTTGTATGGGGAGCACCACTTAAATTTATGTTTTATTCTGTTTTTAGTCGTTATAGCGGCAACAAAAATACATAATCTGTGAAAATTTCAACTCTCTGACTACCACGATTCATTAGATACAGCCTGGTGACAGACAGACAGTCTTACACCCATATTTATAGACGAATCTGAGTGATTACTATGGCTAAGCAACGCCCTGTCTCGCTATTATTAGTGATTTTTAACAACAACGAAAATGTAAACAGCCACATTACTTAGACAAAGTTATTACTTACTTAGAATTGACTATACATACTGGGGTCAGTAAAAGGGTTCCATTTTAACCCTTTGTGTACGGAACCCTAAAACTGATATAATTACTTAGAATGGACTATACATACTGGGGTCAGAAAAAGGGTTCCATTTTAACCCTTTGTGTACGGAACCCTAAAAACTGATACCTATTGCAATTTCATTGCCAGTAAAGCCTTTGGCACGTTATGAAGCTGCGAATAACCTAAAACCATCAGACATATGAAGCTCAAAGTTGGAAACTGGAATATCAAACAAGTCTCGTTTGGTTTATAAAAACGTTCGGTGTTAGAGAACACAGGAATCCCATTATATACTTGACGGAAGCTGCCAGCCAACAGCTATAAGCATGATCGAATTACGATATCAGATATACCTACCCCGGTCGCTGTCAGGAAGAAATTCGTACGTTGACCTCTTCTCTGTGTCTCTTGGTCACGTGACTCCGTGAAGAAAAATGGAAAAGTTATATAAAGTTAATTCTATAAATTTCTATTAATTTTTTTGTATGTAGCTCAAGGCTATTTTATTTAGAAAATTTATTTTTCAAGGAAAAATAGCCTCGCCGCAAGTGAAAATTTTTGAATGCTATTTTTCCTGGAAAAATAAATTTTCTAAGTTAATTCTAACTAAACTATACATGCTAAAAGGGTGAATGCTATTTTTCCTTGAAAATAAATTTTCTAAATAAAATAGCCTTGAGCTACATACAAAAATTAATAGAAATTTAAACTATACAGTTTAGAAAGCAAGGCGTAGTTACCAATTTTTATGAGATAATTAAGTACCTCACCTACTTACACAAAAAGTCCAATACCTATGATCGGCTAATGTGAAGGGGTAAAAAGAGGTTTTATTGTGTCATTTATTTTACTTTATTAACCGCCAAAGAGAAATGATTTAAAAACCATACAACGATCTTTTTCATCGAACGAAACTCGCGAAAGTGTCGAATGGCTATGAAAACAATCGAACAACCTTTGTTTTAGAGTCGAAAGAGCCATTTCTCTTTGGCAGTGGGAACGCAATTTTCTAAGCTTCATTTTTCCACAAATGCCCTGAATATTTGGCTGAAATTGCACAAAAATATGTGTTTCGTAGTCCCATGGTAAGCTACTAAAGCTTATGTTATGGTTATGATGACCAGACAACGTCAAAATTATATTTATTTGAGCCATTTCAACTGGTACAAATACTACGGACCACTACGCTCGTCTAATCAGTTATTTTACAAAGTAAACGATAGGTCATTCACGAAAATAGATTGTGATATCAAAATAACCGATAACGAAAACCGAATCCAGGCAGCAAAAGTACTTTTAACCTTAGCATGAACTAGGCAACTAACTAAAAAGTCGAACTAGGTTGTAACCACAACCGCCTGATAGTACGGACAATTACCGGCGAAAATTATAGCCGAACGTTTTGGAAAATCATCAAAATCAAAGAAGTAGTTCGCGTGACCGGTATCACGTAAGTTGGCGGCGTAACTAGGGTTCCCAACTTTTTTTTACAAGAAAAAAAGTATGTTGAGGCCTGGGAAGTAAAATTATCAGTATTTTAGAAAAAATAACAGTATTTTTTTTAAAGGACAACGTACAAACATACAACGTTACACTTCCCTGCTCGACAAGACAATCTTAATTTGCACGGAACACACATAATAGGTAATCTATATATGTATGTATTTACAAAAAAAAAAAGAGTATAATATGTAGTATATCCGTTGTCTAGTACCCATAGTACAAGCCTAGTGCTTAGTTTGGGGCTAGATTGCGCTGTGTGTAACGTCGTGCATTAGGCCGTATACAGAAAGAAAGCTGGAAACTTATAAGCGCTGACAAGCGCTTGTCGGCGCTTATAAGTTTCCAGCTTTCTTACTATACGCACTTATTTATTATTATTATAATCTATAAAAATATTATAAAAAGGAAAGACTTATTTATTTGTTTGTTTGTAATGTAATGAACGAAAAGGCTCCGAAACTACTGGATCGATTTCAAAAATTCTTTCACTAAAATAGAAAGCTACATTAACGAGGATGCCTTGAAAACCGTTTTTTTTTCTTCAACAATAAAAAGTTTAATGTAGTGAAAAACAGTATAATACTGTTTTAAACAGTATAGTTGGTAACCCTAGGTGTAACAGCAATTGAGTCGGACTAGTTTCTTTATCAGAACATCGATAATAGGCAAGCAACCGTCGCCGCATTTCGTTATCAGGTACCGGGACAAATTCTCGCCTCTTATTTGCTTACGATCGTGATGGCCGCGCCCAAACAATCTATGTGTTAATTTGTAACTGTCCTTTTTCATATTTCGAACTCGGAAACCGGTTTGGTCATTGTTAATTAAAAAGACGCGGCAATTTTAGTTCGTTTTTTTTAATTTGAAGATTTCGATTTGACACATTTTCCTAAAGAGAACATGTCAGATATAAAGACTAAAACGTCAGAATGTCAGATAGTCTAGAATGTCTATAATTTAATGGTCTATGAAGCAACTGTAGGTAGACTACCTATTAGTACCTACCTATCAACCTATGTCACTAGGTTGCGATTGGCAAATTATGACGAACGAGTTCGCTGGTCGTATTGGAATACAGACTATAGTTCTTACTCCTTAGAATTTAGACCAATGTCTAGTGCAAGGAACTGGTCTGGTCTCTACTAGAGTCTAGAAGAAGAAAGGTTGCTTGATGGTGATCCATTTCAAACTCGTCTCTCACGGACGAGCTTCACCAGTTCCAAAGTCAAACTGTTCGGGAAATTACTATGAATCAAAATTCGAACGTCGTTGTTAGAATACCTACCCAATATCTAGGTAATCTAAGGCCTGATGGTTTGCCTCTGGCCAAGGCGGCTTTGAAAGGGAAATAAGTAAGTAAACTCACTTTATCTGCCTACAAAATCTACTCCCATGAACTGTAGCCGAATGAAATAATATTATTATGCACATACCAACCCAACAACCGGCAATTTAACAGCCATTGCGATGACGTCATTGTTCAAGCAGCCGTGTCACAGAAGCCATAGTACCTCCTACCTACATCCACGGTTCAACCGTCGCTAATCGCAAAGTGCACCTTACATCGCCTATTCAGTCCACCACGGACGGTTACTCCCCAAAGGTGTAACAGCAATGTATGACGAATGGTAAAGTTTCCTAGTAGTTTTTCAAACGAGGTGAGTGCAAGGAGTATAAATTAAAGTTAATGAATGACTTATTGTGTGAGGAACAGGAAATTATTATTGTTGAACCGGCTGGTCGGGTTACGGAGGGTCGCGTGTCACTTGCGTTACTTTGTAAACTTATGAACTTTTGAATGACAAGTTTTTTAAAAAAAGTTTGTGTAGCTTTATGGTACTGTTTACAATTTTACTTACAAACATTGTTATTTCAAATGATCTTGCATATGCACACAAAATAACCTACCCACGTACCTACCTACATAAAATTCTTTGAATAAAAAACTAAGCTAGGGCCCAAAGAACTGGACTGGGTCTACATTAGAGACTAGAAGGAGAAAGGTCGCCTGATAGCGATCTATTTCAAACTCGTCAAGCTTTACTAGTTCCACAGTCAAACTGTTCGGGAAATTACTCACACACCTTTAAAAAAGATGAATCAAAATTTAAACGTGTCGTTGTTAGAATACCCACAATCTAGATAGGTATTACGTATAGGGCAATAGATTCAAAATTTAAACGTCGTTGTTAGAATACCCACAATCTAGGTAATCTAAGCTAGGGGCATAGATTTTTTTTTAAAACCATAATTCTCAAAACAAACTGTGGGTTAAAAACACTTTAAAACTACAAACTTCTAGCTCCCACTTCTGTCCCAGGTTCTGCATTCAACTTTTCAATACAAATATTTTACATTCGCGAGAAACTTGCTAAGCCTAGTGGTTATTACGAACCTTATTGAAAAGGTACCTTACTTCGTAGTCTTGGACTAGCTAGCTAGTAGCTACTTACCAACGAGTTTTGCATACGGAGCGAGTATTGTTCTCGATACGGCTTTACTAAGTATTTTAGCTTGAGGAAGTGGGTACCAACTCCATATAGGGCGAAGCAGACGAGGGATTCAAAATTGGATAGGTATTACATTTTTGAAATAAAAACTTCTTGGTACGCATATTTTTTAGATGAGATTTGAGATAAAACTGGACTCGCAACACCGTTACGAGAAGCTTGAATTTTTGAATAGAGAATTTGATTTTACGATGTCCAATCAACACAATATTAGCAGAACGAGATATAAAAGTAGGTACAATTGATGCGGTATTCACGAGATATTTTTTTTTCTGTGTCGGCGCAGTGCCCATGAAAGTTACTTTTTTGTCTATTTATTGCGTACTTACAGAGAGACAAAGAGAACGGAGGGACAGGATAATATTATAATAGTTCTTATAACTAGCTCTGAAGACCGCCAGACGGCGCGGGGCGTCCCGGTTTGGCCATACCTACCATAGATCGTGGTATTTTTAGTTTTAGCCCTATCAATCCGCTGTCCGTCTGTCTGTTTGTCCGTCACCAGGATGTATCTCATGAACCGTGTTATATAGATAAACAGTTGAAAATTTCACATAATGATGTATTTCGGTTGCCGCTAGGTATCACAACAAATACTAAAAGCAGAATAAAATAAAAAATATTTAATTGGGACAACGATGGAAACAACGAATGTGTGTTTTATGGTATTAACGGTTTTTAATAGATATGGATATTTTTGTATTTACTTTAAACCTATGAATGACGGTCGATCGCGTTAGCGCGGGCAACTTATCGACTGACCGTTTTGTCTGTGGTGTGTATTGGCCCGAAGGATTATGTGAATCTACTATTATAATGTGTTATGGTTAGTTAAGAGGCGGCTATTACGGGCTTTTCTGGAGTTAAATGTCACAATGACCTTACGTTGCGTGCGTCGCGGGAACTCGGCTTGTCTATCATTGAAAGGGTTGTGGGGATAAGGAATCTGTCATTCTGGCCATTATTACTGTGGTACTGCCGCCAGAAAAGGTTCATATAATCATGTTATTTTTTTCATTGTAATTTGAAACGATGATTTTGAAGCACTACTCAGTAAACGTACACTAGACAGGTAAAATAAAAATACGGTACTACGTAGGTATGTATTGTTTATTTTTATGTCTTATGAAAGTAAAATTAGAAGTAAGGAAATAAAGTAATATTTTATTTGGCCTAGGTAAGGTACCTAATACCTATGTACCCACCTACCTAGGGAGAACATTGATTGAGAGCATAGTAAAATACCTACCTAACTAATAAAATAACAAATTTCTGTATTCAACTGTGCCATTTTTTTAGTTCGCATTCATCCGGCACTCATTCTTCTTAAGCATAACATGTAGGTAGGTTGGTAGGTACCCATGCCTATTGTTATTCAAATACCTAACAATTACTTTATAAGCTATGGTCACGATCACCTTTCACCAAGCACTTTGGTCTTCGACAAAGTTTAGACTAAGCTATAAGGCACGTTATAAATACCTACCTATTTATGTTGCGTGTATTAAATACCTAATAAATAAAATAACGGTTTTTCAAGTAGGTACAATGCGTTTTTGTTTTCAGTGAAAAATCTGATTGTTATCGTAGTTTGAGTCAAATTAGGTAGGTACATCAGGTATCTTGCGATGATTTCTTTGATGATGCCAAAATAATTAAAAAAAATATCTCTGAATCACAATCTACCTATCTACCTAAGTAAAAATGGCGCTCTAAAATGTACGCAGATATGAGATACGAAAAATATTTTCATCGGAGATCTGAGAATTTTTTTAAGGTCTTCGATTCTAACCTCAAAATGTATTTAAAGTCAAAATACCTAAACATGTGAGAGCGGGACAGTGGAAGTTTTATTCGCCCATTCCTTTTACTTATCTTTCTACGTTAATCTATTTAAGTGTCGAATTATTAAGTAGGTCACGGTAGTAGGTAGGTATCTAAGTAACTAACCTTACTTGATTAATTTAAGTGTGTGGCTAAGCTACGCGTTTTCTAATAAAGCTAGCTTAACTAAGATAAATAAAAGGCACCATCTTACAGTATTTAACTCATCCAGTGTAGCTAATCTAAGAATTAGGTAACATAGTGAAAATCTTAGTGGTGTTTCAAAGGGCCTATGCCTATCTAAATAATTAATAAGTATATTATACGTATTACCTGTAAAATAAGTTTTTTAGGAGCGGGTGGAATTAATAAACCTGTTTGAATAATTTACCTCATTTCCATAGAGGTAATGTAAGCATAGGTACTTGCTTACATTTTTTCTCACTCTATCATTACATTAAGCTGAGGCTGAGACCGAGAGCGCAGGACACAGCAATATTCTATTTTATCTATGATTTAAGTAATACATAAGACATAAGTAGTCTATGGTACCTACCTACCTTATTAAAAACACCCTTTTTTGTAAAATTTCACTCAGTAATTTTGTCTTATTAAAAATGACTAAATTTTAATGAAGTAGCAGTAAAATGGTTTTGCAGTGTATTATTTTTTAAATCTCATATCCTAACTCTAACATAGCTAGGTATATCATTTTTGTAGAATAAAATAAAAAACAATTCCAAAAACATTGTTATCTTTTTCTGCGAACCGTACCTGCCTAAAACTGTATCATCAATGGTGCAATACAATAACAACAAGCATTATTCATTCATGCTATTCTCTGAAACGTGACAGGTAGAAGATAACCTACAGAATGACAACGGATGGACTTACTTAGCTTACCTACAATAATTGTTTGACATCACGTCCCTAGTTACTTATTACAGGTCATTCCCAAACGTTCCTAAAAGGGAACAATAGCCCGTAGAACAAAGAAGCAAGCCCAGTGTTGGCACAGGTAGATAAAATTTTTACCTTTTGTATACTGCGCTGAGGACGCCACCGCTAGCGCGCACACTGCCAGCGCCGCAAGCAAACCTTTTTCACTCCCGCGCACGACCATGTTCTCTTTTATAAAACTTTTATTACAATTTCAATCACGTCACTATTGTAAAAACTTGTCACAAACTCCAATCACGCTCTCACGATGTCTTGTTGCACAAAACACGCACACTATCTCACAACATAAACGCACACCCATTTGAAAAATGTTCGTTTATCCGATAAGGTAGGTCGCCGCGCCGTTTCACAGTCGTGGGACGAAGCATGCAGGTAAAACGAGTAAGCCTATTAAGTTTCAATGACTTAAAACTACTTATTCGAACCGTTCCACGTTAGCTAAACACTAAAGATTAGATCCGACACGGCAGTTCTTCTAGATTTTATGTTTGAAAACTTCACATAATTTCGTAAAAGAATTTCGAAGTTGAGAGCGATAACGGACGCGACGCGTGACACGACCGCACGGCGCATCGTTCGCCTCAGACTGAAGTGAAGTGAGCGAACAATCAACAAGTTGCGGGAAGCGCGCGAGGCGGGCTGTTGTTGGCCGCGCTCGCTCGGAGCATGCGCCATCCGTACCTATGTTCATACTCGACCACCACAAACAATGTCGTTTGGTTTCCCCGCGTCCCGCGGACGCCGACCGGCAACTTCATAACAGCAACCAAGTTAACTAGACACGCGGTTTTATTAAAAACTAAACTTATTACTGTAAAATTTGAAATTAACTTAGATACTAGCGCCATCTCCAACTGTTCCTATAGTTTGGTGAAAGTTTAGAACCAGTTTGTTTTCGCGCAAAAACGAAACGAGCGCGAACAAAACCGCAAACGATCACAGCCTGTTTCTCTCTCATCTATGAGCATTAGGTATAGTGCCTGCGTATTTTAAATAAACGATTTTCTTAAAACCTGTTTTTAATTTTGAATCTGTCAGTTAACATTCGACATAACAATGCCGCAGTTCGGTCGCATCGTGGTTGTTTTCTTCACAACTTCCTCTTGATGATTGCTCTTGCATGTAATTGGTTTTACTCTGGAATATAAACATTTTTACGACGTCAATTCCCGTAGGTACCGTAGATAAAGTGGTGACATCTACACTAACCCAACTTAAGTAGGTAGGTAGGTAAGTAAGTATAACTACCAAGATAGTTAGGTTATATTTATTTATATAACGTATCTTAGACGATGGGAATAGAGGGATGGATGTTTCTCTCAATGGAGTAGGTACTTAAGTAATGTAATCTACTATTAGGTAAGTTCAAAATAGACGATGACACTTACACTTATACCCTATTTCAGTAACTTAGATCAAAAAGGTAAACAAAAATCCCATACAATTGACATTTAAAAGAGACAGTTCTTTATTTAGGTACTTTTTCATTTAAAATTAACAGTTCTTTGTTTATATTTTTGAACTATGTTTCTGAAATAGGGTATCTAAGTACACTTTACTTAAAACAGACCACCCTACCCTACAACATATGCACGAATTTCTTTCTTTGCTGTAAGCTGTAGGTGTGGTCTGTTTTAGTTTAGCCAAAGTGTTAGTGTAAGAGTCGTCGCGTATTTTCAGCTTTACTTGAACTTACGTGGACCCCTAAACATCTTTATGTCCCTATCTATCTACCTACCAAAGTAGAACTAGGTACCTACAGATGACCAGCTTACCTGTGTCCTAGATCTGGTCTGTGCACCAATCCCACAGGTCCCAACATCAGGCACACACGGCGACCACTCCTCCCACTCACTTGATTCACAAATAGAGTTCACGGGACTCCTGGACTCTGCCGCCCACGGTGATATTGGTTCGCTACAAATAAGATTAGACTTTTAGAACGAATTCTAGTGCATCCGCCCTCGATATCCAGGTAAGTTAAGGACGAGGCGACTCTTACCATTTCCATACAAACTAAATTACCAAAATAAATTATGAAAAATTATTATTTCGGTATTAAGTTTGTATGGAAATGGTAAGAGTCGCCTTGTTCTTAAGTACATATCTGCCGCATGTCCCATATGAGAAGTGGACATAACAAAGAGATTTAGGGGGAAGTCTACCTACTCTTTTCTTCATACAAACTTTACAAACGTAGTCGACTGTTTTCTCTCTGGATAAAGACGTAAGAGAAAATATTTTTTTGCCATAAAACCTATAAACCCATACATTTTAATATAAAAATTATTTTACAAAGAAAATTTAATAGTTGGATATAAAATTACTAGATAACCAATCACTTCGCCTCCTAGGATCACCGATTCTTGACGAATCGCTAAAAGATTTTATAGAAGAAAAAATTCAAAATTTTCTTTCTGTTTCGGAACGCCTCCAAAAAATTAACATGCATGTGGCTTTTTTTATAATAAGATATTGTCTTTTCGTGCCAAAATTCATGTATTCTCTTAGATGTTGTCAGCTTTGGAAACATCCCTTGCTTACACAACAGCTTGACAACATCATAAGAGATACACTCACCACCATTTTAAACACTTCTTTAGACGATCGCGCTTGGCGGCAAGCCTCTCTGCCAATAAGGTTTGGAGGTCTCGGTATTCGCAAAATTTCAAGTGTATCTATGCCAGCTTTCTTGTCTTCCATATACAGTACTTCGAGCTTAGTACACGCAATTTTAGAACCTATAAGTCCAAATTGCCAGTTAAACTACTTAAATGAAGCCACAGAAAGCTGGAAAAGAGCCTGTCCAACGGAGTCGTTACCAAAAGCCCCCTCTTCTCAGAGGCAATGGGACGAGCCGCTCTGCACGTTAGAATTCAATGACCTGATATATACTTCAAGTTCATCTGCAGAGCGTGCTCGTTTACATGGCGTTACTCGATGGGAATCGGGTCTTTGGTTACAGGCGCTACCATCCCGTAATATTGGTAATCTATTAGAGAATAACACATTTCGGTTGGCCGCATCTCTTCGTGTAGGTGCTTTCTGTACAGCTCCTCACCGGTGTAATTGTGGAGAGCCTGTAGACCGGCTCGGTCACCACGGATTATCCTGCCCAAAGAGTGCGGGCAGGATACCACGGCACTCCAGCCTGAACGATGTCATCCGTCGGGCCTTCGGCAGTGCCGGCGTCCCGTCAACTTTAGAATCTAACGGGCTTTTACGGGACGACGGCAAGAGACCCGATGGAATGACTCTCGTTCCTTGGAAGATGGGTAGGCCCCTAGTTTGGGATGCGACTTGTGTGGACACGTTGGCTCCTTCCCATCTTCCAGTAACCACGGTGCGGGCAGGAGCTGCCGCTGATAAAGCGGAAAACCTTAAACGGCACAAATATAGTCATCTAGATAGGGGTTACATGTTTGTGCCGTTTGGGGTGGAGACTTTAGGTCCGTGGGGGCCGGCCGCTCTGGAGCTGTACAGAGAGCTAGCTAAACGTTTGGCGGAGGCTTCGGGTGACCGGAATGCTGGCTTGTATTTTGCCCAGAAAATAAGTATTTGTATACAACGGGGCAATGCAGCCAGTATTCTGGGCACTTTTCCCTCCACCAAAAGTTTAGCTGATTTAGATTTATTTTAGTTTTTAGTTAGTTTTATTTTAATCAGTTTTAGTTTTAATTTAGTTTTTAATTTTAATTATGTTTTATAGGTGTTTGGTTTCATTATAAATATAATATAGTTGGAAAAATAATCAATAAATAAAATAAACAAATTCAGTTTACTTATATTTTAAAAATTCTAAGCCATGCCTTACCTAAGCGGAAGGAAACCAAAATAACTTACTCCCCTGGTATTTCTTCGGGCGCTGCAACAAGAAAAAAAATATCGAAATTAAGTAAAGCTTGAAATTAAGTACTTAACTCATTTTTTGGTTCTAATCGCGCCGTTTATCTTGAAGAAGAGACCTGTCTCGAAACTTTGAGCATTGAAATAATGCTAAAAACAATAAACACCACACGATTAAAACCGATAAAAACGTGGTCATCGAAACTCCTCTTCTCATCCGAGCGATGTTCCCGGTTGCATCCCTTTCCCCCCTAAACCCCAAATTGTTTTTTTTAACTGGGGTTGGCGCAGTAGGTAAGTCATCAATAATCATTGACCATCATCATCATCCGAGCGTTGTTCCCGGTTGCATCTCTCTCGAGAGCCCGGGGTCCGCTTTCCTACTTTTACGTCTCCACTTCGCACGATCTTCGGCATCCTGTGTAGTGAGGCTATTTGCACGCATATCCGATCTTACAACGTCAAGCCAGCACTTCTTGGGTCTTCCCAATCTGCCGCGGCCGGGCGGAGGCGCCATGGCAAGACATTTGTTTCCCACGTAACTAACAGGTTTTCGTAGAACGTGGCCGTACCACCGTAAGCGGCATTCTTGCAGTTTGTCTGCAATGTCTTGGACATGAAGGCTGCCCCTGATGCGGGAGTTTCTGACGCGATCTTTTCGCGTCACATCCAACGCAGTATCTTCATCTCCATGACACGCAGCTCCTGCTTATGTCGCTCAAGCAATGGCCACGCCTCACTACCATACAAAAGGACAGGTCTAATGATCGTTTTATCTATAGACCTGTTCCTTCAGCTTAACCGGCATTTTCGGGTCAATAATCATTGACCATAATGACCTTCTGCAAAAAGATTTGGCAATATTTTCTGACCGGCCGCCTGACTGACACCAACCCTCCTAGGGACCAAGCAGTTTATCCACCACCGCGCGGGAGAACTTAAGGTATGCTAGTCTCCCGCAGATGCTAACTGTACGTACATTACAAATTACTTTGTCAAAGTAGTAGATTAAAGAATACAAGTTGGTGTTACCTGCCGCACAATCTCGAGGGTCCCACTCGTAAACATCGAGCAGCCTCACCTCCAACACAGCGAAGGGCTTCAAATCTTTCAGATTCATTTGATAGAACGGAGAATTTATATTAAACGAACCCACTTCGACTCTTTCTATGTTGTTTACTGGTTGAGTCATTGATTTTGGCGACTGAAATAAAAAATCGAGTCTTAAAATATGGATAGATGAAGCCTATCCAAATTTTAGGAAAAAATAACATTATTTTGAAATTAAAAACATTTTACGGTTTGTATCGCGTGGTGTTTATTACTTTTAGCATTGTTACAAGGCTCAACTTTTCGAGACCTTTCCAGGTCCCTTCTTCAGGATTGACTGAGATGTGATTTGTCATTTTAGTGTATTAAAAAGTTACAGTGAAACTACCGTCTTATCAAAAATCAAATATTAAAAAGGTATCAAAACGTCCTTAATTTCAATACAACATCGCGAAAACTGAAGAAAAATCTAACATTATTTTGTTTAAAATGTGGATAGGCTTCAACACCTTTCGACATTTTTATCAGAGTAAAACGAGCGAGATCTTGCAATGAAAAACAGCCTTTTCATCGTTTCTCAGAATCTCTCTATTAATAATTCAAAGTTTTTGACAAAAACTATATGATTGTGTTTGATTCGCGAATCATTAAATGTGGCATGGCATGCGTCAACAGTCCTCGAATTCGCGGAACATCACTCTTCCACTCGCTCCAGACATACAACATTGATTGATGGATATTCCGATATGGTTACCGAAGCGACCATCAGCTTTTATAACATTGCTTTTAAGTTTAACACTCTTTCGTACGTCCGTTGTTTGTATTTTGGAGGCTTTTTGATCTCCGGTGGTGAAAAAGAAAATAAGGTGTTTTACAATGACATGTGTTTTGTGATTCATAACACACATGTCATTGGAAAACACCTAATTTTGATTTTTAGTGGATATTATAAGTTATGTATGATTTATCCACTGAACTCGAGCCTAGGTATAGTTATAACTTCTTTGGATTTATCATAAAAGGTGTAATAGGTATTTGGATTACGTGACATGGTAGCGTTGGCGTTTGAACGAAATAAATCGATATTGTTTTGTTTTTTTTACATCGCTAAGTAAAAAAAAAATGTTTGACAACTTAAGGGCCCTATTCTGAAAAACTGAAAATCCATGTCGGGCGCATCGAAAATTGTTGATTATTTCATGACGGAATGTCGTAGAACTTTTTTTGTGTACAGATTGTAGGCGACATTGTTTCCGATATTTTAGTGCAGTTTCCATACAAATATGTCGAAACGTATTGAAGCCTATCGACATTTTAGCCAAATCAGACATTTTTTGTCTAAAATTTGGATAGGCTTTGCACCAATAGGAGGTTCTTGTCTTAAAACTACACCAAAATGTAGGAAACAATGTCACCTACAATCTGTGCACAAAAAAAAGTTCTACGACATTCCGTCATGAAATAATCAACAATTTTCGATGAGCCCGACAGGGATTTTCAGTTTCAAGGTCGTAGGCGTTGATACGCCTCTTAAGTCTATTTTGATTTAGTTTTTTAGGCAGTACACTTGCCTTCTTAAAATTATACCATTTCGAAAGTGCGTCCCGCGGTTTCACCCGCGTAAGTCCCGATTCCGTGGGAATATCGGGATCAAAAGAAGCCTATGTTACTCAGGGTGAATGTAGCTTTCTAATGGTGAAAGAATTTTTTAAATTTGGTCCAGTAGTTTTTGAGTTTATTCATAACAAACACACACACACACACATACATAATAACACATATATTAATTTAGATTCCATAATCCATAATCTAATCTCTATTCCATAATTGCTTCCATAAGCAAAACAAAAAGGTTAGTAGGTAGGTACCTAAGCCAGTAAAACTGGCTCAGTGGAATGGCTTGGGATGCGGCACAGAGTGACTGGTCCATTACTTTTACGAGAATGGAAGACGACATTTCGGAAGTTGCTCAAAACAACAACATTCCAAATGTCATATTCGTGAAATAACAATTCAGAGAGTGCGCAATCTCCGACTAACGAAAACCAGTCATCATTGGGCCAATTTGTTCGTTCCGTTATATACATTTTAAGATGAGAATAACTTCCCTATGGTCATGTACCAAAAAGAGAGAAAGGGCCTGCGTTAAGGAGGATATGGGGTAGAGGGGGGTGAGCGAGACATTGATAGGGTTGAACAGATTGGAGGGGAGGAGAAGGGCATGATATGCCGACCCCATATTGTGGGATAGTGGCAGGAAGAAGATAAAGAACTAACCTATATTTATTACAAGCTGCGCCCGCGGTTTCACCCGCGTAAGTCCCGATTCCGCGGGATTTACGGGATCAAAAGTAGCATATGTCCTTCTCCAAGGTCCTGTTTATCTCTATACTAAAATAATTCATCAATATAGGTTCAGCGATTTAGGCGTGAAAGCGTAACAGACAGACAGACAGACAGAGTTACTTTCGCATTAATAATATTAGTAAGATTAGTAAGAAGTAAGATAAGGTAATATTTAAAGTAGCACATTTCCCTCACCTCATAAGAAACCCCATCCATAGTACCAGCATCCCACGGATACAGTGGCAATGAATAATTCTTCAGCCAACCATCCGGCGTACAGAGTTCAAACTTGGATGTGCCGAGGAACCAATCGGGCGAAGGTTTCAAGGCTATGGCCACAGAGAACAAATGGTGGATGTAGTCTACTCTGAAGAGAGAGTGGGAAGGTTCGTGCATGTGGGGATGGTGGCGACGTTTGCCTCTTATTAAAGTACGGGTACCACCTGATTCTGACATCTAGAACAAAATGAGAAACTGAATGATAAGGCACGACTGTTCGACTTCACATGTCAACACATCACGTGTACCTATACACATAACACGGTGATATCATCACATAAGATGAATCGCATATGACTAGGAGGGTGATGATGAGTGATCAAGTGAAACCTTTTCAATTGGAAAAGTAAAAGTTTCTAAGCCTTGTGAGCTTTCGTGATACACCTTAATTTATACCTTTGCAATAGATGTTGGATTTCCTAAATAAAATAATAAATAAATAAGCTAACACCTAAAGGCGGAACCAGACATCTCGAGGCGTGCGTCGCGAATGGTTTGTCCCACACCACATGACACATGCTCAAACTGAGCACGCAAGAACCACGCCACGCACAGGGTTCGTCAGTAGAACAATAGAAAAACACTCGTCCGTCCACACGGAACACTAAGGCGGCTTTCGCAACGATCGATCGTATGACGCGAATGCTTACTGTGAGCACACACGTCCACACAACCCGAGGCATGCGACACGAACCATTCGCAACGCACGCCTCGCGATGTCAGGCTACCGACTATACCTAACTTGTACGTGTAACTGAAATAAACTTACACTATTTATAATTTCCCTTTCAATAACAGTCGAATTGGCTTCCTCAGCCAACAACTTCAGGCCTAGAGAGGCTTTACTGCTGGCTTGCCACAGCGTGAAGTTGAAGTCATGAGACGCTCCCACCAGGTGGCTGTAGCCGTTTTCGTCAGGTTTACTGGGGTACCAACGAGGATGGGCTAGGCGAGACCAGCGTCCGTTGAAGGTTATCTGGTATCACGAGAAATAGAACAATTACATCACAGTGTTATATTTTATTTTTAAGTGCTTAAGCCTGCACTGGGCTTTCTTAGAAACCGACGCAGGTAGACTAATTCGTCAAGTCAGTACTCCCGGATTGAGTAAAGATGCGTTGTTGGTTCGAATCCCGCTCTCCGTCGATTGTTGTGTTTTTGCAGAAGTATTATTCCTTTAAAATATTTCTAATTGGATCACAGTATAAAGAAACAAAGACCGGACTTTTATTTTGTTATTTTAAACCTAGAAACAAATACAATGACAATAATACTTTTTATTGTTTAAACGATTACCTCGCAATGTGATCACATCATCATCAATGTGTGTCAATGTTAAGAGAAATGCCTTGAAAGAAATCGAGTTATTTCATGTTCAATTTCATAATTATTGCTGATTCATATAACTCAGCATGATCAGACGAAATTTGTGTGAATTGCTGCCAAAATATAATGGAAACTAAAGACATAATAATGATTTACTTGTCTCGCTTTATAACTTGTTTTTTAAAGCTTTACGTACGTAAGCTACGTTTTACGTAGCTACGTAAGTAATGTCTAGGTAGGTAAGTATGTCTGTAAGTATGTGAGTACATAAGCAGGAGCTGCGTATCACGGAGATGAAGATGCTGCGGTGGATGTGTGGAGTGACGCGAAAAGACTCCCGCATCAGGGGCAGCCTTCATGTCCGAGACATTGCAGACAAACTGCAAGAATGCCGCTTACGGTGGTACGGCCACGTTCTACGAAAACCGGCTAGTTACGTGGGAAACAAATGTCTTGCCATGGCGCCTCCGCCCGGCCGCGGCAGATTGGGAAGACCCAAGAAGTGCTGGCTTGACGTTGTAAGATCGGATATGCGTGCAAATGGCCTCACTACACGGGATGCCGAAGATCGTGCGAAGTGGAGACTTAAAAGTAGGAAAGCGGACCCCGGGCTCTCGAGAGAGATGCAACTGGGAACCACGCTCGGACGATGATGAGGTAAGTATGTCTGTAGGTAGGTAAGTAAGTAACTAGGTGAAAAATGTCTTTAATTTCAATACAACATTACGAAAACAGAAGAAAAATCTAGGTAAGTAAGGTAAAATAGTTGCTTCATTATCTTACTTCATAGCGAGCTTCACTGCACAGAGGACAAAAAAACCTCGGTAAAATCGGTGGACTGTCATCTGCAGGTTTTTGATCTTTCTCAAGGATGATCGTCAGATTTTCTCCCATGTACCAAACTTCATTATTTTCGGCGACCATTGCGCGAATTCGAACTTTATCTGTATGCTTGGGTGATACCCAGTGAATCTGAAAGATAAGAAAGACGATGGAAGTAAAAACAATGAAATATTCTGCAATATTTAGTGTTATTTCTCGTTTGTAGATAATCCTTTTCAATTCGCTTAAAAGTATTTAAAACTAACATGGTTATTTCACTACAGAAACCCGTCAACTTTTATTGAGCTTCGCATCATAGTAGTTTTCTTTTTTAGGGTTCCGTACCTAAAGGTAAAAACGGGACCCTATTACTGAGACTTCGCTGTCTGTCTGTCTGTCCGTCCGTCCGTCCGTCTGTCCGTCTGTCCGTCTGTCACCAGGCTGTATCTCATGAACCGTAATAGCTAGAAGGTTGAAATTTTCACAGAAGATGTATTTCGGTTGCCGCTACAACAACAAATACTAAAAACAAAATAAAACAGTTATTCTTTATATGTTTTGTGGGATATTCGCAGTCCACTGTGAATTTATAAAGTTGTATTTGTCAATCCCGCGGTTACACCTGCGTAAGTCCCGATCCCGTGGAAATATCGAAATCAAAAGTAGCGTATATAACTCCCTTAAAATGTAGCTTTCAATTTGTAAAATATTTTTTGAAATCAGTCCAGTAGGTTCGGAAATTACCCCCTAAATACATACATACACGTTACGAACGTTACCTCTTTATAATATTAGTATAGATATCTCTACACTAATATTATAAAGAGGAAATATTTGTATTTGTGTGTTTGTGTGTGTCTGTATGTTTGTTATGAATAACTCAAAAACTACTGGACCGTTTTAAAAAAATATTTCAGCATAAAAAAGCTACATTCACCCTGAGTAACATAGGCTACTTTTGATCCCGATATTCCTACGGGATCGGGACTTACGCGGGTGAAACCGCGGAACGCAGCGAATAGATTATAATATATTAGTATAGATTAATAATATTAGTATAGGCTAAGGGCCCAGTGCAGGCATCACGTTTACGTAAACGTCTAAATTGTTTGAAAAATTGACGAGCGCCACTAGCGGACGTTAAGTTCCAACGTTCTATGGATAAGCTTCGCTTAACGCACACGCCATAACTTGCGTTATCTCTTATCTCACACTTTATTTAACCAAGATAGAAACAAAAAGGTTTAGTTTAGTTTAGTAAAGTGCGCTTGATTTTTTTAAGGATCTTGCGGGGCGTCTCAATGTGGCGTCGGGGGACCGTAGGCTTCTTTTCCAAAGGATCAGCTTAGCGATCCAGAGGGGAAATAAATAATAAAAATAAATAAATTGCACGACGTTCCACACAGCGCAATCTAGCCCCAAACAAAGCACTAGGCTTGTACTATGGGTACTAGACAACGGATATACTACATATTATACTTTTTTTTTTTGTAAATACATACATATGATACATAGAAAACACTGAATATACCATGCCTTCGGACCGTGGTGAGTCCTTGGACATGTCGGTTTCCTCACGATGTTTTTCCTTCACCGTAAGAGCGATGTTTTTAGCGCACATAACTTTTTCTTAAAGAAAAAGACATTGGTGCGCGGTCGGCCTCGATTCGAACCCACGACTCTCGGAATGAAAGCCGGGGTATCTACCACTAGACCAACACCGCTCCTAATGTCGCTAGTGTCTTGGGAACGATGCCGCGGGGGGACGCCCTCGAAGATGTTTTTTATTTATAAGTTTAGAATTAGTGAATTAATGTATTTCTTATAATGTAATTTTGAATTCGGTGGAAAAGAAGTTTACCTCAACCTTCGTTTTATCTGAATTATCATAGTTTTCAACCGAGTTAGCGCATCTCTCACTGTACCGTGAGACTGTAAGTTCACCAGAGTCAAGGGTCTTCAAGCTCCCAACATCCACGTTTTTATGACGAAAGTTGTAGATCGTATTGTCGACCTCCGGGTCTTCTGCCGTAATCATGAACCAACGGAATGGTTTAGTCACATTTTCTGTTGATAAAGTCACTGTAAAAATAATTGTTAGTAAATATTTGGATTCTTATAGCGCCTTTTAAAAATATAATGGCAATACTTTGTTTTGCAACCATAGACGTTGCTCATACAAGATCGCTCACGTTTATGCTATAGTGCGTTTCATCTTTAAATTCCTATGTCGTCATGTTGGTAGCAAAACAAATTAAGTGTTGCCTTAATACTTTGAGTGTGCTATACCTTATACCTTGAATTCAGGAAGATTCCTTCATTCATTTATCATATTAAAAAAAATCGCCCTGAATTCAAGGTATCACATTCAAGGTATTAAAGGCAACAGTTATTTGTTTTGCTACCAACATAACGACATAGGAATTTAAAGATGAAACGCACTATATGTTCAGTGATTGTCACTTTTTTATAGGCATCGAATTACAGAAAAAGGAGGTTTATGCGTAAATTAAACTATTTTTTACGTCAGGAAATTCTAGTCAATATAATATCGTCAGGCGGAGAGCGGTCTGGTGTGTGGGGGTTACATCTGACCTAGAATGGTGGATGACCAGAGGTACCTATACCTACTAAAACCTGACGCTACCCTCACTCCACAAGTGCAAGAGTCTACTTGAATCTTGCGCAGTACATAGGTAAGGTTAAGGTTGTTATTCTTATTCCGAAAAAGTCTAAAACACCTACAAATCAATTAGATTGACAATAAGTCAATTATTTAGATTTTGTTGTCTATTCTCATATTTTATTTAGTTGTGTTACTTACAAACATAAGTCTGATCGGGTGTATACAGTTTTCTAGAATCGCCTTCCTTCGCAGAAGGTGCATTGGCGATCCTCAGGAGGAAGTTACCGTTGTCCTCACTTGGGACCGGAACGGTGGCATGGACAGGCGTTTGATCGCATTTCGCAGGTTGAGCCGAAGATTGGGTGGCTGCTAACACCAAGAATAAAATATGGGTGAACCTGGAAGATAAAGTATCGTTACCGATATAAATGGTTGCCTAAAAGAGATCGCCCATAGGCGATAAAGCCGCCCTTTGTGCTACTTTAGTTTTTAGTTTTTTTCATCTATTATTTCTTGAAATTTGTGTTTTATGGTACAATAAATCTATCCATACCCCATTTCAGAAACGGAGATAAAAAATGTGATCAAAAATCCCATACAATTATTCGAAAGTGACAGTTCTTTATTTACTTTTTCCTTTAAAATTGGCAGTTACTTGTTTACATTTTTGATCTAAGTTTCTGAAAAAAGGTCTATTTATAAACATACATGGATTTAAAATAATTGATTCTTGAGTTCTGGCGGCCTAGGTTAGGTTTCAGCTCGATGTGCCCATCGACCATTCCCTAGCACAAATTTGCACTGACTAACTAAATCCCAACCGGAACGCAATGAATTCCGAAGACGGGACGACCGAAGAGAGTTAAAAACCGCTTTTGGTTTATTTATACTGTGCCTAAAAATAACATTGCACACATATCTGTCTATCCTGAAATAGTAACTGAGTTTGTCTACTAACTAACAGAACATTCATAATCTATTTCCTTGCGTTTTAGGTATGATTTAAAATAAATAATTTGAAGTTAAAATGAAACCAACAAGAAAATCTTAATTAGACTAAACATCAAACCCACAGACTGCAATAAAGATCCAGCACAAACATAATAGATCTAAATAAATGTCTGTCTGTACTTACATTACAAAAGCTTCGAATGCAGCTAAAGTTTGTCCGTAGGATACATCACAACCACTGAGCAACTTTGATAGCTATTACCCTGGTAAACAGAAGTATTTTCTTAGAAGAATTGGTGCAAATTGAATTGCCTATGGAGTTATTAGGTTATCGCGTCTGTACGTGGTCTACTAGAATAAACCAACTGGCCGTTCTCCACGGGTTGGCGGGTTGCCAGGAAAAGACAAGCCGATGGTGGACTTATTTTTGTAATGTGGTCACACTGTAAGGGAGAACCGTGTCTTTGTAAACTTTTTAACGACAGCTCGGTGATTGTTCGGTGAGGGAAAATCACTTTGTTTCTTGATATGATCGAGAGGTGGCGCCACTGACCTCCATGGCACAAGTCGCTGGACAGGTCATAGCGAACTCAATTTTGTGCCTATTTGATCTGCGCCATGTTGCGCTGTTGTCGCGCGTTTTCTATTGAAAGTGATGGTGAGCGTCTCCGGAACTATTAGTTCCACGGACGGTCACCATCACTTTTAATAGAAAACGCGCTACAACAGCGCAACATGGCGCAAATCAATTCGGCACAAAGATCCAATGTTATGTTGTATTATTATGGCAATTCCAGCGTACTTGTATAGTTTCATTTCAGTGTCGGTGAGAGAAAATCACTTTGTTTCTTGATATAATCGAGAGATGGCGCTGGCTTTTATTTGTAACGTTTGTTTTGAAGTCACTTTTACTAAGACTCCGCTGTCCCTCAGTCTGTCTGTCTGTAACCCGGCTGTATCTCATGAACCGTGGTAACTAGACAAATAGACGCTATAACAACGCCTATCGTCCATTTGTATTGTACAACGTTTTTACTTTTAAGCTTTCCGTGTATCTGTCTTACTTTGATGTAGGTATACCTACTTTTTATTGTATTTGTTTTGTTGTGCAAATAAAGCATTAATCTATCTAGCAACAAATACTAAATAAAATAAATATTTAGGTAGGTAGGTATACACTATACATACAACAAACGTAATTTTATGAGATAATGGTATGAAACTCTTCGTACGCGAGTCCGTTTCGCACAGACTAAAGTCTATTAGAAAAACCGCCCAACAACGGCTACATGGAGAGTACTAAATTGTCATAAACTCCCAAAATGTTGAATTTCCACAAACTCTACATTTTAATAACTGTGTTAATTCATCCAATTGATTGATACCTACTTTTTCCACTCAACCGAAACTCGATCGTTTTAATTTTACCGAAATTATTATTCATAAAGTTAAATGGAAATTTAAAAACAATTAAACGATTAATTGCCAGGATCCGAACGTAATTCGGACTCACTGTTTATATTTATTGCGAATAAAGTAAAAACAATTAATTTTACTGATTATGTAATTGGTTCCGTATAGTTGAAGAACAAATTTAAACATGGTTTATATATACCCCATCATATAATAATTTCAATTAATAAATATTGCATGAGATAATTGTGTCTTCTTTTCATTGGAGGTCCTGTGGGAATATCGGGATCTTTCTTTTGGTGATAGAATTTATGAAATCGGTCCAGCAGTTTTTGAGTTTATTCATTACAAACAGACACAGACACACACAAAACTACAAATCTTTTCTCTTTATAATATTAATGTAGATTTTAATCATATCGAAAACAAATCTAGTGATTTCCCCATTTCTCAAAAATGGATAAATCAATTTCTTAATTAAATAGGTTAATTCTGTATCAACAGAGGCAATTATAGCAGATTTGCTTCGTTAAAACCCTTCTTAGAGATGAGGCATGATATTCTTGGAATTTTCATATGAACTACCTGGAGGCGAAGAGGTCCATTATTTTCAGCGGAGCAAATAATAGAGGTTTTCCCAGAAATCTTTGCTCAGATTATTCAGAAGGCGAATAACGAATAGGTACTTCAAATCTTTTCTAATTTAACATTTGTATGTACTAATTGGTTTATTTGTATTCCGTGAATTTGTAACTTGTTAACTGAATTACTACACTTAAATAAAACTTATCAACTAAACTTACCGCCGCACTCAGAGACGATTAATGTTAATTTTAAATTATCACTTAGGATAGATTTCACAAAGAAAATCTTTACTAAGTGACAGTTTAAGTAACATTAAATGTCTCTGAGTGCGGCGGTTAGTCATCGTTTATAAGTAACTCCCTTACTTATAAACTTATAAACGATGATTAACCGCCGCACTCAGAGATATTTAATGGTTACTTAAACTATACAAAGTAACGATTTCACAAAGAAAATCTTTACTTATTATAGTTTAAATTTGTCTTTTAATGTGACATGAACAGAGATCGGAATTAGGTGAGTGAAAATACCTAAAGTTTGCGGGACATATATGGAGCTGTTACAACCAGTTAAACCGGTTTTGGATTTTACCTATTTAGTTTCGGTTTTTTTTTTACATGTTCTTTACCTTTGAAACACCGAACTATAAACATTTACAAGCTGCTAATACAGTTCTAAATAAATTTTTGTTTTGTACTTTTCCAGTTAAAATTCGGTCTTTTAGTCCCAATTGTTCTTTGTCGGTCAAACACAGAATTTTATATATCTGCAAAATGCTAATGCGGTTTTAATTTCAATAGTAAATAAATATATTGTAAATAGTTAATAAATAAATAGTGTTAATATGTAGTTAATGTAGTATGTAAATAGCCAGTTAATTAGATTTAAAAATTGCTCTAAAGAAATTGTGTATCGTATTTATCGTTAGTCCTATATTTGTAACAGTTTTACTTAGATTCGTTCAAGTAAGAACAAAGAAGTGATTGAAATAAATATTTTCTAATATTTTTTTTTGCTTATATTTCATAGTAAACCCCTGAATACAGATCGATGCACGAAGGACGAACACTGTCACAGAATACCTAATAGTAACAAGTCGGAATTTAACTACGTTGAGGTCAAGTAAGCAGGGCAAGTAAAAACGGAGCGACGTCATTAAAGTGAACGCCGCGCTTACATGATGTTGATGAAAATGTTCGAAAATGTTCGTTTTCCTTGCATCAATCTGTAGCAAAACTTTTTAACTTAAGATACGAATCAAAAATTAAAACCACATGAGCATTTTGCAGATTTGTAAAATTCTGTGTTTGGCCGACAAGAACAATTGGGACTAAAAAACCGAATTTTAACTGCAAAAGTACAAAACAAAAATTAATTTAGAATTGTATTAGCAGCTTGTAAATGTTTATAGTTCGGTATTTCAAAGGTAAGGAACATGTAAAACAAAAAAAAAACCAAAACCGGTTTAACTTAAGTGGTTGTAGCAGCTCCATATTATGTCCCGCTGCAAACTTTAGGTATTTTCACTCACCTAATTCCGATCTCTGGACATGAAGTTTCAAAATTAACTTTGACCGACATAACATAAACTTAGTCATCGTTTATAAGTCACCCCTTACTTATAAACGATGACTAAGTTTATGTAAAGTTTGTCACTGTCTGTTAACTTTGAAACTTCATGTCACAGTAAAAGTCAAACGTTACACAAAGTTAGTCATCTTTTATAAGTAAGGGGGTATAAATAAGTCATTATAAGTCCGAGGAAGAGATAAATACTTCGCAACGTTGATAAATTGATACAATGCTTATAACCGGAAAATCAGTTTAATTTCGATTAAAAATAAAATAAGAACATACATTTGTATGAACATGCGTCACCTACGCTTTCACGCCTAAACCACTAAACCGATTTTGATGAATATTGGTACGTATAGAGATGGATGGAACCTTGGAGAAGGAAATGGCATACTTTTGTTCCCGATATTCCCACGGGATCGGGAATTACGCGGGTGAAACCTCGGAACGAAGATAGTCTGTACTAATATTATAAAGAGGTTACGTTAGTAACGTGTTTTTTGTTTGAACGTATATTGGGGGTCAGCTCCGAAACCACTGGACGGGTTTCAAAAATTCTTTCACCGATAGAGAGCTACATTATCAACTTTAGATCCCGTTATTCCCACGGGATAGGAACTTACGCGGGTGAAAGCGCGGGACGCTGCTAGTCTATATCTATATCTTACTAATATTATAAAGATGAAAGATTTGTATTTGTGTGTGTGTGTGTGCGTCTGTATGTTTGTTATGGATAAACTCAAAAACTATGGGACCAATTTCAAAAATTCTTTCACTATTAGAAAGCTACATTCACCCTGAGTAACATAGGCTACTTTTGATCCCAATATTCCCACCAGTTCGGGACTTAAGCAGGTGAAACCGCGGGACGCAGCTAGTTTTTAATAAAGTAAATAATTCACAACGGACCGCCGCGACCACAGAATTCGTAAGTTTAACTACCATATAACAGTGAACGTAATTACCTAAAGCGGACGGTGGTTTTTGCAACAGAATAATAATGAAGGATCATCCGGATACGTGCTGATTCCCGATTCGTACGTAAACTGTAGTATCAATACTTCTAAATTAGTTGAGTGAGAGGAATAAAAAGAACATCAGCCACAAACCAATGAAAAAAAATATTACCTCATGTTACCTTATTTTCTTTTAGGTCCCTGTATCCTCTTTCTCACTTTTACTTCCTTTAAGCATGATTTATGCTAGGCCGGGCCGTGTCCGGGCCGGGGCAGGGACGGGCTACTTTTTTTTTTTTTGTATGAAGGCAGCTTTTGTTTTGCATGTTGTCCGTGCCGCGTCCGTGCTGTCTTCATACAAAACAAGCCTGTCCCCGGCCCGGACACGGCCCGGTCTAGCATAAATCATGCTTTAGTATGTGTGACACTATTATTTTCAAGTAAATTATGCTCCTCTGTCCAAACACCCTACCTTTCATCTTTTTTCGCTTCTTGTCCATCCAAAGGTTGCTTGGAAGAGATCGCTTTAAGCGACCAGGCCGCCTATTGTGCCACCTAGGTTTAAGTTGTTTATGTTTTTTTTTATTGTCATTTTTAGTTTTTGGTGTTGTCATAAAGAATTAATCTATCTATCTTTCTCTCTCTTCAAGATGTGTGGTGGATGCTGCGGTGGATCTTGCGGCGGATCCTGTGGATGCAGCTGTCCCTGTTCACACGGGCTGCACCAAGATTTGCTAAGAACAATTTGGGCCTTGGGTGCGCAGGCCAACCATGGTATAGTGGCCGGCAGATAAGTTGGAAAATTTTGACATGGAAGGGGAAAGTTCGCGGATTCACATGCGCATTTTTCATTTGCATTTCACATGCGACTTCTATGAAAAATCGACTTCTGCGCATCCGCCATTTTTTTCAACTAATCTGCCCGCCACTGTACCTGCGCATCGATGCGAACGTGCCTAGTGTTAAATTATACTTCGTGACCTTCTGTGAAATAAACTACTATACCTAATTCTCAATATGTTGGATCCCTTCCGAGTCACAAATTTGTCGCAATTGTTTACGCGCAATTAAATTGGTTACAAAGAAAGTTGAGTTCTTCAAGTCTTATTAAGGTTAAGGACCCATACACCCCCAATAGCGTGACAGGGATAGCGCTAGCGAATTTCAGATGTGCAAAAGAAGGACGCAAAATGCGTAATACGCAATTTTTAAAGAAACGAATAGTTTAATTTGCTTTTCCTAAGTACCTAATCTAGAATCATTTTTATATGCGTCCAAGTACAAACTTTTGTCCACTTTTTTTAAAGGCATACCTACAGATATGTTTTTTCTACGTCGCTGTAATAATAAACATCATTGATGGGTATACGTATACGCTATTCGATGCCTAACTGCAACATCTGAATTAATCTTAATGGCCCTGTTTGTTATTGTAATCAAGTAATTACTTAGCGCCCGTCTTCCTTCTGGTTTCCTTTCTTATTTCACTTGTGACAGTGAGGATATAGATGAGGTGGGCTGTAATGGACGAGTGGGTTGCTTACTTGATGCTGTAGGTGATCATTAAGTGTCTATGTCCGCTGAATATAGAAATAACTTGAAAGCCCTGAAAAAACCGGTCCTAAGGATTATAAAAATGATAAAATAATCTAAAAGTTTTCTATTCCTTTCCAAAATCTCTAAAGATCGGTGTTTATTGACAATCAGACCAACTGTTCATATTTATTTAAAGTCAATAAAATTAAAAATCCTAATAGTTAAGTTAAAATCCTATACTATATACCTACCTAGTATCTTGGAAACCAGTACGTATTGATATATTTTACCTACCTGCTACCTACCTACTACCAACACCGGAATGGCCTGATAGCGTATGATAGCATAAGATGATAAGCATTTCCTTGGTTACAGGATCATCAGCTGCTGGTAGCATTGTTGCTCCAGATGTTGATTCAGAGCTTGGTGCATACCAGGCAGTTTATTTAATTGTATTATGCCCGTACTGCATAGTGCCTATCTATCTAAGTTAAATACGAGATAGATGATACGGGTATAGTACCCCTACCATGAGTTACTATGTAAATACGTATACTGTAATGTTAACAGTTTGACCTTGGAACAGCGCGCCGGCTCTGCTTGTTCCCTGTCTCACCGGTCGAGCCGATGTTTTGCGTTGCGTAATACCCAAATTGTAAACGTTACAGTTCACGTATTTACGTACCAACTCATGGTAGGGGTACAGGTTAGTTCCTAGAAAAATCAGTTTAACATTCGTGATATTCCCATTGTAGTACACTAAAAAAAACGGGAACATCCAGTAAGTAGGTAGAAAATTAGAAATCTATATTGAAAATTCTTTTGCATCTAGAAAACCTCATTATGTACTATTTCTCAATAGTCTTATGGAATCGGTAGGTACCGCTGCAAGTCTTAAATAAAAATAGTAATGACATTAGGAGTACAACTCTCGGTGAACATCAGAAATGCATAAACAACTAATAAGTTACAATTTTTATGTTCTTTTTTTCTTTAAGAATTCAATTAGAAATGGAATAGATGTGTGTTGGGCTGTTCGGCTAGCTGGTGGGGCTTCTCAGTGGTTAAAGTTACACGTTATTAAATACCTATGATGCAAAATTACGATTTTAAACCAACATGGTTGGTTTCCATAGTAACCATATTGTTTTAATTAAACATGGTAAAATTTCCCGTTATTAAATTATTTTTGTGAAGCAAAAATTGTCTTGTTTTACAAAAAACCGACTAAGTGCGAGTTGAACTCGCTCGGTACGGAACCCCGTACCACTTTTGTTGTTGCACAATTGGGTACGGAACCCTAAAATGAACACTGGACCGACCAATCGGTAAAGTGTACTTTGAATGTATATATGTCCGCATGACACAAGCCTAGTTGCTTAGTTTGGGGTTCGATTGCGCTGCGTGCAACGTTCTGCTATATTTTATACTAGCCATGCATCACCTAACATTGTAACTAAAAAGTCGTCATCATTTGGTAAACTAAACTCGAGTTCACAGCGAAGTTAAAGTAGCATCCGCAGCCGCAGGGTCCATCGTGGTTCGAGTCACGTTTCGTATTGAGAGAAACATTCGCATAGCCAGAGTAAATGCATACTAGACCGAATAAACTTTACTTTCAACGCTGCATCTATTTTTCAGAATTGATACGTAGATGTATTTCAATCTTCTTTCATTTCGTAAAGTAGAGAAAAATGGACTCAAGGGTTTTGCTTGGTTATGTAAGTTTAACTAACTCCATGTTAATGATTTAGATTTTAGCCTCACTAGCGCATGTGTCTCTCTCTTCAAGCTTGAGTTATTGAAGAGAGAGACACATTGGTGTTCTAATAAATAATTAATCTATTTATCTATCTACCACTGTGTTTTTTTTATATTCGCTTGAGTCGGGGTCGACGGAAAACCGCTCCTGCAGAAGTGCCGTTGATTGCGACATAAATTTTCTTTTTTCCATTAATTTATGAGTTTATACCAAAATACGCAAATACATGGTCTGCGGCAACAGCAGTAGGTATATTGCATTTCAAGCAATAAATATCTAACATCCCGGAAAATACGGGACAGTTGGCAACACTAGTAAACCTACATATCTATATATTATAATAAATATTGCTACTTTTAGCAGAATCTTCCGTTCAGTCAACGGGTAAATTATTGAACTTCAAACACATACAAATATAAAATACGATATTTTTGATATATTGACAATATTATTGGCACATCTGCAGCTCCGTTTCAATACGGTTTTCATAAGAAAAGTGACATCTTGTATGATTTACAGCGAGAGCAATGGAATATATCGCTTTAATGGTACCTTTACCATTAAAGCGATATATGATAGGCGAGTGACCAGATAAAGTGAAAATATTTAAAATTAAAAGTGTTCTATCTTTCTGTCACTACATCGACGGTAAGTTACAAAAACCAATTGCTTCGAACATAAAAAGATTTCTCGTAGTAATTTTTTGATAATGCCACGTGGTTCGACCATAATTTTCGATCAATCAAATGAACCATTTTTTACCAGTTGACCAGGTGAAACCTGTGGTTGTACCCGCCTAAGTCCCGGTCCTGTGGGAATTTTGAAAAAATATTTCTTAGTGGATACAAGTATTCTTTGCCATGTGTGGCAAACAATACAGTCACTAAATTACATTACCCTAGGACCAGCGGTTTGGGCTCTACGTCAATATACAGTTCAGTCATTAAGAGGAGTATATACGCCAACGACCTTGAAACTGAAAATCCCTGTCGGGCTTATCGAAAATTGTTGATTATTTCATGACTGAATGTCGTAGAACTTTTTTTTGTGCACAGATTGTAGGTGACATTGTTTCCTACATTTTGGTGTAGTTTTAAGACAAGAACCTCCTATTGGTGCAAAGACTATCCAAATTTTAGACAAAAATGTCTGATTTGGCTAAAATGTCGATAGGCTACAATACGTTTCGACATATTTGTATGGAAACTGCACTAAAATATCGGAAACAATGTCGCCTACAATCTGTACACAAAAAAAAGTTCTACGACATTCCGTCATGAAATAATCAACAATTTTCGATGCGCCCGACATGGATTTTCAGTTTTTAAGAATAGGGCCCTTAAGTCAGTTATGATTTTTTTAGTATTCAGCACCCAAAGAGTAAAAACGGGATCCTGTTACTGAGACTCCGATGTTTGTCTGTCTGTCTGTCCGTCCGCCTGTCATCAGGCTGTATCTCATATAAACCACGATAGCTAGACAGTTTGAATTTTCCCAGATGATGTATTTCTGAAGCCGCTATAACAGATACTAAAAGCACAATTTGTGATAGTGGTACGAAAATCTTCGTGCGCGAGTCCGACTCGCACTTGGCCATTTTTTTATTTATATACTATAGGTATAGATGAAGGTATATAATCATAGGCGAATACTATTCATCCGCTAGAGAATGCGTGTTTGGCCAGCTGAATAGCCCTATAACAGTAAGGTCATTTAACCAAATCACTATATATAATATAGTAACTTCAAGGAGAAAGTCGTAGGAAAACCGAGAATTTAGAATGATATTATATAGCACTTTATGCTAGCCCTGAGGACAGATTAGGCCCCATCTCGCCAAGAATACGAGAATAAACATTTATGTCGAGCAATCTTCTTCTCTGTGAGCACTTTGAATCGCTTATTTATATAAAGATATTACAATTGAATATAGAATATTACAACGATTTTTAAAATGCTGAGAACACGATCAATTTCATTCAAGTTCTAGTCGCAAAACTAGATCTGTACGTATGTTAGGTTAGCGTAAGTAAGCTTAAAAGTAGTGGATTCCTATACATCACAAAAAATAAGACATTCTCCAAATGTCAACGTCTCTAGGGTCCTACCTATAGGGCTTAGCAGTTTAGGCTGCGTGATTGAAATACAAACACACAAACAAACATCCAAACTTTCGCATTTTTAACAGTTCAGGATCCCTCATCCGGTTTTTTTCCGATTACTAACAGGCTGTAACACCATGAGTGGCATATTGGCTGTGGAGGACGCATCAGTTAAACCAACCATTATATCTAAATAGCCAAATAAAAAAACTAATTAACGTTGTTTTACGAATGCAATGGTGATGGATCTTAGGCTAATATATATATATTACTAGCTGACCCGGCAAACGTTGTTTTGCCTTATAAATTATAGATAGTAGCCGATTCTTCGACGCATATAAAATTTGGTAAAAATCGGTCGCGCCGTTTCGGAGGAGTACAGTAACTAACATTGTGACATGGAAATTTTATATATTAGAAGATTAGATAAGAAGATAATATTATAGTAGAATTGTTTTAGGAAGTTTCATCCTTGAAATTCGAAATGCTTTTGAATTTGACAGGACTATAAGAAGTTAGTTAGCTGTATTATATAATTGAATCAGTAATTCATCGACACTGGTAGAATTAATATTGACATGGTATTCAGTACAATAAATAGGCAGTTATTTGGTAACTCTATTTGTATTTGAGTCATTGTTCGTGGAAACTTCGTTGGTTTCTGTGACAGAATTGATTCCTGCTTTATCATAATGTAGGGTTTGGTGCGTGCTTTGAGTACGAGTTGTTAAACTTACCAGTGATATTGATAGGGGGAAAGCTGACGAGAGATTTGCAGGCGGTCGGCGTTTTTTAAATGGTAGAGGTAAATTTGAATAAGTATTAAGCTTTTTAAACTAACACGATTGGAACTCATAATTCGTCGAGGTAAGAAAATTAAAAAGTTAAAAATCACGAGATTAAGGCGCTACAAATCAAAATCGACCTGTGGTAAATAGATATTCTAACATATGTAACCTATTTAATTTAACCTGCTTCTGCTTATACGTTGTAGTTCTCAAACCATTCTACTGGGCGTTCAGGATGAAAACAAAATTTTGAATAAGTGTGTTAAAAAATACAGGATTTTTCTATTGCTTTTTAAATACTTATTTCAAAAAGCTCAAAAAAAATCATTTCATATTTTCTCTTTATGTCTTTATCCAGGAAGGAAACAGCCGACTACGTTTGTAAAGTTTGTATGGAGAAAAGAGTAGGAAGACTTTTCTCTTAAACATACCTGGGCCCGTAATCTACAATGAAAATAACTCAACTATGCCTCAGCTCTGTAAGCACAAAAATTGTTTGTAATCATTTTGCATTAAATCTACTTCATAAGCTTTAGCAAAACTTTGCGAAGTTACCAACCGTTGTTGAACCGTTGTCGAAAAAAAAACTGAACAGATCTGGCATACTTGAAATATTTTAACTGTAGAATACCGCCCCGGTATTTTGTAACTGCTACGGCAACATAACTACCTTACAAAGATAAGTTAATAGAATCCATAGATCAGCCATTTTCAAAGTGTGCTCCGCGGAACCCTGAAAATCCGCAAAGCCTATGTTGTGACTCTGTAAAAGTACTAGAAAAAATCAATGAAATATGTAGGTTTTACCCATGCAGGTAAAAAAATAGTGTTATTTGATTTTAGTATTGAATGTATAGCGAAAGTTTTTTTTGTAATTTACGTAGTTCTATATACGACATTTTAGCGCTCCGTTAGGTATATGTTTGGCTTTCCAAAAGGGTTCCGTCACCGAAATAGTTTGAGAACCGCTGCCATAGATAAAGAAATGGCTGAACTTCACTAGTAACGTTGTATTCTTAGAATTAGGAAGAGGAGTTTAGAGGAATCAAGATAGGTATTAATTTCAGAAGTTCTGTGTCAGAATTGATGATGATAACTATCCATTAGTGGAATTTGGATTAAGATTAATATCTATTCACGTAGCTACTGAAGGAAATGCCCTAGTTCACAATCGTCTCGATCGATATTAATTTTGGTGTACCTATAATCTGCTACATTACCTACCTATAATCTGCCTATATAGCGTTCCTATCTATCACGCATGACATCCCACTCATATTATAAATGCGAATGGCCTAGATGGCGTTGTAGATAATGTCTGCTTGGTCATTTAAATCTAAAATTATCTACACCGCCATCTAGACCTGTAGTTCTAATAATAATAATAAACAGAAATCGCGTAACTTTAAAAAGTGTATTTGGTAATTATAAAACTTGACAGACAGACGGACAACAAGCTGATCCTAAGAGTTACGTTTTTCCTTTTGAGATACGGACACCTAGAAAGAATTCTCAAACTGCCAAGCTGTGTTCGAGTAGGTACTCGTACCTAATCGGGAAACATACATAAAAAATATCCGAACGACGAATAGAGAACCTCTTCCTTTGCTTTTTGGAAAGTCGGTTAAAATACTGAAACTACTATTATAAAAGAATAACATGTTACAACACAACGAGCGTCGTTATGATGACTGGTTTGTAGCATCCGATCGCACGAACCATTTGGAGGAAAACATGTTCCGGAAATATCGCCTTAAGAAAATACTCGATACCTACCCCTCGAGAAAAAGGAGGCATGTCGGAAAATAAGATTTTTCAAAATACCCTGGTAGGTGTTTGCAAAATATAAGTAGAATATCTTTGTAATTTTATTACAAATAATTGATGTTTTTTTATTATAAAATTGTCGATTTGCAAGTTTATTATTTATTTGCATTTGCGGACATTATATTCCTGTTTTTTTTTTATTTACGACATGTCCTAGGACTCTCACGGATGGAAGGTGGGATGTTTGTCAATTTGAAGTAGGCTACAGTGGCGTCTTACTGCGTCTCTAAAGGTGCTGCCACACTGCTGTTTAAAAATGTTTACAAACGTTAGTAAACATTTGTTTAAGAAACATACGATGGGATACTCAAAGAACTAAAACCATAGAAGCGCTTTGTTCTAACAAAACGGTGACAATATAATAGGTACGCGACAGCTGTAATTTTCGATCTCGGTAATTTCGGGTATCCTTGAGTTTTGTAGCCATGGTAAATGAAAAAAGGCGCATCTAAAACTACTTATTTTATAAAACGCTTCAATGGGGATAACAATATTAATTATTCTATTTATTCTCATTTTTACTAAAATGAAGGCAACAAACAGATAACATTAAAAAGTAATTTTCAGCAAAACCGACATGCCATTGTGTTTCCCTTGGAGCCGAGCCATTACCCGGAAACAGGAAAATTCCTGATTCCCGCGTTCGCCGTAACGAAATATTACATCAATAGTCGAAGATAAATTAAATCAAACTGATTGTTCTTTCTTATTTGTAAGTGCTTAGGGCATTGCAATCAAATATTATATTTTCATAGGCGAATAACAATATTATGTCCGAGAAATTGTTTTGAAACGACTGAAAAACTAGAAATCGTGTGTTTTCTCTAATATTTCTTTTTTTGATGTATGGTACCTTTTCCAAATAACTGAACATTATTTTTTAGTGTTTACCACACTTAGGAAATACTGTTTTCAAAAACTTTAGTACCCGCGCGGGAGTAGAACAAGCGACTACTGGTATTCCGTTTCAGCGCCGCTACGACACGGGTAAAGGTCATAGCCCACTTACACGACTCTGCTCCCACCCGGCAAAAATAATATAATTCAAATATGGGCTTTAAATATTGCTCTTTTGATATATTTTACATTGGCATCATAAATTAGCAGAGAGCTCGCTTTCAGCGAGCTTACCGCCGTCAGACTGCTCGTCAGTCAGTGTAAAATATATCTAAAGAGCAATATTTAAAACCCATATTTGAATTATATTATTTTTGCCGGGTGGGAGCAGAGTCGTGTAAGTGGGCTATGACCTTAAGCCCGGAAGGCCGAAATTAAGAAAGCACCTCCACGTGTTCTTGCAAGGTAGGTCTCGTAGTAATGGCACGACGACGACGACGATGGTATTATTTCTTGAAATAAAAAGTTATTTAACTATATCTATAGTGGCAAGTTGGCAACCTTTACAATGATGATTCAAATGTGTCAAACCACATTTAAAAAAAAAAGTTCGGATTTATAAAAGTCCTAAAAATAGTTCGCCTAGACGTCTAGAACAAATCACTTTGCTTCCCGTCCCCGAAACACACTAAATTAGTAGCTTTTACATTTTTAAGCTAAGAGACCCAATCAACAACTTAATGCGTGACCTCGACATAGTAAATAAATGGCTTACAGTAGTGCTACTCCCATGAACGCTACAAAAGGAACGCCCTGAAGTTACACTGTCACAGTTAACGAAGCCCCTTTGACTTCATCAGATTACGTGACGGAGAGTCATCAGTGACGGAAATACCTACAACTTGGTATGTATGTAGGCACAGTGTGGCAATAATCATAATGAACGTGCCCGAAACTTTAATGGGTATTCAGCCACGCATTCGTCGTGAGGCGTGGCAACGTGGCAAGAGGGTAAATATATGGTGTGGCCATATTAGTCATTTTGAAGTTGAATCCAAAAATGTGAAATTTAATCGTAGCTCATGCCAAATATTCGTAAAATAATCGCAACTACAAAACAATTCCTATCAATCAATTTTGCTTTTACTATTTGATTAGTTTACTAACTAATAAATGCACAGAATACATAAAAGTACAAGTTACTAGCTAGAAATAAAGACTGTGAGAAATGTAAAGTCCTCGAAACATTTACAAAAAAAGTTAATCAAAAAATACAAATGAAAAATTAAAAAAAAATATGAATGCTATTCAGATTCAGATTCAGATTCTTTATTTGCATAAAAGTTGGTACAATTGACATAGGTACAAAGGTGTTCTTATTAAATAGAAAGTGTCTCAACTTTAGTCAATATATTGACATGCAAAATTTAACAGGTAGGCATTTTTATTACATTACATTGCCGTTCTATTAAATAATTATCCAGCCGTAGAAAATGTCAAGAAATGTTTAAATTAAATCAATAAAATAATCAGTATAGGTACACATGCACGATATTCTCAATAAACAATCATTTGAATACAATTAGAATTTCAATTCACATTTCAAATTAAATTAAATAAGTAATAAACAGTAATGTGTCACAATAATGAATAGATACTCGTATAAGAAGACTAAGTTACACAATACCTAGGAACTCATCTACCGAATAAAATTTCTTTTCCAATAGCCAAGATTTGAGCTTTGGATAAAACAACCTAGTGGGCAACTGTTTGATGAAGTCAGGAATTTTATTATGAATAGACACACACATAGCCGCACTGTTTTTCATATAAAGTTGTGTTCTTGAAATTTTAGCCAAAACAAGTCTATTTGAGTTCCTTGTTGATTTAGGAAATTTATCACTAGCTACCGTAAAAACAGCTCATATTCTCTCTAACGAATTTAGCCATCTCAAAAATATACATGCTGGGCAATGTCAATATCTTAAATCTCAGGAATAGTGGTTTACAGGATTCCCACGGAGGAATACCTGCAATAGCCCTCACACATTTTTTTTGTGCAATAAATGCTTTTTCCTTGTCCGTAGAATATCCCCACAAAATAAGACCGTATCTCAACACAGAAGCCACATAGCCGTGGTATGCAATCAGTACAGTTTTTTGATCTGCAACTTTTCTAAGCCTGTATAATACGTATACAAACTTATGCAGCAGACTACATACCTGTTTGACGTGTGACTTCCAATTACAACAATAATCTATATTGAGACCAAGAAATTTAGTTTCATCAACAAAAATCAATGATTCGTCTTTATGCTTTACTTCCAATACATCTCTTCTCCAACTGCATGCACTAAAATGGATTAGTTTCGTCTTACTTAGATTAACCTGTAGATTATTATCAATAAGCCAAGAAATTATTAACTGAATAGTATGTTGAATGTCAAAAGAAAATTTATTCATGTCATTATTGGAAGTAATTATAATTGATAAGTCATCCGCAAATAGAGTACATTTATAATTTGTTACGTCCGAAATGTCATTTATATATAATATAAACAAGAGCGGGCCGAGAACACTACCCTGTGGGACTCCGCAGGAATTTAGTGCATACTTGGAAATATTAGCTACTAATTCTTTGTTTCTACCAACACTCAAAATTTCAACTGCCTGCATTCTACCTACTAAATAAGACTCTATCCACTTTATTGCAGGTCCTCTAATGCCGTACTTTTCTAGTTTATCTAGTAAAATCTTGTGAGACACGAAATCAAAGGCTTTCGACATATCAAAAAATATGCCGACTACCTTCTTCTTGTTATCAAGGGGAACAAGTATATTATTAATCAGATGATAACATCATCGCTATTGCTATTGCTACTTTGAGTTTGACATATCCTAACCTGCTAGGTTAGGATAGGTCAAAGTAAAAGTGTGTAGAAGACACAAAAAACTCATAGGCAATGAATTGAGAACACCACTTGGAAGGAAAGTAGGTACTATAGGTATAAGCCCCGCAAAGTCAAAGAAAACACTCTTCATTTTTAAACAGGAAACTAAACTCAATTAAGATGTTTTTTTAGGGTTCCGTACCCAAAGGGTCAAAACGGGACCCTATTACTGAGACTTCGCTGTCTGTCTGTCTGTCTGTCTGTCTGTCCGTCTATCCGTCTGTCACTATCTCATGAACCGTAATAGCTAGAAGCTTGAAATTTTTACCGAAGATGTATTTCGGTAGCCGCTACAACAACAAACTAAAAACAAAATAAAACAAATATTTAAGAGGGGCTCCCATACAACAAACGTGTTTCAAAAACTACAAGGGAATTTGAGGTCGCTTCTGATTGGTCGAAGTCAAATCGAGTTGCCCATGGAATTCAAAATGGCTGCCTTGTCTGTCAAATATACCAGTCTGCCTTCACTTACCAAAGAGTTTCAATGTTTCAGATTTTCTTTGTGCCAAAGTTTTTTTTTTATTTCAACTTTTTTTGAGAAATGCGGTCGTATGATGGGAGTAAGAATCGAAGCTGAATATTTTCTTAAATACGCCATACACACCCGGCAATCGAACCGGTTAAAACCCAAAAAATAACCCCAGCCAGAAAGTAGGATTATACGGAGTTATCCAAGTGCGAGCGGTAACGCTTTCGAGTACATTTACTAAGATCCTTATCGTAATATCCTACCTAGAACTTGTGATGAGGGGTAAAGGTCAAATGTCATGAGAGCGAACGTTAATTAACTCCAACATTATCCATACACAGTGAATAAACGTCTACTTGCTATTTATCTTGAGGTTTGTTTCCGACGACAACTCAAGAACTTTGTTTCGGTCGCAGTTGTGGGCGCAGACTGTTGTCTTCATTTTCAAATTAACAATAATTAAAATATTAAATTAAGATTAAAAAAAACCGACTGCTTAAGAAAATCTTTTAATAATAAAAAAATATAAACAAGATCGGTAGTCACAGAACATAGAACCTTTAACAGTCGCCATATTGTTAAAATAAATGAAGTTTGTTATGTCTTTAGTGACACTTCCAGGGTTAAGACGAATCGATTGACGTGCGAATCATTAAAATCGGTCCATCCGTTTGGCCACATAGGAACAAACATACATACATAGACTGATAAACACATAACCCTTCTTTGCGTCGCGCAGTCTTGTAACGAGCTAGTCGAATTCGCCCTCAGAGGGCTCCGTATATAAAATCACGTTTGAGCCCCATTCAAAATTTTATAGCGGCAACAGAAATAAATCATCTGTGATAATTTCAACTGTATAGCAATTACGGTTTATGAGATACACCCTAGTGACAGACACACAGACAGGCAGACGGACAGGCCCTTAGGGTACGGAATCTTAAAAAAGAAGAAATATAATGTTATATTTGTTATATTTCAATTACAAAGCAACAACCCCGTAACTTGTACCACGGAACCAGTAATTCAATAAGTAAAAAAAATTTTTTTTAGCCATTTCTTTAAACTTTTAATAAAGAAAAAATGGACAAAAAGTTTGTGCTCGAAAGCACATAAATTACTGAAACGAATTCGACCAAAATTCTTTCATTTAATTCTTGGGAGTCATTTACCAATTAAAACCTTTTAACAAAAAACAGGGTTTGTCACCCTTATTGCTTTAAAAGGGTTGTGGGATTATGTTACAAACACCATTTACCGCGGAGTCAAAGGGTTGATGGATAAATCCGATCTGTTTTAAAACATTAAAAGTGTCAATTAAGGACAAATTAGCGTCCTTGTCCGACACACTACACTGATTACACCTTTCCGAAGATTTCGCCGCAGGCACGTTTTAAGGGCAACTGTTAAGGGCGTGCGGATTTTTTAAACGTTTTTTTACACACGATATTATTATATGAGCGTTTGACCACTATCTCACCTGATGTTAAGTGAAGCTATAAGACGCTCACCTAGAAGAAGGAAGGCAGTGGAACATGGACGAGTTCGCTTGGCATTACGACTTAGGCCAGTGGGTGGTAACAAGCGGCGGCCGCAGCCTCCCACCAAGAAACCCCTTCTACGTACGTAATATCGTAGGATTTATCACGATCCCAATGCGTTGGAGAATCTGGAGTAGGTTCCCGTGGCGTCATATAATACTCATCATTTCAGCTGTAAGAAGTCCACTGCTGGACATAAGCCTCCCTCATAGATTTCCAGATGCTTCGGTCATAAGTGGCCTGCATCCATCGTGAACCCGCGGCCTTAACTAAGTCGTCCGTCCATCTCGTTGGTGGACGTCCAACGCTGCGCTTTCCGATCCGCGGTCTCCATTCGAGAACTTTTTGGCCCCAACGACCATCTGTTCTCCGTGCTATATGTCCTGCCCACTGCCACTTCAAAGAGCTAATCCGTTTGGCTATGTCGGTGACCCTCGTTCTTCTACGTATCTCCTCATTTCTGATTCGATCCCGTAGAGAAACCCCGAGCATAGCTCTCTCCATAGCTCTTTGAGCAACTCTAAGCTTATTTATAAGGCCTATAGTGAAGCACCACGTTTCGGATCCGTATGTCATCACATATAATATGCACAACTCTAATTCGAGGAGGCCCTTGCCCTACGTAAGACAAATCAACAGGCTAAAAAAAATCGTATGATATACAGCGTGATCTAGCCTCAATCTGTATACTATATAGTTAATATTTCTTATGTTTTTATTGCTCAAGGCATTTTTTACTAGAAAATATTTTTAAGGAGAAATACATCATCAAAAATCCTCCCATGACAGGATTCGAACCTGTGCCCCTCGCTTGCCGGGCGAGTGCGCTACCGCTGCGCTACACGGGAACCCACGTGTCATGGTGAATTTTTGATTATGATTTCTCACTGTTTACCGACTAAGGCTCGGTTTGAACGCCATCTACCAGTATAGTTTTGCAACTATTGACTAGCTCAGATGGTTAACTTTACAGTTAACGCTTCTGACGTGAGATGTCGTTGTTTCTCCTATTTAATATTTCTTATGTTTTTATTGCTCAAGGCATTTTTTACTAGAAAATATTTTTAAGGAGAAATACATCATCAAAAATCCTCCCATGACAGGATTCGAACCTGTGCCCCTCGCTTGCCGGGCGATTTTTGATGATGTATTTCTCCTTAAAAATATTTTCTACTATATAGTTGTTAAGGCTTATATATGATGACCAGATAATGGATAGAATACTGATATGAGTACTTTTTTTTAAATATACGTAGGTATCTATAATGCAAGCTCTTCGGACGTTGAGCAGTTGGTCTCGATTGTTATCTCTGATAGCAGTCGTTAGGTCAAGTTAGAGAGGCCATAAGGCGACCTGAGAACTCTAACGCTAGGCGAGCCATATGAGTATAAGAAAAGAAGAAAACGTGCGCAAACGTATGTGTACTTTTGTAGTAAGAGTATATCTTTTATAAATGTGTGTATTATTAAACTTGCTTACTTAACCTACAAAAGCTAATAATATTTCATTTGTTACTATTATAAAAATTCTAATTTTTACCAATTTAGATGAAAATATTAACCACATTTAATCTGAGTAATGAGAAGCAGGGTCATTTCGTTCGCTGCTATGCAAACATAGTTTATAGTTATAGCTCAAACGTTCCACATTACGAAGGAACTTTATGCATTGCGGTGAATTTTATATGAACTGAAATAAAGTTAAATCTCGGTTCTTATGACTCAAGATTTCATGGCGAAGGTTTTAAGTAAATGCATACTAGTTGTGTTGAGTTTTTTTGGAGGACCAATTTTACTACCAGACAAAAAGTAGTTTAAAAAAAAACAAAAATGTTTCTAAGGGTGGCCTACGCTAGGAATTGGTTTGTGGTGGTCTTGTGAGTAAATTCTAAAAAATGTGACTAAGCATCCCTATTACTGTGCCTATTGGCTAAAGTTTTACTAAGTACTATGTGAAACTGTTAGTAAAGACTAATGATAGCCAGAATTTAAAATATACAAAGAAGAACTTAAATCTAGTGTGGCACAAAGGGCGGCCGTATTGCGGCGGGCGATCTCTTTTTGGCAACTATAATTATCAATCAATAATTATAAAATATCTTTTTCTAACTCAATTTGAGAAGATTTTATTTTTTATGTGTCGTTTACACTTTAGGGAAAATTTAATTAAATTTAGCGCGCCCCGAAGAACAGGGAGGTTCAAGTCCCGCAGGGAGCATTGAATTTTGGACCAAAAACCATTTCTCCTAAATACAAATGTCAATTTAAGAATTCAAAACGCACTTAGGGCGCGCCCCACCTTATTCATCCCTGAATACACCCCTGTGCGTCGTTCCCAGTAATTACGAAACAATTAGTAAAAGCCAGTGTTGTCTTACACTAACAAGCCAAGAAAAACAAATTCAAAGGGATTTTACAAAGAAATGCACCTTATGTGTTAACAAAAAGAATGTTACACGATAATAATATATTATGCTTTGTAGAAAAACTTGGAAAGCAGGCTAATTAGTGTGTTCTTTTCTTATGATACCTACGTTGTGAAATTTTCTACTATTTTACATATAGACTAGGAGGGGGAAGTTGGTCATCTTACGTCATTAGTACCAAGTGGAGACTTATATGGTGGAAAGAGTAGTAAAAGTTATGCAAAAAAAAGTCGGTCAGCCTCGAGTCAGCCTGGGCCCGTCTGAACTCAGCCCGTTTTTAGGGGATCAATGGGGCCTGGGAACTTACCTCATCGAGTACCAAGTTGGGACTAATATGGTAGAAAGTAGACTAAAAGTTATGCCTAAAAAACTTGGTCAGCCTCGAGTCAGCCTGGGCCCGTCCCTACCCCGATTGATCCCCTAAAAACGGGCTGAGTTCAGACGGGCCCAGGCTAACTCGAGGCTGACCGACTTTTTTTAGTCCCAACATCAAGTACCAAGTTGGGACACCATATTAGTCCCAACTTGGTACTTGATGAGGTAAGTTCCCAGGCCCGATTGCTCCCCTAAAAACGGGCTGAGCTCAGACGGGCCCAGGCTGAATCGCGGCTGACCGAGTTTTTTAGGCATAACTTTTACTACTCTTTCCACCATATAAGTCTCCACTGGGTACTAATGAGGTAAGATAATCAACTTCCCCCTCCTAATCTAATATGGTTAAGGTGGTTCAAAGTATGTCAAACTAAACAACATATTTCCTTCAAATGCATTATGTACCTTTTATCTTTTTCCATGCACTGGCAATGGGAGCTCCTAACTTCTAAACAGACTTTTTCCAAGCCATAAACTATTGCAAGATTTTTCATTACTTGATTCGGGACAGAGGATTTGGTAGGAAAATAAGTAGAAACAGACCCTAAAACATAAGCATGAAACAGAAACCCTAAAAAGTAAATATCATTGAGACTTCTAATGATAAAACACTAATTGGGATTTAACCTGGTATTATTATGTATTCATTCATTCATGTAGGTATAGCTATCCTATATCCTATCCTACTAATATTATAAACGCGAAAGTTTGTATGTATGTATGTCTGTATGTATGTATGTCTGTATGTTTATAAATACTACATACTCACATACATACATAGATACATGCATGCGTACACACGTACGAACTTGCACACATACATACTATTACATACAATACAATCTATTTTATTCTATTCCAAACTTCCCTTAATCTACAATTTGCCAAAACATAACACTGTATGAAATATTTAAATAAAGCATAAAAATTTATTCAAACTTGGGTTCACACTTTATGTGGTCTAACCATTTTTGATGAGTTACGTTCGTCGATCGGTGTTCGTATTGCACCGGTAATGATAAATCGGCGGGTGCGAGTTGCGACGTTAGTGCTATACTATATGGGTTACTTGGTGTCTCTTTGATTCGACTGCATAATATGTTTGCGCAGTATTGAATGTAAAGGTTATAATCATGTTAAAATATAAAAGTGGCTTCTACTATTTAAATATAACTGTGATTTTAAGTTATCTATCATAGTCTGATATATTATGCAGTAGGTATTAAGTGAGTGTACTGTGTATTAATCAAGTCAAAGGAAGATACTGTTGTCCGAGACACAGGCTCGGCCTAGTTCGGACAACTGTAGTCATAATTCCGAGGTACCTACTTACAATTTTTGTTTAAAAATATTGTCCTAATTTTACCTAGATGTTCTTTCTGTATGTACCTAAACTATATTTCTGGTAAATAAATGATTATTATTATTATTATTTGTTGTTACCATTACGGATAGGTACTCGGGGCTATGGAGCACCCGGACCTTTGGAAGGCGTGCGTGGGGCCGAAGCCAACACGTAGAGGCCTGTTTTAGTAACATTTTAATTTAAATTTTGTGATGGACACCAAACCGGCGGTTATCCCTGTCTACACTATAAAATGCAACCAAGGACAACCCCCGGTTTGGATAGAACTATTGTGTAAACTACGGGTGAAAAACTACTTGGGCTATGGAAAGGGGTTGGTAGTGGATTGGATACTGGGGGGAACTATGGGGAATATGGCGCCTGCCGTAACAATGTTCAATAAACATGTAAAAATGGCAGACGGAGACTCGCCAACTCACAAACTGGGCCACCCTAATTAAGCCGAGCAAATTACAGCCAGGGGGCAACAGGGGCGTGAGTGGCTGAAAGATGGAGCAACCTCACCGGATTTTAAACCATCCTAGGTAATCCTGTGGAGCGGGCCAACTCATCACTGACGTGAGGTGTCCATCCTCCGAGCATTTCTGCTCTCGCGACTCCATTCCGACCAGTCGGTGAAGGCAAGCCAGAGGCGGGGGACCGCTTCCTCGTCAGTGTTCACTCCGACCAGCCAACTAAGGCAAGCCGGAGGTGAGGAACGGTGATTTCCCCCTGGAGCGCTCGGGAAGCCGCGGGGTCGCTACTCCCCGACACCTCGCCTCAAGGTGCCCTGCGGGCTTTATTATTATTATTATTATGTGACTTTGTTACTCTCAAAAACTACTGAACCGATTGCGATGAAACTTGTAATATACAGGGTGTCCGGAGACCAGTGGATGTCCCTGCACGGGCGGCTTGCGAGGAAGAGTTGGCTGCCCAGAATACGTTTTTTTTTTTCTATCTCAAACGGTTCGTACGTACGTCACTTTTTAGTAAAAATTGAAAAATGCCTACTTTTTTGCACATTTCGGGGCATCACGTCCACAGATGAAGCGATAGCATTGTTTTTTTTTCGCCATGTGTTCACTAATATTGATGTTTGTAAATCACGTTGAATTTTTTTTATTACTATAGGCAGTAACTTACAGGATGTCCCCAAAGATAGATTTATTTTTATAAACTTTACTTTCTGCTAAGTTTGAGCATCTGTGGTGTAAAAAAAATGTATGAAACCTGTCTGACCGACTATTGTAAAAAATTGCCTATTTCATAAGGATTCTAAAACAGTATTATACTAATAACTTTTTGTCATAAGTTACTAAGCTAGTGCTATGAATGCACTGAAGGTACTATCTTACATGAAAAAGTTGAAACAAGTATTGTACAAAAAATGTCACTTATTAAGATTTAATATGTCATAATGTTACAGCAAATGCTTCTTGGATAGTGCAGGGATATCCACTGGTCTCCGGACACCCTGTATATAGCTGAAGACTTAGAATAATACATAGGCTACATTTTTATCCCGATACTCCCGCGGGATCGGGACTTACGCGGGTGAAACCGCGGGACTCTACTAGTACATTATATAAACTGCGGGACGCAAAGCTAGAAATGTTAATAATTATAATCAACTACATTAAATTGATTGATGACTTGACAATGTGAATTGTACATCAATTAATGAGGTCCATTAAACTGTAGATATTAGTAATGAGGCCGCTGCTGGCCTAGTGGTGGATACCTCGCTTTTCATTCCGAAGATTGTAGCACTGATTTCCTTCTCTTTAAGAAACATTTAAGTACGAAAGAAAATATTCAAAATCAAGACATTTATTGCTTAATTATGTACGCAAGGATCTCATTGGCGATTATTTAAGTAACAATTATGTGCCCATTTCAGACATGCACTAGATAATACTAGATAGTTTTGAGTTGGTAGGTACCTAAGAGAATATAATTAGATGAACTATATAGGTACTTATATCTAATAAAAAAAAATATTATAAAAATGATGGTGAAACCTGAGCCTTAGTTGATTTCAAACGTATTAAGCAGTTACATTACGACGAGCTCATTTAGCTCCAAATTATCGTTAAAAAATAATTTCTAAATGTCGTAGAACTTAGTTGTTCGCCTAGACTTGTAGACCAACCCCTTAACTGGATGTCTAATGTCAATAACCCTGTCTAAAGGCCAATCTATACTTCTATCCTAATATTATAAAGAGGTAACGTTGGTTTGTATGTATGTATGTATGTATATTGGGGGTAATCTCTGAAACTACTGGACCGATTTTAAAAATTATTTAAAATTTACCAAAAGAAAGCTAATGTAGCTTTAGGGAGTAACATAGGCTTCTTTTGATTCCAATATTCCCACGGGATTAGGACTTACGTGGATGAAACCGCGGGACCGCAACTAGTTAAGGGGACAGTCTACCTACTCTTTTCTCCATACAAACTTAACAAACGTAGTCGACTGTTTCCTCCCTGGATAAATATATTAGAAAAAATATTTTTATGCCATAAGTCTTATATCAGCCATGACCCTACGTTTTGTTTTTTTTTATTTCTTATTTTTTTGAATTTTATTTCTATTCTAATTAGAAAATGAAAATAAAAAAACAAAACGTAGGGGCATAGTCATGTCAGATATAGGTATTGTGGCATAAACATATTTGCTCTAATGTCTTTATCTAGGGAGGAAACAATCGACTACCAGAAATTTGTATGGAGAAAGAGTAGGTAGACTGTCCTCTTAATAATAATTGCAAAGACAATGACGAGTCATTAACAATCATAAACATTAAATTATCATGTTGATTATGAGCAGGTATTTCATAATAATTACAGTAGTAGTTTAGGCAGGCAATAAGCAATGCGTAATACGCACGACATATTGCGTATTACCTTAGATTAGTATAATGTTAATCCGTCTACGAATAGAAATATGATTAGACATGTCTTGGCTATAAATAGGTAATTGGCTCCGAATAGGTAATGGGGAGAGGAATGGGGAACGAAGGCTTCTCTACTGCCTATCTATAGGTGCACAGACATGTGATCTTATATGAGTTTTTAAGTTTTTGAGGTACGGAACCCTAAAAACGGACTCGGTGGACCGACGACATTATAGCGGTCGAGGGGAGTCGTTAGATGGAGGTGGCTCGAGATCGATATTTGTGGCGTCGTATAGGGGAAGGCCCATTGGCCACAAGGCCCGCAAGGCCCGCTGGCAGCGTTGTATGGCAATAGCTAACCTTTGCACCAGGTACGAGTACGAGCCGGAGGGGGGGTCGCCTGTCCTATATAAGTATTTAGGTACCTACATATTTTGAGAAAGTTCTTGTCATTCATTAATCATTACCTAAAACATAACAGCAGCTGTAGTAGCACCAATAAAGCTAAACATCTAACCCTCACTCGCGATCAACCCCTTTGTGCTTAGTCAAAGCTAATTTCCAGTTTCGAGTCCTGTCCGGGCTCATGTTGGTCAAAATTAGAAGGGAGCCGCTAGAAACACTGTCCCTACTTCCCTGAAAACTTTACACAGCTCTATGATTATGTTTTAGATAATAAGAAAAAACATAAAAGTTGTGTAACATCAGACATCGCGTTCTAGTCCTATGGTAAAGTATAGACAACAGATAAATTCAAAAACAGTCCAATTTAACTTTTATGTAAAATTTGTAGTAGCCTAGATTGTTTTCTTGCCATTGTAATAGATATTGCTGAAATATCTACCTATTTTGAAAAAACTCTTATCATACCCAAAATACAAACTAAGCAGCAGCTGTATTAGCACCAATAAAGCTAAACATCAACCCCTTTGTGCTTAGTCAAAGCCAATTTCCAGTTTCGAGTCCTGTCCGGGCTCATGTTGGTGATAATGAGAAGGTAGCCGCTGGAAACACTGTCCCTACTTCCCTGAAAACTTTACACGGCTCTATGATCATGTTTTTCCAAAAGCCAGAGGCTAATTGTACGTAATGTTCCTGTGTTTAGTCTTCGATGATATCTGTGTCTTTGTAACAACAGGTTAAAAATAATAATGTGTGTTATTTGGTGAATGTTTGGTATGGGATTTTCACTTTTTTTTTTGTAGAATTATGGTTTAAGATTTTTCAAATACTTGATATCATTTTATTCATGTTTTAAATCTTATTTTTAGTTAAAAAGTTTAGTTAATTGCAGTATTTTTTTCTTTGTTCTATTTAATGTATATCTATGAGTAAAAATAAACGCACAGCCTAAGCCGCTTATAGTATATAGAGCTGAAATTTGGAGAGGGTGTTGAATATGTTGAAAGCATCCGATAAGTTTTTCGAAATTCCCGCACGGAATCGGAACTTACGCAGGTGAAACCGCGAGACACAGCTATTGATTTTTATATAAGTACCTAAATAAAACAATTAAAAAGAAAATCACTCACATTTTTCCGTGTTGGTATAAGTAGAATCCCAAAAACCTGGCCACTTTAATTTGACCAAGTTTTAACCGAAAAATTAAAATAAGCCCACTAACTTACCTAGACGTTACGATATAAAAAAATCTCACTATGAAACCCCGAAATTTAAAAAGCTAGCCTCAAAAAGAAACTCTTGTCAAACTTTGCTAAGCCACCATTTCCAAAGTTATTCTTTATGTTACAAAGCATTACTTCCGAGGGACAAATGACGCCGATCAAAAGTGTCCTTTGTAAGAATTAAATTATTTTCCTTGCTTGGAACAATGCCGGTTTTCTATCAAACTTAATTAAACTTAATTAACCATTGTCGACGGTTTTTCCTTTTAACTGTATTTTGATTGACTTAAGTAATATTGGAAGTATTTGGAAGGCGATTTGGTAACTGACGAAAGAATATCAGTAATTAACTGACGAATCAGCCTGAAAAAGAAACGACTTAGTTTTACTCAATAAAAAGCCTTCGGTCGCGATTTGTCCATTAAAAAATGGACTATTTCTTTCATTTCTTGAAATGATCAGTTTCTTAAGGGGTATATACGAGCTGAATTCAAAATTCCTGTCGGGTTCACGGAATGTCGTTTATTTTTTTGTGTGTGGATTGTAATTGACATTGCTTCCTACATTATGGTGTAGTTTCATTCAAGACAAAAACTTCTGATGTTGTCATTTTGATTGTTTGAAGTATCTATTATTATTATTTATATTTACTTTTGAATGATTAAAAAAATCTTAGAACTGCAAGAGTTAGCTTCTGTTTAGGGCTCTGAGTAAAGACTCCAGTAGGTATCTACAGGCGTTGCGTATTTGCTTCTTTTGTTAGAGATTTTAAATATAGAAGATACAAGAATAGATACCTCTATACTATAACATATAGAAGATTATAAGATTTAACCATGTTTGTAGGTGTGTAAGTACGATCCGTATACAATAGGTACATAATGCAAGCTTCCCATTGTTATATCGTCCATTGTGTTGAACTTCAATAAGCCTTCAAGAAGATTCCCGTTTAAGTTGGGTGGGACGCATGTATGCTAAAGAGATTTACTATTACAGACGAATAGAGAGGACATCGACTAATTCTAAACTTGTTAAACAGAACTATTATGGAACGCATATATTATTGTTCACTAGAAGAGTCCCGCTGTTTCACCCGCGTAAGTCCTGATCCCATGGAAATATCGGGATCAAAAGTAGCCCGTAGTAGTATGTTACTCCTCGATAATGTAGCTTAATATTGGTGAAAGAATTTTTGAAATCGGTCCAGTAGTTTCGGAGATTATCCCCAAACATGCACGTTACCAACGTTTCCTCTTTATAATATTAGTATAGATGTGGTCTATTCGCATAATAAAATTATTCAAAATATCATTTCAATATCATCATATCAGTAATTTAAATTTTTACGTTTATCAAATAACTTTTAACATTTTTCGATATTTTTTTTCAACGAAGACACACTAGATTACTGAGACAATTCAAAATGATCATGTAAATATCCTTTTGTTTGAATTTAAGTTCAAACATTGATTATCTTCTAGACAATTCTTTTGGGATTCCGGAAAGTAAATAGATTTTAAATATAAAAATAATAATTTATTAATCTGAGATTAGAATTTTCTATCCAAAATTTCCATTCTAATCTAGTTAATCTAGAGATTTTATACAAATAAAATAATTCATTTCAATAAACAATAGCCTAAAACTTGGGAAAGTTAGTAAATCAGAATTTAATTATAAAATCTCATTGTAAACAGTGTAAAGTACACAATTTAGTACCTACGCTGGTTTACAATGAAATTTTAATAAGACCGGGTTTAAATACATAGTAAATTAGATCAAAGAAGTAGAGCTACTTGTAATTATTGTTACAAGAGAGAAAAAAGGTCAAAAAACGGAGTTAATTAAACGTTCTATTCGGTCGTGATGAAAATTAGAAAGTTAGCTTACTTCCGAGGCTCGGTTTCACTTCTTTTTTAATTAATGACTTAATTTAAAACATAACCTGTAGGCATTTTGCTAACGCCAAGGAACAATCTTGACGACTAAGAGCACTTCTCGGATTCACCTGTGTTGGTCACTATTCAATGGGAATATAGATAAAGTGTAGATAAAGTGTGTATCTAAGGATTTTAACCTAATATTTAGGTACCCTTATTTATTAATAAAATTACTTAATTTACTAATTATACCACTTTTTGTTTCTGTCTGACTTCTTTGAAAGTTCTTGTCACGGAAAAAGACAAAGTGTGTTCTCACTCCTCCGACTTTTCTCTAAGTTTATAAGAGAAAATGAATTAAAGAAAAATAAGAATAAATGAATTAAAGAAAAAAAAACGTTTATTCACGCAAGCGCACAGCGTACCTACATAACAAAAAATAGAAAGGAGACAGATACCCAAAAAGAACTTACAACAAAAAAAAAACAAATTAAGGGACAGACGGACAGTGGAGTGGAGACTAAGTATGAGGGTCCCGTTTACCCTTTGGGTACGGAAACCTATAAATGTCATCTAATACCACAATCAGTATAACGCATCTAGTTCCACAATGAGTATACCTTGGTCAGCCGCAAATCACCAGCATCCAGGAGGTCAACCCTATGTCTTCAAGAACCTATATGAGAGAGATTATTATGGTGAAACCGAGACTAAAAGTTGTGCACTAAAACTCTGTCTGCCACAAGTTAGCCTGGCCCAGTCTTTAGTCAGCGATTATAGGGTTTCTAACAAGGACATAATTTAAAGAAGTCTATTTAGAAAAACATAATATCACATCACTCTTTTCTCACATTGATCAAGCAAACCATTTTTGAACACCGGCTAAAGAAAATATGTGAATTGAATTTTTCAGATCGGATTTTAGGCGGTTTATACTGATACAGTTGGAGCAGTCCATGGGGCTATTGTTCGTAGTGAATGGTTATTTTTCGAAACGTGCTTCGGATTTTAAAAGTCTGCTTTGGAAAACTCCGTTGAGCGTTTTGGTACATTGTTATGTAAATGTATGATAAGTTGAGGTGACGTTTGGAGGAAATGTTTAGAGCCACTTGATGATTTTCAAACTTTCGCAGGTTCTGATGTTTAGTCCTAGACGAACATTTTGAATGAATCTTATCTAAAGTTTGTTGGAGGTAATCTCCGGAAGTAATAAACCGATTTTGATGAAACCAACTTGATATTGACATTGATTCATTTGGATTATCTAACGTGATTTTTAACCCGATATTTCCACAGGATCCGGACTTATGCGAGGAAACCGCAAAGCTATGCTACTAATTATTAATTAGGTAAGGGTTGTTATTTTTTCCGAACCATGTTCAAACAAGCAGTGACGTTGACACAATGTTAAAATCAAGACAACGTAAAAAAACTATATTTACCTTTAGTAGGTACATTGACAACACCTCAAAACCAAAATTATTTTTTTGTCGAATTAGTTATTCATAATTCATTTATTTCATAATCATGGGCTACAGAGATATTACTAAATAACTTTAATCAAATAATTAGGACTATAGGTAAAGGTAGGTATAGTTAAATTTGTAGTAGTTAAACTTAGCTACATCTACGCCAGCCATATTTAGTTTTTAAGTTAACCCTAAGAGTAAGACAAACAATGTATACAAATAACATAGCATTAATAAACCTTGGCGCTAATTTTAACCCATTCTAGCGCAAGTCATCCCTAGTAAAACAGGTGCTTCTAATAGAAAATCCTCAAAAAAAAAAAACTAAAATGTCGATAACAGCGCTCACGTACGACGTAAATAATTCTTTTGAATAACATGCACGACTTTATAATGTTCAGGATGGTTTATAAAAATCAGGCGGAGCGTGCTCCGGGCTTACGGTACAATGCAGCTTTTATTCAAAAGTTTTTCTAATTCCGTACGAAGCGAACATATGACGCCATAGAGCCGTGAACCGAAAATAATTGAGAACAAGTAACTCTGCGGTTTATAAAGTGAAAGGGGTTTCAAAATGATTTAAAACTAGTACCCTATTTTCTTGCGTGGAAGGGTTTGAACGCGTTTTATATAAAACTAGCTTGCTCCCGCTGTTTCACCTGCGTAAGTCTCGATCCCGTTGGAATATCGGGATCAAAAGTAAAGTAACTTATGCTAAGTTACTTTTCTATAATGTAGCTTTCAATTGGTGAAAGATTTATTGAAGTCGGTCAAGTAGTTCCGGAGCCTATTACAAACGAACAAACAAATAAAATGTTTCCTCATTATAATATTATATTTACCATTTTTTCTTCAGTAAGATGTGTTAAATCATAGTCTACAATAAAAAACCGAAGTATAGTATAGTGGGCGGCAGATTAGTTGAAACAAAATGGCGGATGCGCAAAAGTTGATTTTTCATGTAAAATGTACTGCGCGAACTTTCCCCTTCCACGACAAAACTTTTCAACTTTCGTGCCGGTTACTATACCTATTATCTTGCGTGGAAGTCTTCGGGCATTTTTATATATAAGAATCTGTGTCGTTTCACCCGAATAAGTCTCGATCCCGTGAGAACTTTCATAAAACCTGAAAAAAATAATTAACTTAATATCTACTTAGGTAACCTTATTTTTACCTAAGTACACAAAACAATGAATTGCTATAGTCACAATACGGGAGACTATTTTGGAGATTCCCGATTTGTCTTTTTCAACATATCATCAAAGTAACCACCAGGGTCGGTATTACACGAAATGACACAAGATGACAATACTATTACGATTATATCGACACACTATTGCCATTATATCGAGACTGTGACAAATTTGGTAGACTTCAATAGTATCGTAATGGTAGCTTAGTGGAATCGCAATAGTAACCATGGTAACCAACCAGGGTTATTATGTCATTATATTAATATATTGATAATATATATATGTCATTAGAGATTTTTACAACTATCGAGACTCCATCAGTGGCATCTCTGTGGTGTCTCAGTGGTGTCGCAGTGGTGTGTCGATAGAATAGTTAACAAAGGAAACTGCCAAATGTGTCAAATACACGTCAAATATGACGATTAATATTCTATCGACACACTATTGAAACACGATTGCGGAGCGTAATACCGACCCTTGGTGGTGGTAACTAGTGGTGTGGTAAAAGTCTCATGCCACATGAGAGACGTTATTTTTAACCCCCGACGGAAAAAGAGGGGTGTTATAAGTTTGACGTGTCTGTGTGTCTGTCTGTCTGTCTGGGTATCTGTCTGTGGCATCGTAGCTCAAGAACGGATGAACCGATTTCAATGTAGTTTTTTGGTTGATAGGTGACTTTTGCGCGAGTGTTCTTAGCTATGTTTGATCAAAATCAGTTCAGCCGTTCATAATATATGTTGGTTGAAGCTCGGAAATAAAAATCGAATGTTTTCAAATATGCCAGAGTAGGGAATCAAATAAAAGAGCATGACTTTTGTGACAACAATATGCATGTTTAATCAAAATCGGCTTATTAGCTGGTGCTCTGAGTTTTACTTTTGATCAAGAATATTCGTTTAATAAGATAGTAGTTCATTTTTTTAACAACAGATTGTCTATTATAAATTTACTTAGGTATTATTTTCTATTTATGTATCATTACTCTAGTATCACCATCATCAGTGGCGTTTTTGTATTTGGCGTTACGTATCTCAAACAAAACTAAGTAGTAAACAGCATGTACCTACCTACCTAATATTTAAATTTTCAGTACGCCTTCACGCTCGGCAACCTTAGACCTCGTTAAAAATTTTATCACTTCCACTGACTGTAAAAACTTCAGAGTTAATGAAACAGTAAATAAACGTAGATACATTACAATAGCCATGTAATGAATCAAAACAATACAGGAGTGGTTTGTTGCCGAATGCAGACCGCAAATTTTACTATTCAAGGAAATATTTTGAAGATGAAATGCATTCACAAAAGATATAGTCATTTTTTTATTTTTCTCCTTTAATTAAATCAAAATGCCTTGAAATAATTGAATTAATTAGTTTCTAGTCAAAAACTTAAGTACATGATATGAATTAACTATTAGGTATTTATTCATTAAATCTAGAAAACGATTTCTTCTTATTTTCTTCTATTTTCGCAATGTTGACGATTGTTGACCACTGAGAAACTCTTCCTGAGGGAAGAGGTCTTAAAAAGATCTTGAAACGTGATTGATCAAATGCATGATATAATAAGATAAATTCAAACCGGAAAAATCAAAAAACCTCTAACAAAACGTAGCAGGAAGTAGGTAGGTACTCAATTTGTCTCCATATTTTTTTTAAATGTATGTTTTCCGATCACTTGAAGACGGCTTGGTCGATTGTGATGATTCTGTTCTGTTTGAATTCTGTTTTATTCCGAAGGCATTCGTCGTTTTTGCGTAATGTAACAAACGTCCACATTTCAATTTCCCCTGGGAACATTACTAATTAGATTTTGCAGTTCAAATACAGACAAAATTCATTTTAACGGCTAGTAAATGTAATTTAGTCAAGTAACTGGACATTAGTGGACATAATCTGATCCTATATTAATATTAGTTTGTACCTAATAATATAATGAAAAAAATAATAATAAAAGAAACGGCTGCTGAATTTTATGGTGCAGACAGGGATAATCGCCAGCTTGATGCCAGCTGATGACGCAAAGGGTGCAGCTAGTCTATCCTTCTTTTCGTGTAGTGGTGTGTTTAAAAGTTTTCATGTCGCTTTAAGACCTCTTACTTGATCTAACTACTGCTATCAGAAAACCACCGACAGCGACCAACTGATTAAGGTGCCTTTCGAAGCACGAAGGAGCTCGAAAAAGTGATGTTTTGCCACGGCGAAAAACACTATTGCGCCAAGCGTTGCTTAACCTGCACGTCTATTCAAGATCGGTAGGTGCAGCTAAACCAAATATCTCCTCAGCTAGTCTATTAATAATTTAGAGTTCGCGGAATAGAAAATTTCAATTGTCGAAACAAATCAATACAGCAACCTACTATCGGTCGATTTTAAGTCTGTGTTAATTAAAAAGTGCTCTAACATTTGCATATCGGGGGAAGGAAACAACAGAACTGGCTAACACTTACACGAACACCCAGGAAAAAATATTACGTTTGTTACGAAAGAAAATAATGAGGTGACGTTACAAAGTTTTACTTAGTTATTTATACTTAAACTTAGTTTTTTTTATTAAAAAGGGATGGGAATATCGGGATAAAATGGAAATATCGGGATGTGTGAGCGAGTCGGCCACTCGCGCACGAAGAGTTCCGTAATATTGTTACAAAAAATCTAGTATTTTTACCCTAGAAGGCCATGAAGGTGTATGTATTCGTGAGGTGAGAGATGGGAGAGGTGGGGTAAGAGATTTTTATGTTTGTGGCGACTAAACCGATTTTGAATCCTTCTTCTCCTTAGTGTTTTCGTGCAATCCATTGTGACTTCGTGCAACGTCGTGTTCAAGGTGTTTTCATTTGCTGTTGTATAATTGGTAGTATATTCGTCTAGTACCCATAGTACAAGCTTAGTGCACAGTTAAGGGGCTAGATTGAGCTGTGTGTAATATTTATTTTTTTATCTTCAGCTGTCTGCACTTTGTGTATCCTATCCTCCTACTAATATTATAAATGTGAAAGTTTGTATGGATGTTTGGATGTTTGTTACTCTTTCACGCAAAAACTACTGAACCGTTTGCGATGAAACTTGGAATATAGATAGCTGGACACCTAGAATAACACATAGGCTACTTTTTATCCCATAATTCCCGCGGGATCGGGACTTACGCGGGTGAAACCGCGGGGCGCAGCTAGTAAATAAATAAATTCAAATAGGGACCATTACGTTCGTGTCCGTAATAATTGACATACCTATATGTCAAACTCTACTAAATGGTAGAAAATCTACCGTAAGCGAGAGATGCGTAAGATTGTTTTTCTCTTGAATACTATAATCTGATAGTCATCCGTTATGGTTCGTTGTGTTTAATATTTGTTCTTCCGAAAACGATGTGTCAAATTGCGTAGTCTATTATAATTAAAACAAAGTATAGCAATATTACAAAACGACTGGGCAAACACAATTATTTTCACCAAGTTGACTAGGTAGGTCGGACAAAGTATATTTTTATAACAAAACCCGGTATACCGATGTCAGAAAACCCACAAAACGAGGGACATAATGACAACAATGTTATCAGTATTTGTCTTCACAGAAAGAAAGTCGGTCTTGTCTCGGTAGCTACCTACCTATCATAAAGTTTAAGGTATCTTTTTTATGTGAAAAAGGTACGAAAAACGCAAACGATCAATAATAAAACGTTTGTTATCTCAACTTACATTATTTGTTACTATTATAATTTACCCTATTATGTCCTAAGACTGAAAATACCTAAAATGTATTTAAAAAATGTATATATAGTACATATATCCTATATATCCATTATTTAGTACCCATGGTACTAGTTTATTTGCTTAGTTTGGGTTAAGTTGGCGCTATGCAATGCGCAATAAAAAAAACTTGATCCAAATATAATTGATTTTTACGAAGCTGACGTGACGCTAGGAGGTACCTACTTTAATTCTACGAATGTACGTACGAAACAAAGAAAATCTGCCATTCATTAGCCACCAATCCGCCAATCCGAAAATAAAATTTTCGGATTTCAATTATTATTTTCTTTCTTTCGTAGAATTGACCCCTCCTGTAATACTTGAACGTGTTAATAAAATAGCGTTAAACTAAGCAAGTACGACTTCCATATTCTATCTGTGTGAGCTCATATTGGACTTATTGCGTTAGATATTGAATGAAATAACTACGAGCCCGTCTCTCTGACACATAAAACTTCAAAGGCCCAATTTTCCTGCGATTTTAGACTTTATTTCAATAAAACTACACAGAAACTATTGCGTAATCTCCACCGCTCTACACTTCACTTAAAACTAAACGGTTCTTTCAAATCGGGCACTCGATAAATCCGAGCTAATATTCGTTTCATTTTAGTACTCTAGTGCTAAATTGTTCGTATCACTCACGTGTCGCTATTCCGTATCCCTTTCCATTTATATTTTCTTAACGTATCATGTCGTGGTGATGGCATTTTTAACAACAATCCAGTTTTGTTCATTGATAAACGTGAATTTGCGTAGTTGTTAATAACCGCACACAGGGCACAGCTGGTCATTATATCTATTACCTATAGATGCACTCAAGCTGTAAATGACTATGCGTCTTGATGAAAATATTACCCAAAAAAAAACATTGAATGGGTGCCAGATTGCAATAGTTTAAATGTTCTAATATACAACACCATAAACAGAATCCGGATATAAAATTTATTGCTTAAAACTAGGTAGGTAGATATGAGTTTTTAACTATTAATCCTCAATTGCTAAAACAAATATCTGTAAAATAATAGGTAATAATACGGGTTGGTGTCCACTTCATAGTTTGCGAGTAAAATTGTTATTGAAAAGGGCCTCTACGTGTTGGCTCCGGACTCCAAAAGTCCGGGGCTCCATAGCCCCGTGATACTGGACGTATAACGGACAATAATAATACTATATTCTCTGCAACCTTCTGTATTGGCCTGGCCTCGAAGCCAGGCGAGTGTTCTATCTAACCATTAGGTAAGCCAAGCTTCGGGGCCAGGTTTCTATAAAGAATGCGGCTCCAAAACGCCCCGATTGTGCAACCACTAATACGATCTGTCGTACATTTAGAACCACTACCAGCTTTATTTGTTTGTTCAAATTCGATAATGGATGTTTGGTGAAATATACTGACAACTGACATTTAAAACTTTACTGGAAAATGCTGGAAATAAACTTTGTTTTATGTTAGCGATTTTTGTGCGGATTCGAAATATTTTGGGATTAGGAAGAGTTTTATTATTTTAAGACACACAAAACTGTTCTGATTTTTCTAACATTGAACAATTAAAACGCTTATATTTATTTAGGTATATAAAAAGTAGGTTAAAGTAGTATTATTAAACGAAAATGATACTTACAATCATTAACTTATCAAATATTAATTTTAAAAACTTATTTAATCAAAACAAGAAAAAATAAAATCACTGTAATTAAAATAAACCACCCCAAGCGTTCCAGATGCAATGCTGCCCAAAATGCAAACAAAATTACACTAAAATTTAAAAATAAACACCTTAACAAAAATCCGCCCTTCAATGCACTATTACAGAATATTATTTTTGTATTTTTCATACGTATGAGTAGAGTACCTATAATCATTCTTACGGTTTGAGCCCAGCTTGATATCATTGTTAGGTTAAAAAAATAAACTAACAAAGTTTCCCATACCTTTCATTCTGTGTATTCAATTTTAGCTGTATTTATACTTTCTTCCCTCAGACTCCCAGGTACACATCCATCTCAAAACTTTTCTAATATCAACTAAATTTTGATTGAACGAGTTTGGGAATCACTTTGGTATCGCGGGGAGTTACTTAGGCGTTGCGTGTTTGTTGTTGTACCTACCTATCATTCTTTGGGTTTTTTGGTTACACCTACTCGTAGATAGCAAAAGATAAATGATAATTTATTCCATTTATTCTCTTTCTGGAACCTATATTAAGCTTAGTTATTTTTTTTAACGAGGAGAAATGTAAGTAAATCTATCAGGCCGTTTTCGGGGGAGAGGGGCCAGGTGAGTGGGGGTTCCCTCTGGCCTGAGATGGTAGGTGGCCAGAGGTGTACCACTAAAACTCCTCGGTGCCTTTCACGCTGCAAAGCTTAGTCCATTAATTTAAGGCTACATTGCGATGTGTGGACTGTCATACTAGTCTTTCAATTTTTAGTGTCTAGTTTTTGAATTTATAAACGATTTTTTATATTTTATTACAGGAGTATAATATTATAAATCTCCAATCTACAAATATTGTAAATCTCTCGCATCTGTGCGATGTTCCCGGTTACATCCCTCTCGGGAGCCCGGGGTCCGCTAAATAAAACCCCAAATTATTTGGAATAGGCACAGTAGGTAAGTCTTCGTTGACCTACTGCAAATAGATATTATGCAAAATATGCTTTGTTTTTTTGCATGCCTCGCTTGCTCGCAAGCTGCAATCGGTTGCTATCCAGGTGTTAATTTAAAAACAATCCGCCCCAAAAACAATGATTTCAAGAAATGAATTTCACAATATGATATAACCGAAATTAGCCGTCGACGAAAGCAAGCGAGACGAGCATAATAATAGGGACGAGTGACGTGTCTGTTGTTTTATAATTTTGTTCATACAATGTGTGCCTTGAAGTGTACCTTTGGCGGTTTCTACAGTCCTTGTCCACGAACGCGTTTAACACAGTTCAAAAAAGCACATCTACCATAAATTTATTTCCTTTTTTTTTTGCTAACCAACCACGCTTAGGGTGCATTTACACAGCCCCGCGCTATACGTTGGCCATATAGCGCCTATATAGGCACACCGATAAAGGCATGTGGCCATACCACCGGGATGTATGTGGATTTGCCTTTAGGTATCGAACCTTACATGTGAGGTCATGGAAAGAAATGACAAAATCTTGTAGATAATGTTTTAATTGTCGTAGGGGTCGGAGAAACTATAATATACTAGCTGCGAACCGCGGTTTCGGTGTAACGCAGCGTACTACGTGAGCGATCGGATGCGAACGCGAAGCGGCGCGGTGCGGTGCGGAAACAAGGAACAGTCGATAGCTATTGAAGTGTCCTACGTGACCAAATGCACGTAAAGTGCGATGCGGCTCGACTCTCGACTGTTCCTTGTTTCCGCACCGCTTCGCGTTCGCATCTGATCGCCCACTTAGTACGCTGCGTAAGTCCCAAACCCGCAGGAATATCGGTATCAAACAAAAGTAGCCTATGTCCTTTTCCAATGTCCCACCTATCTCAATACCAAAATTACACAGGCACACAGGCAGTTACTTTCGCATTTATAACATTAGTAGGAAGTAAGTTTTATAGTTATAGAAGTACAGATTTGAAGAGAACAATAAAATTGGCTTTGGGGATTTAGCAAAAAGACATTTTTTTATTTTTGAACGTCCAAAAATAAAAAAATAAAACATGGTAAATACCCCGTTATTTAATAATATTTGCAAACTTTTTGCTTGTCTATTTGACAAAACCTGCCGTGGACAAGTACACGTGTACGCAGCTCTCTTTTTTTTATCGAGCACGTCCAAAAACAAATGAAAACAGGGTAAATACCCCGTTATACAGGGTGGTCCAACTAGTGACGTCAATAAACTTTTTTTAGATTCCTCACACCTGGGGGTATCCGAAAATACCCCATGTATGTTCTGCGAATTTTTGTAGTTTAGGAGTTATAGCCTTTTTTCTCATTTTCTACTAAAATGCGACCACTGAGACCTATTTGGTTATAGGTACTAACTGCAATAATTTAGATAATTGGCTGATTTCTTTTCAAATGTGGAGCTGAATCATAGGGTCATGTTACCTGTTACAAAAAAAGGCGTAACACTAACCAAACTGTTACAAATTACAAAAGTATTTCATAAAGTGAGCGTTGACAAAATGCTATAAACACTTTAAAGATTAAAAGAAAAACTTGCCTATTTTTTTTTTCCAAACCAACTTCAAAAACTTTCTTACTTCATTAGCTATCTACCCTATTAATTTAATTGGTCTATCATTATAGGATCATATCCAAAATTTTATTTAAAAATTCTTTGGTCAAAAAATCTTTTACTCATCTTACTTACTTAAGCTAATAAACCTGAAGAGAAACTCCCGGCCTAATGTCATAAACCGTGATAGCTAGACAGTTGATTTTTCAAGTTTTTGAAGTTGGTTTGGAAAAAAAATAATCGGCGAATTTTTCTTTTAATTGCTCTTTAAAGTGTTTATAGCGTTTTGTCTACGCTCACTTTATGAAATACTTTTTTTATTTGTAACAGTTTGCTTAGTGTTACGCCTTTTTTGCAACAGGTAACATGACCCTATTATTCAGCTCCACATTTGAAAAGGAATCAGTCAATTATCTAAATTATTGCAGTTAGTATAACCGAATAGGTCTCAGTGGTCGCATTTTAGTAGAAAATGAGAAAATAGGCCATAACTCCTAAACTACAAAAATTCGCTGAACATACATGGGGTATTTTCGGATACCCCCAGGTGTGAGGAATCTAAAAAAAGTTTATTGACGTCACTAGTTGGACCACCCTGTATAATAATCTTTGTAAACTTTTTGCTTGTCCATTTGACAAAACCTGCCGTGGACAAGTACACGTGTAGTTTCGTACACGTATGCACAATTAGACCCACACGGTTCTCCGTGCATCAGTTTTTAATTAACTCAAAGAAGAGTCCGCAACTCGGGCGGCAAGTTTTAATGAAATTTATTAACAACAAAATATGAGACTTGCTCGCGTCAAGTGAGAACTCTGCGACGATGTATCAACCCGCTGTGTTCTGAATAGTTGGTACACTACGGCCACTAGTTATGCACTAGATTTATAACCGTGAGTTACTAATGACTACTCAGACCTAAGTAGTCAACTAGGATAAAACGGGAAACACACTAGATTTTTCTTCAGTTTTTGGGACGTTGTATTGAAATTAATGACATTTTTCGGTTTTAATCGCGTGGTGTTTACCGCGATTAATCCGAAAAATCTCTTTTATTTCAGGATACGCACTTTTTAAACTTAGGAGGTTTCCGTCCATCATTATTATAAGAGTAGGGTCTAGATCGCGTTTGTAGACAATCATTTTTAATTATTACCTCGACGTTAAACGCGCGAACGGGTCTCACCGGCCGTGGGCGTGTGTATTCTCGAGACCACGGCTGGTGAGACCCGTGATGAAACTTAAGATATTGATAAATTATATCCTCGGATCAATAATCCTACCATACTTCTGACTGAAAGACACGCGATTCATGCGATAGATTCAACATAGGCCGCAATCACATACAAAAGGTTTTGATATGTTCGCGATTTGAAGCGTCAATCTAAAACTTAACACTACAAATTCAACCTTATCTCCATAGTGCAATGCTCATAATACTCCTTATAATTAAAAAAACGCGCGCTCATTCGCGCGACTAACGCTGTATGGTTCGCACGCATTCTCGCTTGCCACGCTCCCACTAGCGATCCTACGCGTCATCAGCCGGAAATTGCCTGCGCCGTTGTAGGCGTGTTGTTGTATTCGCTTCACTTTAGTTGCGAAGAATTTGACGCTTCGATGTGCTTAGACTCTGCGTTAGTATAAATTGACCCTTACTCACTCGTAACTTACAATGTTCTGTCTACTTCACTGTGTTGTTAAACATCAACCGTTTGCGTTGAAAAAAATATACGATCGAATTCTGTACTATAATCCAAAAACACGATTTCCCTTTCAGGAAATTGGAAATGTTAGTATAATGGTTTTAAATTATTCATAACGCCACGGCCTGTAATACGTCACGTGATGTGTGACATCGCGCCTGTTTTGACACTGTTTGGTTTCAGAAGATCACATTAAATATGGGAAGAATCGGGTAAAGACAAAGATGTTTAAATATTGGTAAATAATTTAGACAGAACAATTTTTTTGTCTACAACTTTGTACTTAGCTTATCGCTAAGCTAAGTCGCGTGTGTGGTATTTGTGTTGTCACACCTAAGTTAGTCTATTTCAACGAATAAAGTTTTAAGGTAGGAACATACTGAGTCCACGTACGCAACGTATGCAGAAACATACCTACTTATTATATGCAACGTTATCACACGCGTCCCACGGTTTTCATACAAATTCGTATTCTTACCGTGCGTTGCATACGTTGCGTACGTGGGCTCAGTATTTTCTACCTTTATCGTTCGTGCGTTAGTGTATTTCCTATAAGGTACGGTTCTATTTCTTCTCGCATATTTGCTAAAGCTAACAAAAATAAAACCTAAAACCCCCACTCCGCCTACCATGTAGCCTAAGAAAAAAAATGCTATGCAATTGCTTTACCGCTGCAGTCCCCGAGTGTGAACGTTTTTGTTTTTTATATACTTTTTACTAGCTGCCTCCCGCGGTTTCACCCGCGTAAGTCCCGTAACAATATCTGGAATAAAAGTAGCCTATGTTGCTCAGGGTGAATGTAGCTTTCTAATGGTGAAATCGGTCCATTAGTTTTTGAGTTTATTCATTACAAACATACAGACACAGACACATATATCTTTATAATATAATATTAGTGTCTTCAATGTGTGTCGTGTGTTTTAAGCTAATAAAAGTTTTTCTATCCTATTCTATTAAATAAGGTACCGTCTTTATGGTTCCGTATTCTCCGAGCTTTCCGCATAATCACTTACACTTGAACATGCAAACAAAACCCGAAAGTTTCAATGAACAAAACAAGTTACGCAAAGAAAACATTTTGTAAGTCAATCCTAAGGCAAACAAGATTCGAAACTTATGAAACTAAATCCCTTCAATTTTGAGGGCGGCAAAAACAGATTACTTCTAAGAAACTAGAATACAATAGAGCCTGTGCTTAGCAAAGTTGCCAGTCTTCTTACTTACAAGTCGCTTTGGTTATTTATTATAACGTGGGTAAGTGATTTCTATTTCGAATTTTATGTTTATTCTTTTGGGTATTAAATAATGGTTTGAATAAGTTTTAATGCTATTTTGACGACATCAGTGGCGCGTCGGGGAATGGCCCGACTGCAATGCAAGAGGTTGCGGTTTCGATTCCCGCCGGGTGGAAGTATTTATGCTTAAAAATAAATATTTGTTTCCGGTCTGGGTGTTTTATATTTATCTTAAGTATGTATTTACAAAAAAAAGTATATTTTAAGTAGTGTATCCGTTGTCTAGTAACCATAGTACAAGCCTAGTGCTTGGTTTGGACCTAGATTGCGCTGTGTGGAACGTCTTGCATTATTTATACCTATTTATTTATATTTATATTTTATTATTTTGGTATAACAATAATACTTTGAATACGTTTTAATGCTATTAAATAAGAAAGTTTTGTATTCAACCGATTACGTGTCAACTGATAAGGTTTGAAATGCTTAACTGAAGCGAAACGGTGTTAAGTTGATTAAAATCAACCGATTTCTAAGTAAGAACCTATTATTGCATTATTGGTTCCCGTTTTCGCGCAAATAAATAAATAAATATTGCACGGCGTTACACACATCGCATTATAAGCCCCAAACTAAGTACTAGGCTTGTACTGTGGGTACCTACTAGACAATGCGGATATATACTACATTTTATATTTTTTTGTAAATACATACATATGATACATAGAAAACACCAAGACCATAGTTGTAAGCATAAATACTTGCAGCCGGCGGGAATCGAACCCGTAACCTTCCGCATTGCAGTCGGGCCTTCGCCAGACGCGCCACAGAGACCATCGTTAGACGGCATAGGCCGAATAATAGACGTGTGCTATTCTTAGTAAGTCATTTGTCACCAAATGAGGTAGTAGTCAAACCCTATTATGATTTTGATGCCGCCCTGTAGGTACTATCAACAACAAAAGTGGCTAACAAAAGTGGTAAGGTCTGATTTCGCTTGCAACGTACATTTAAATTCATTTCGTAAAGATACCTATGACTTTATTGTTAATTGTTACATACCTACTACCTATCGTCTGCTTGCATGCGAATTTAGATACAATAATTGTCACATATTTGATATTTATAGATATACCTACCTAGATATCAATGTGTGTATAATATGCTTTTTCCACGCTCGACGCTCGGTTCAAACAAATCATCCGGCTAACTGGGTAGCCACTTCTGTTGCTGATAGTACATACGTACAACATAACCCTATACCAACATAAATGAAAAACCAAAAAATAAAACCCTGTAAAACCGACTTCACGCATTTCAATTAAAAAATGAACTCTAAAATAATCATTTGCACGTTTCCAGCGACATCGCACCTATTATCCATGTAAGTGGCGCGTGAGGGGCGCGTAGGGTTAGCCAGCGAAGGGTTAGTTCCCAAGGGGGTGATTAAGCAAACATTTCTTTAATTTACACTGGAGTAAAATGTCAATGTATTATTTAGTACCTAAACATAAACCCCCTTACCTGTAAACGATGACTAAGTTTATGTAACGTTTGTCTTTTTTAGGTACCTATTGTGACATGAAGTTTCAAAGTTAATATTATAAGTATGGGGGTAAGTTATTTCACCCGCATAATGTGGAAATGTATTTGCCGTGGAAATATGGCAACATAAATATTGTAGTTTATCCAATACTCGATGAAATTTAGTATTTATTAGCTCCATACTAAATTGCATCGCAATACATTCAGTATTCTTTGCTTGAAACAGTAGCGACCATTAGAAAACAAATGTCGACCTGTAATTAGGCAAATTTTGCCTCCCGATCAGAAAGTCTAAGTACCAAAACGTCAAATAAAGCGAAAAGGCTAGTGAGCGATCTGCCTAGTTAGCTAATTGCCCATGTAGCAAAACGTCTAATTATCAACAGGTCTATATAACAAAACGTCTATTTGGGAAATCGCCATTGCCTCGCCTCTTTCTGATATGTCACAAAAGATGATCATGTTTAAATAACACCCCTCTTTCCCATCGGGCGTTAAAAAAAAGTGACAAACACACCACAATTTCACCCCAACACGTACTCTCATTCCCGACACCTATCTATCAACTTTTTAATATTACGAACTTTAAGATTTACCGGTATTTGTACGGCAACTCATAAAACCTGACTTAGAGAGTAGATAAGTACTTAGCCACTCGAGATATATTGGCGTCCGTATTATTGAAAATCCGAGTTGCATACAGCCCCTAGTATTTGGAGATCACTTCAAGCCGAATGTATGAAACGGTGAAGAAATTGAACGTTCAAGAGGCACGTTTTGGCAGAGCCATGTTAGGGGCGGAATAGGGGCCTTTTTGCAGTTATTATTAGGTATTTAGGAATAGGGGCTTAAACTAAGAATAACCTTGACTGCGTTCAGTGTTTTGACATTCATTTATTTTCGGCTAAGTTTGATTACTGAACCTGCGAAAATATGATGTTGTCTACACTAATATTATAAAGAGGAAAGATTTGTATATTTGTGTGTATGTGTGTAGGTATGTATGTTTGTAATGAACAAATTCAAAAGCTTCTAGACCGATTTCAAAAGTTCTTTTATTACTACTACAAGCTACAAATGTTTCTTCGTTATAATATTAGTGTGGATCAAATCTGTGTCTATCGCATACGTACCGTAAGTCAAAGAAGAAGCGCGGTAATCAACCGTATATGTACCTACCTACCTGCATAGGTTTTAGGTTTCTTAATGCATCCGTTAGTCCGACTTCGATATTTCGAATAGCTATATAGGTACCTTAAAATCGTTGAATGAAACCGGAATCAACATAGGCGATGTAACGAGTTGTAGTCAAATTACGGACGTGTTTGTCAAACGCTGTCTGCGCCGCATGCTGTCGGTTGTCTGTGGTCAGACAGGCCATGTTGCGTCGCCACGCCCGCGCCGGTCACCACGCCACCACGCTCGCATTATTGCCAAACGACTCGCATTTCAACTGAAATGGTTTTATGCTAATAATATGACAAGAGTGATATTGTCACTATTGAAACAATATCACCTACAATCCATACACAATAAAATCAACGACTTTCCGTCATGAAATAATCAACAATTGTTCGATGAACCCGTCAGGGATTTTGAGTTTTGCTCGTATATTCCTCTTAAACGAGGGACGATGGAGTTATAGCATAGTAGAACGTCGAGGCGTTTTGTTTGAAGTTGACTGAGATTAAGATTTGTATTGTCACTCGAGTCTCGTTCCTTGTATGGTTTAGCCACAATTTACCTGATAGCAACTATTTATGTATTCTGTGCTAATAGCTGGTTAGGTTAGCTCGCGGCACTTTTCTTTAACATAGTTTAGCTCAGAAGCTGTTTTTTTGTGGTAGATACTTAAATAAAAACCATGCATACGAACATGACGTTTTAGATGAGAATATCCCATCTCTGTTTCAAAATCAGAACTTAGATTGTCGTAAGAGGCGATTAATGTCAAATTGTCCTAACAGATTCACTGACTGACCTTTATATCAACGCGTAGTCTTAACCGAAAGACAGATTTAAAGGATGTGTTCTTCGTAAAGTTATGGTAACCATCAACTAAGAAAATATACGGGTATATATATACGGGTGAAATCGCAGAAAGAAGCCAGTACTAATATACCTATCCACCAATCCCTACGTATATTACAAGCCTGGTAAATAATCTCTTCCTTCACATCGTAAACGGAAAGTAGAAAGCACTTTGCCTTACAATTGAACAAAACAAGCTTATAAGAAGGAAAATGCGTGCGAACGGCATGCATAGAGTTCTTGTGATAACTACCCAGAGTGCAGACTACAATCGCCCTGCAGAACTGTGCAGTCTTTGCAATGAAATACTAGCACATATTACACTACTTTTTGCAAGTGATATCCAACAATGGCGACGACAGAGGCATGCTTCACGGAATGATTAATTGCACCGAATATGCAAACGGTCCGATGCAAGGCTGTGTCACAGCAAGGCATGTAACTCGTACACCTATTAGTTACGGCTGACAGGCATAGCACGGCAAGAACACTATTTATGTGCGAGCTGAGTTAAGGGGTGGGCGAAGGCTTGGATTGCCGATGTTTTAATTAAGTAAGATATAGTTTATACACGCGACAACACATAAAAGCATGACCTTATCGTTGTAGATTAGCAGTGTAGCTGACCAAAAGGCACGGTACGGAAAATATGAAAAACTCTCTCGGAAGCCTTTCGGAGGCAGTTTCAACAGACTGGCTTTCTGGGGCAGTCTGGGATAGTTGGAGTAAAGTTTAGAGGAATTTTAAGTCACGTACAATGGCCAAATTATAAGATGAGTACGGAAAATGCCCAATAAAACTTGTCTAAATAAAAACGATAGGGTACAGCTAGTCTATTCTTCTTCTTTTCGTGTAGTGGTGTGGCTCACCTAGTGTTAGAGTTTTCATGTCGCCCTAAAGGCCTTTAATTTGACCTAACGACGGCTATCAGAGATAACAACCGGGCCTACCTGCTAAACGTAATTTCGGAAACACGGAGGAGGTCGAGAAAGTGTTTTTTTGCCATACAAACTATCGATCCCCATCCTTCCAAGTAATGGCCGCGCCAAGCGTTGCTTAGTTCGCACGACCATTCAAGATCGGCCTGTGAAGCTAGGGCAATGAGCTCCTAATTTTCTTCTTCTTCTCAGGGTGCCTCTCCAACTAGTGAAGGCTGGCAGTCAGTTCAGCATATTTTATTCGATCTCTTGCGAGGCTAAATAGTTTGGCGGCACTCGCTATTCCTGTCCACTCCCTGATGTTTCCCTGAGCTCCTAATGACGTTTACTTACTAGCTATCTATAAAATTTAAAGTCCTTACTAATCTATATATCAACGGAGAGCCCAAACCGGTGGTCCTAGAGATATTAAATTTGAAGGGTGTGTTCTTTGTGATGTGTAAGCATCCACTGAGAAAGGGTTTTTGAAAATCCCGCGGGATCGGGACTTACGCGGGTGAAACCACGGGACGCAGCTAGTATAAAATATAGTTATCGAAAGCTATATTATTTAGATTCCTCGAAAACATTTTCACCTATCATGTAGTTACATCATTCGCACTTCTGTTAATAAAAATGTATTAACGGAACGAAATATTTTTTACCAAAACTTGATCTCGAGAACAGGAAAAAGTGATATAAAAACCAGTGAGAACCACTTCCCTTACTAAGCGAAGTCTTGCCATAAGTTCAGTGGCATACTCGTGTGAAAGTTTGGCGAAAGAAAACTAAACACTTGGCTTGGCTATGGGCCATATCACACGGGTAATTTCCAGTGCGGGCTTGAGTGAAAATTGCGGTGACATTATACTGTTTAGTTGGCAAAGAATTCAGCTGGATTAAAATACTGCTTATCTTAGTAATCTGACTTTATTGGTGGCTGCACTGGCCTAGGTATAAGACGGCATCTGTGGAGCGTTAGGCGACTACAATGCAGGAGATTGCGGGTTCGATTCCTAATTCCAGGTGCAAGTATTTATGCTTTAAAATAAATATTTGTGTCGGGTGTATTCTATGCTTTCCGGTGGTTCGGGGAGAAACATAGGGGGTAGGTGGCAATAGGCGAGCGGACAAGAGGCTATGTAACTATCATATTTTTATGTAAGGATTTTACAAAAAAAAAGTATAATTAGTAGTACTTACCTATATTCGTTGTCTAGAACACCCATAGTGCAAGCCTAGTGCTTAGCTTGGGACTAGATTGCACTGTGTGTAACGTCGTGCAATATTTATCTATATGTACGGAATACGATAATATTCCAGTCACAATTTCTACTCTCATTTCGATATTTTTTCCGCCGAAGTAGTAACATGAGTAAAGTAGCAGTTTTCGAACCCACGTTTTCGAGTAAACGAAATTGGTGGTACAAACTTAGATGAAAACAAAAAACAGCAGATACGTTACCTATAGTAGTCTATTACTAGTCTCGGCAAATGAGACGATAAAATTGCGTCTAGCTGACGCAATAGCCTCAGTCGTATGTCGAATTGTTGCCGCGTGAGCACGTGCTGTCACACTGCGATTATCTTTTTGAAATCCATCAGAATGCCTTCTTGCTCATTTTACAAATGCCTGAGTCATTCTCAAAGACAAATGTTTTTAAATACAATAATTTTATGAAAAGTCATGTAGGTGTTTCTAGCTCATTTTTCGAATTCGCAATGTTAGAATATACCGTATCTACTCTTTTATGTTTTCATCTAAGGTACAAATTATATTTCGATTTGTAGTTTCCTTTTTTTATTCGCTATTAGTAATGGAAGGTAACACAGTTAAAAGAAAGAACTCAAAACTTTTACGTCTGTTTATTTTTTAATATTTTTGCAATATCGTAATGTGTGGTGTGTTGGCGTCGCTTTTTTTGTAAACTTTTGATCAAATTGCCATTTTTGTTTGATCGAGTTTCTCATTTCGTAATTGAGATGCAAATGGTTTACTTACCCCTACTATGAAAAACTAACATAATAATCTGTACATTTTAGACAGTAAGGAAATTACCATTTATACAAGAAAATTACACGTAGTAACATCTTCCCGGGTCTTTATCGCGTATTATTATTTATTTTCTTACCTCGACGTTTCAACCATGTTACAATGGTCTTGGTCGCGAATGTAACTATGTTAACAAATCGTTTGAATTTAAAAGTTTATTAAAATTACACGTTTCGATATGTTAGGGTTCCGTACACCAATAAGTAAAAAATAACCCTTATAAAATCACTGTCTTGGACGTCTGTCAGTAGGTGTGCCCGTTAGGTACATATACAAGATGTTGGAGTTTATGAAACAGCTCATTCTACATCTACACGTCAACAGTTTTATACTAATTTTTTTAATCGTTTATTTTCTTCTTTTTTAAATGCTGAATTTAAATTTTACTGTAAACAATCGTTTTTGATATTAAATCAACTAATGTCAAGATTGTTGTAGTCCAAACTAGATAAAAGGACAATTTACGGCCAATGACATCCAACTCCAAGAAACAGTTGATTTTCAAGTAAACTTTAGCTCTAAATTTTCGGAAAATACTAAAATACGGAATATGCATTTTTTTTTTCGCCTAGACGTGGAGAACAACATATATAAGCAGCTGCTCCATAGACTCCACCATCCTGTACAAAATATACACAATGTATATTGTATAAAATATACACGCAATGTACACAGAAACTGGTAAATATTTACCACATATGTGACACCGGAATACTACAAAGAAATGATAAGGACATTAATTAGGGACTTTCATAATTTCATACCTTTTCGCTACCTTTACGAGAAGGAAAATTAATTAGGTAGGTACTGCACCTACCTACATATAGGCACTTCTAATTTGTATGTGTGACACGTGGGGTTCAGAGAGAGAAATATTTTCTTTTATACGAGCAAGTGACGAGGATCATAGAAAGATAATAATATTCTGAAGAAGAGACATGTAAAGGTCTCGAAACGTTGAACATTGCAACAATGCTAAAAGTGATTTATTTTAAGAAATGTTTTTCAAAAATTGCATGGCGCAATTGGTAAATATTTCTAGTAGATAAAGGGAGTAGGCCTATAGTCAAATTAAAATCTAAAAATTAAATTACGAATTTAAAATAACGCTACATTTTCTAGGGTCTTAAACGCGTATTTTTATTTATTTATGTGTCCACTCGCGATCAAGGCCATTGTTACATGGTTGAAACGTCGTTTAGAAAATAAATAATAATACGCGATTAAGACCCGGGAAAATGTAGGAATTTAAAAAGTTAAACAATATTATAGGTGATTTTATTTATCATTTAATAATAGTATTTTGCCGGCTAAGGGGGCTAAGTGTTCGCTAAACCTTCTTTAGCAGAACTACAAGTATAACTTACAAATGAACACTAAAAGCAATTCACGTTACACTGACGTAACTTGATGAATATTATGAATTTAAAATGGTTCACAAAATGTCAGCACTAATGGATATACCCTACCTACCTATGTACATATAAAACCACGTAAGTTGTAGCTGTACAACGTGTATCGAGGAAGGTGATTTCAAGCTGAAAGGGGGTAGTTCTAGACGTCTAGGGGAACAAATTTTGTTCTAAAACTTTTGGAAATTCGAAGATGTGTTGTAAAACTTTGAGTTTTAAGTTTAGTTGCAAATCAGCTGTTTCCAAGAGTTAGAGGTCATGACCGTAGGTTGTCGTTTTATATAATTTGGACTGCTACAATCTAAACATTGATTGCCTTTGTATTTTCAAATACAGCTGTTTTTTGTTGACGACCTCGGTGGCGCGTCGTGCGAAAGCGCGACTGCAATGCAGGAGGTTGCGGGTTCGATTCCCGCCGGGTGCAAGTATTTATGCTTAAAAAATAAATATTTGTGTCTGGTCTGGGTGTCCCTCTATGTATAATATGTATGTATTTACAAAAGAAAAATAAATATAAGTATTATATCCGTTGTCTAGTCACCGTAACACAAGCTTAGTCGCTTACCACGGGGCTAGATGGCGCTGTGTGTTGTTCGGAGAAATTATTTATTTATTTTTTTTTATTTTTTTTTCTTCTTCAATGAAACCTAACCACAAAATTTTCGAAAAAAAAGTTCGAATTTCCAAAATTCGTTGAACAAAAGTTCACCTGAACAGTTCCCGAAACACACTGTATATACCTACATACAAAACCACGTAAAGTTGTAGCTATATAGCCAGGTATATAACGCAATGTAAGTACATTGTATATGTCGCCGCGAAGGCCGAAACGTCCGAACTAAAATTAAGTTAGTTAAGGTTTAGCACGTAAGTCTCATGTTTATTAAATGTAATACCGTTATCCATAATTAATTATTGATCGTTTATCGAAATATTTCTAGTAACCGATTTTGACTATTCAAATTATTTAAAATATTTGTTTACCAACTGTTATGGATAACGATAAAATGTTCAAATATTTTCAGTTTATGTTTAAACTTAATTATTTACCAAATAATAGTCTAACAAATCGAATTGTTAATTAATATTGCAAATTATTGTGATTATTGTGAATGGATGGCATTTTGACGCAGGAAGTAAGTAAATAAGTTTGTCCTTATTTTTGTTATAATTAATTTATCAAAATTTAAGATTATCGTAATTTGTTTAAATAATTTTAATGATTTATGCAATTGAGATTTGTATTAGAAATTAGGTTTTTACTTAAGTAGATTCTAAACGATGTTAAATAAAACGCGCGCGCAATGCTACGTCACATCGGGCGATATCGAATGATGTCGACCGATGCGGGTGGGGGCGCGCACGTGCTTCGGTTCGGTCTGATCAGGCGGAACTCACTTTGGTCGTGAGCCTCCGGCTGGGAAGGTCGTAAGCTGTTCCTTTATTCATTTCATAATAATTTTGTTCAGTTTTTAAATAATTATTTTTCTAGATTTTTCTAAGCTAAGCTATTGATTATTTTGTTTTATTTTAAAATAAGTAAAGATTGATTGAAGTCTTAAGTTTTATTAATTATTTCTAAGCTATTGATTATTTTGTTTTATTTTAAAAGAAGTAAAGGTTGATTGAAGTTTCACCTAGATTTATTTATTAGTGTTTTTAGATTTCCTATTTTAGGTTAGGTTAGATTAAATTCAAAAGAATGGAAGGGTCAGATGACAGAGCCGATGGCAGACAGGGTGCCAACGGCTCTGGCCTTTTTAAAAACCCAGAACCGAGCCAAAATCCGTTATATACATACATGCTATCCATCAGCGTGTGACAAATTGTTGCCAAAATATTTTCACTTCCATAATGCCATTCTCCTCGGCTCACACATCAAAGGTACCTGTAATTGCGACGCGCGAACCGGGTATGAATTTGTGGGGCCATACTGATCTAAAAAAAAACATTGTTGATATTCAGTCAGTCTGCCTGTGACGATGTGAGCTGCTGCTGTTTTTTTCTTCTTCAATGAAACAACCTCAAAATATTCGAAAATAAAATTTCGTTTTCCAAAATTCGTAGAAAAAATGTTCGCCTGAACAGTTCCCGAAACACACTGTATACCTATATTCCTACATACAAAACCACGTAAAGTTGTATATAACTAGGTATATAACAAGATGTATAGTCTATAACGGCACTGGGAGATGAAGCACTGATCACCAACGAGCAGTTAATATGGAGCGTCCAATCGTTCCAGCCGTACAAGGCTGCGGGCCCGGTCGAGATCTTCCCCAAAATGCTACAAACGGCCTTAAAATATATAGGTGAAGATCTTCTAGCTCTATATAACTTAAGTATAAGAACAAAGCACATCCCAAAGAAATGGAGAGAAGTAAGGGCGGTCTTCATACCGAAACCGGGAAAGGCAACATACCAAGAAGCAAAAGCCTTCCGATGTATAAGCCTCTCCTCATTCTTACTTAAGACAATAGAGAAGATACTAGACAGACTGATTAGGGAGCAAATAGCTACAAGCGGATCTCCACTACGCCAAAACCAGCATGCATACATGGAAGGCAAATCTATCGAGACAGCCCTACATAACCTGGTAAATAGAGTACAGAGATCGCTAAACAACAAAGAATACGCGCTAGGATGCTTCTTCGACGTCGAGGGGGCATTCGATAGGGCCACCCCGGCCTCGATAGAAGAAAGTCTGAACAGAGAAGGCATTAATAAAGACATATCAGGGTGGATTAAAAACATGTTAAAACACCGACTGATACAAGCGGAGCTGGCAGGCAATACATGCAGGGTGGTGGCAAAAAGAGGATTCCCACAAGGGGGATGCCTATCGCCACTGCTATGGTGCCTACTGATAGATGAACTAGTAGACAAGATAAACAGGATGCACATCTACACACAGGTTTACTCTGACGACGGTGTGCTCCTAATAACAGGTAAAGTCCTAAGCACTATGTGTAACATAATGAACAGGGGACTGAAAGCAGCACTAGAATGGTGCAGGAGCAAAGGCCTAAACCTAAACCCTGACAAAACCAAACTAGTTCTATTCACCAAAAAGAGAAAACTAGGATGGATTGAACCAGTAAAACTAGATAACCAAGACCTAGAGGTGGTGAATGAGGTCAAATATCTAGGTATTACACTGGACAACAAACTAAGCTTCAAGACACACATAATGAACACATGCTCAAAGGCGAAAATGGCCATGATGCAGTGTAAAAGAGCAATAGGTAGAAGCTGGGGAATTAAACCAGCTATGGTGCTGTGGATATATCAGGCGATAATCCTCCGAGAATAGTACACGGCGCCCTAGTATGGTGGCACTCAGCCAGCGTAGGTAAGAATAAACAAGAACTGGACAAGGTCCAAAGACTAGCCGCTCTCCTAACCACTGGCGCGATGAGAACAACACCCACAGCCGCGCTAGAGATCATTCTAGGATTGAACCCCATAGACCTAGAAATAAAAAGGAGAGCTATAGAACAATGGTTCAAACTAAGAAGCACTGGTCAATGGACTGGCAACTTCTATGACGAAGGCCACGCCAAGATTAGCAAGTACTACGAAGACAAATTATCAATGGTTCTAACAAATAATGACCTAATAAAGAAGGAAAGGACCTTTGATAAGAAATACAGAATTCACATAGGCCAAAGAGACAACTGGAGGCTGGATAGTGCAGGCACAGTCTGCTATACAGACGGCTCCCGGAAAGAGACAACAAAGCTCTCTGGCGCCGGTATCCATATCATATGCGAAAACGGAACAGAGATAAATAGAACAATATCCTTAGGTAAGTACGCCAGCGTCTTCCAATCAGAAATGTACGCCATAATGGAATGTGCTGAAATGGTAGGCCACCTAAAAGACACAGGCAAGGCCACAATTTACAGTGACAGCCAGGCGGCACTGAAGGCGCTCGGTAAGACAGAAACAACATCAGCATTGGTCAAGGAATGCAAGAAAAGACTAGAGGAACTATCCAGAATAATCGATGTTACACTTGCCTGGGTACCTGGACACGAGGGCAACACAGGTAATGAGATAGCAGACGAACTGGCTAGGAAGGGAGCCGATGAGAACCAGATGGGTCCTGAACCCAGGCTGCCGATTGCCCTCAAAATTACGAAGGGTGCAATCAGCCGAAGCATAACAGCGGAAACAAATAGGAGATGGACATCCTCACCTGTCATGAGACAGTCGAAGATATTCATCAAAGGGCTAGACTCAAAGAAAACCAGTCGACTGTTAAAACTCACAAGAGATAACATGAGACTTGTTATAGAAATAATAACAGGACACTGCCGACTGAACAGACATTTGACACTCATAGGCGTGAAAACAGATCCCACTTGCCCAGAATGCATGGAGACAGAGGAAACCAGCTTCCACTTGCTCGCCGAATGTCCCATGTACTCACTAATACGATGGGAAAACATGGGAACAGATTTACTAGAAGCACAGGACATCGAAAATCTGAAGGTGGAGCAGATTGTAAGGTTCTGTAAAGAGACAGGTAGGTTCGACAGAAAGCCGTGATTGCCGGGCGTCCCTCGGCCTCCCCAAGGGAGGGATAGGGGAATTGGTTGAAATGGCCCTCATGGAAGGGCAGATCACCCGCCCGGCTCGCGGCGTCCCCTGCTGGAAGTAAGTAAGTAAGTAAGATGTATATTGTATAGGTAGGTACATTACATGCTATCCATCAAAGTGTGACAAATTGTTGCCGAAATATTTTCACTTCCATAATGCCATTCTCCTCGACTCACACATCAAAGGTACCTGTAATTGCGACGCGCGAACAGGGTATAAATTTGTGGGGCCATACTGATCTGATAAAAAAAAAGTTTTTGTGTTTACAGTCTGCCTGTGACGATGACAGCTACAAAGGTTTCGAGACGTTTGGGAGCTTTAGTTTGTATTTAGAGGTCATCAAATTGCGAGGGAACAGGTATTTTCTATTTTTTAGAATCTTAGATCGAAAATGTAAAAACTCACACATTATTCGAAAGTGACTGGTCTTTGTTTACTTTTTACTTTGATATTGCAGTTGTTTGTATACTTTTTTAACCCCCGACGGAAAAAGAGGGGTGTTATAAGTTTGACGTGTCTGTCTGTCTGTCTGTCTGTCTGTGTGTGTGTATCTGTCTGTGGCGTCGTAGCTCACGAACGGATGAACCGATTTCAATGTAGTTTTTTTTGGTTGATAGGTGACTTTTGCGCGAGTGTTCTTAGCTATGTTTGATCAAAATCGGTTCAGCCGTTCATAATATATGATGGTTAAAGCTCGGAAATAAAAGAAGAATGTTTTCAAATATGCCCGAGTGGGGTATCAAATAAAAGAGCATGACTTTTGTGACAAGAATATGCATGTTTAATCAAAATCGGCTTAGCCGTTCAAAGTATATGTAGTGACAAACTCGGAAAAAAAACCGAATGTTTTCAAATATACCCGAGCCCCTCTCGGGTATATTTGAAAACATTCGGTTTTTTTTATAAAATAAAAGGACGTAACTTTTGTGACAACAATATGCATGTTTAATCAAAATCGGCATAGCCGTTCAAAGTATATGTAGGGTCAAACTCGGAAATAAAAACCAAATGTTTTCAAATATACCTACCCGAGTGGGGTATCAAATGAAAGGACGTTACTTTTGTGACAACAATATGCATGTTTAATCAAAATCGCTCTTACAAAAAGGGTGAAATAAAAAAATTAAATTAAACGTTAGATACTATAAGCACGGGTAGGTTACCATCAACTTCTGTGACACATTCCCGCGTCCCCCGACTCGGGCACGTAAGGTACCACATACATACCTACTCAAAGACATGAAATTTGTTTTCGGCTTTTTATTTTTGCCTTTTTAAAGCTTAGTTTTGTTTTAACTTGGAAGATTTTTTAATTCGGGGGTTTTTTAAATTTTTAATTTAATTTTTTTATCTAAATTTCTGAAATAGAGCATGAGAGAGAGAGAGAGTAGAGTAGAGTAATAGGTCTGCTTTAAATTATTTTAAAGGAAAAAATATACGGTCGAATTGAGACCTCCTCCTATTTTGAAATCGGTTAAAAGTACCTACTTCTGCAAAAACGAAACGCACGATCGACGCTGAGCGGGATTCGAACCTACAACGCATATTTTTTTACACGCTTTTAATATATTTTTCTAATCGCTATCAGTCGCACCAATCCTCACACCATCAATGTCAGTGAGTTCACCATTTTAAAATCTGCTCTTTTAACGTTTTCACAAAGCCAATGTTTGCTGGTACTCTTTGTGCAATTAGCAATATATGCCACGTGTACGTTTCAGGAAACAAACATCGTTATAATTTTGATAAATTATAACAGTAGAATAATAATTTATTAGATCTTTCATGGGTAGATGTTCTGACCGGTCATCCATCATTCAAGTCTTTGTACAATAATAAAAAAATATATATTGCCATACATGAGATAAAATTAAAAATAAGTATTTTTTCTTTTTTCGCGATGTTGGATAGAAATGAGTTTAATTTCTATTGAAAAATAAGACATGTCTATGTCTAAAATTATTTAACATGAACATGCTCAGCCAACACAGCGCAGGTTTTCAGTATGGCCCTTTCTCAGAAAAATATAACAAAAAATTAGAAAGTAGGACGGCCAATGTTGGACGAAGGTCTTGAGCTCTCGACATATAATCTCGTCCTGCGTGTCTTATGATGTCGTTCTTCCATCTCATTGGTGGTCTACCCCGCGACTGTTCTAGCTACGAGGGGAAACTGCGGGGTTTGAAATTACTTATTACGACTGGTTTTATAAAGCAGGCGTATATTATATAACAGTGGCATATATCTACTAATTATGAACATGTAAACACTGCGTTTCCAATTTAATCAATGGTTGCTAACCACATTTTAATCATGCATTTGTTTGTTATAATTAAAACTCAATCTATTTCTATACTTGTTTTCGGGTTCTATTTGTTGAATTTTGATGTAAAGTTTTATTTACCATAACAAACAATTACCTACTATAACAAACAGACAAACAACTAACAACAAACGAAAAAACTTTCCCAAAAAAGCTATAATTCCTAATAAAAGATATCTATCATTATTATTAGATACAGGTCTAGATCGCGTTATAGATAATCAATTAATCATAGATAACAATGATAATCTATAACGCGATCTAGACCCGTGTCAATAATAATGATTGACGGAAATCGTGTACGTTTAAAAAGTGAAAAGCTATCTACTCATGAACAGGGGGTTTCGGAAGACCTCGAAACGACAATAAATACTTAATAATTATAATAAAAGTAACACGATTACTAACCAAGTGTTTGATTTCATATCGGCATCGCGAAAACCAAAGAAAAATCTTGCATGTGAATATATTACTTTACATACAAAAACGGGTGATATGACAGGACGCAGCTAGTATATACTCGTAGCTAAATCCTATTAACAAATTTGTGAATAAATAACGTATTCATCAAATTAATGTATCATATGTTCCTGAATTATTATCTCCTAATTAAAAAAAAAATACCTCTTTAAAAATTTACTTGTGGCGAGGCTCGAATCAAACCATTTGACCACCATATCATCAGAAGGTAAGTAAACATTTAATCTAACATGTATAGCAAGCATTCGAGATTTGCCAAAATTTGGTTAAAAAAACTCCTTTAAACTAGCTTTTATCAGCGGCTTCGTCTTCATTTTTAAGGAGGAGGTTCTCAATTCGGTTGATCCTGTGTTTTTTTATACCTACTACACTCGTTACTCAAAAGAAAAGCCATCTGACCAAACCAGAGAATCTATAAAAAAAGCGAGTGGTTCTTTATAAGGGTGCCGTTTTTCTCTCGATGGACGAAACTGTACAAAACAATCGCATTTAAGGATAGGTATATATTTTTCTCAATGATTCCTTCCTTTATATGAAAGTTTATTGAATTCATCGCTAATGCAACCTTCGGATATCAGGACTAATGACTGTTTGCACTTAATACTGCCCCCCTTCAAGCAAGGACAAGCTGAATTAATGGTAGAACTTTGTTCTTTTTAGCTTTGTTTCAACAACCCTCTTCTTAACAGTAAGGACTTCCTCTCGCAAAAACAGTTGGATAACTTACACTATTTTATAGGCAGACTTTGTTCCACAGTTTTACTCGTATGAGTTCTGATCCCGTAAGAATTAAAAAAAAACTACGTTTTATATAGTAATGTGCCCTGTGGGCCCGGCCAGGTCGAAAAGAATATGGCTACAGTATTTCCTTTTTGACCCCCCTTGAATATCTGACGGATGTATCTGTGAAAAATGTAAACGTCTAGCTATTACGGTTCATGAGATACAGCCTGGTGACAGACGGACAGACAGCTTTTATCCTTTGGGTACGGAACCCTATAAATAACCTAAAACTTTTTTTTACATTGACTGTAAAATAAGTTTAAGTTTTGTAATGCCATTGTATCATGCGAGTACTTAAGATGTGAATTTAATAGTTTCAAAGTAAATAAGGCTAAGAAATTATATTGAGCTATTCTATTTATCAAGAAGCGGCACAGTCTCAGAAGTTAATTAAGTCAGAGCCCTCTAGTTTCATTTCAACGAAGACTTGCGGTTAACCACTGTAACTACTCAGTTTTTTCACTTTCATCCAGTCACTTGACGATAAATTAAATTAAAACAAGAGCTTTACTCTTGAGTTTTCTATAGGAGAAAACCATTTTTAATCAAGTGTTGGGGGAATAGTTTTTATTATATTTGCTTGCACAAGGCCGTATACAGAAAGAAAGCTGGAAACTTATAAGCGCTGACAAGCGCTTACCAGCGCTTGTTAGCGCTGGTGACCCGCGCAGGAAAATGTATGAACCCGGGCCGATAAGCACTGATCGGTGCCGACAAGCTTTAACACGCGCTGGTCAGCGCTGGGCTGCTGACCTCATAACATCGTCCGATGAGTCCGACATTCTGCCTCAACCTGCTTCCTTTGTGTAGAACGGACCAGCGCTGACAAGCGCTGGAAAGCGCTTATAAGTTTCCAGCTTTCTTTCTGTATACGCACTAAAGCAGTACGTACCTGCGCAAGGTTATGTATCATAAGAACTTCTTCTTTTCATCTAAACTATTTTCAACTTAACTACGGTCGACTCGACTACGGTCATTTCGAATATTGGTCGACCGAACTACAGTTTAACTTCCCTAAGTTTGATTAAACTATGGTTATTTGAAATATTGGATTTTTCAACTACGGACGATTCGACTACTGCGCCCCGAGTAGCATTTTGTTGAGGGTAGCGCAAGACATGATGGACATGTTATATTGTCATGTGTCAATTCTGTTACACATTACATTTAGGTACTTACGTATTTTGTGACAGAGTAGAAAGTTATATACGTATACGTAACCCTACGCAATGCGAAAAATGCAATGACCATCATTAGTGGCTGTATACCGGTCAAAATATCAGATCGGTATCGATATTACTGTAGAAAAAGTTAAAACTTAGTTAAAAACATGAGACCGATCAAACGTAGAAAAACCGTTTCAAAATCTGTTCAGCCTTCTCACATCTCTTACCCGTCCTACGAACACGTATGGGTTACCATCTCCGTGGTCGTCGTCGTAAAAATATCAATTATCTGAAAAAAATCGATACGGTGTTCCACTATCTTTATTACGAAGACAATGTTATGTGACGCCAAGTCCTAGGAAGGCATGGGACACACTTTCGCCAATCTGGAGTAAGCTCCTGTGGCTCCTTACTGCGTAACCCCTCTTAGATTAGGCCTTGCCCTATAGTGGGACAAATTAACGGACTAACAAAGACAAAAAACTGTTAACCTATGTATTTTAAGTAAATACGTTCTTCTTTTCGTGTAGTGATGTGGCTCACCTATAGTGTAAGAGTTGTCAGGTCGCCCTAAGGCCCCTCCTAACGACTACTATCAGAGATAACAACCGGGACCAGCTGCTTAACGTAAATACGTTAACAAATTGAAACACGAAATAGTGTAATGAAAATGTTTTTAGATAATACATTGATGGGTAGCTGTACTTAATTATTTTGGAATCGAATGTAATCAAACGGTGCATTTCGAATAATAATTAATTTGAAATTATCATTGCGTTAGAGTGGAATTCAGTATGTTTGTTCATGTTTGATTCAATTGATACAAATTAACGCGTACATTAATAGTTAACTACTGAAAATTATCAAGGAAATTAAATTATTATTTAGGTACTTTTGCAGTACTTTCAACAAATGCAAATTATTGGCCCCGTAGCCCGGGTCTAAAAAAATATGACTACAGACACTACAGTATCCTCTGATCGTCGTAAAAGGCGACCTAAAGGGGTTTCTTAGTGGGAAGCTTGCGCGCCTTGTTACCACCGGTCTAAGTCGAAGCTCCAAGCGGACTCGTCCGTGTTCCGATACGTTGGCCGGTGCAGTCACTAAGGAAGACGGGTCGGATGTTGTTCCACTGCCGTCTTCCTCCTTCTAGGTGAGCGTGTTACATCTTAGACCATATCATCGTGTGTAAAAAAATGCTTATAGATACAATGAATGCAAATAACTTTTTTTTACTATTAAATTATTTCGTAGGACACGTCTGCTTCTTTTGCATTTCCTAGCTTCAGTGTTTGGTGTATCTTTTGTTATAAATAAATCTGCAATTTCTATAGCCAAAAACACTGCTAAAAATTGGTCTAGCAAAAACAATGCATTACTCAACATCGATTGCACTCAATACCACTTGTTCCGAGACTGAAATATAAGGAAATCTAGCTCTCACAAAATAAAAGATTCCAATCCATTCTAGTATTTCTTAGCCTTTGAAAGTCAGCAGTTTTGTAAAAAATTACTTGGAACTCTCTGTTAGGTTGTGCAGATTCTTTATGGATTTTGTTTTATAAGGAAATATTTTAAAAATGTAATTTGAAACGAAAAAGTAGAGAGGTCTCGTTATTTGTTGAACGAGAACCTTTGTTTATTGAACATTGTGTATTTTTGACGTAGGATATGTAATTGAATAATTAAATTCTTAATAATAGTAATTCAATCCAATTAAAAACTCGTAACTCTACACATTCAAAGTTAGTATTTTGTATTTTCAATTAGACATCTATCTATATAATAATTTGAAGTTGTGTTAGTTACACTATTTATAACTCAAGAACGGCTTAACCGATTCGGTCGAAAATTAGTGGGGAGGTAGCTTAGAACGAGGAGATCCGGACATAGGATACGTTTTTTTAGCTCACCTAGTTATATAATAAAAAAAATACTTTTCGCTGTAAACTCTTCATTCATACACAGAGACACATTTGAAACAAAAACTGAAAATATTGAAATGTATCGAACCACTCCTACACCCTTCCACAACACCACAAGCACCACACAGGACCGGTATTACACTAAATGACACAAGATGACAATACTATTACGATTATATCGACACACTATTGCCATTATATCGAGACTGTGACAAATTTGGTAGACTTCAATAGTATCGTAATGGTGTCTCAGTGGAATTGCAATAGTAACCATGGTAACCAACCTTCTCTGTCTGTCTGTCTGTCAAATCTGTTAAAAATCCATCCTGGCATTAGAGTTTTGACAACTATCGAGACTTCATCAGTGGCATCTCAGTGGTGTCGCAGTGGTGTGTCGATAGAATAGTTAACATAGGAAACTGCCAAATGTGTCAAATACACGTCAAATATGACGATTAATATTCTATCGACACACTATTGAAACACGATTGCGGAGCGTAATACCGACCCAGGACCGGTATTACACTAAATGACACAAGATGACAATACTATTACGATTATATCGACACACTATTGCCATTATATCGAGACTGTGACAAATTTGGTAGACTTCAATAGTATCGTAATGGTGTCTCAGTGGAATTGCAATAGTAACCATGGTAACCAACCTTCTCTGTCTGTCTGTCTGTCAAGTCTGTTAAAAATCCATCCTGTCATTAGAGTTTTGACAACTATCGAGACTCCATCAGTGGCATCTTAGTGGTGTCGCAGTGGTGTGTCGATAGAATAGTTAACATAGGAAACTGTCAAATGTGTCAAATACACGTCAAATATGACGATTAATATTCTAGACACACTATTGAAACACGATTGCGGAGCGTAATACCGACCCAGGACCGGTATTACACTAAATGACACAAGATGACAATACTATTACGATTATATCGACACACTATTGCCATTATATCGAGACTGTGACAAATTTGGTGGATTTCAATAGTATCGTAATGGTGTCTCAGTGGAATTGCAATAGTAACCATGGTAACCAACCTTCTCTGTCTGTCTGTCTGTCAAGTCTGTTAAAAATCCATCCTGTCATTAGAGTTTTGACAACTATCGAGACTTCATCAGTGGCATCTCAGTGGTGTCTCAGTGGTGTCGCAGTGGTGTGTCGATAGAATAGTTAACATAGGAAACTGCCAAATGTGTCAAATACACGTCAAATATGACGATTAATATTCTATCGACACACTATTGAAACTCGATTGCGGAGCGTAATACCGACCCAGGTTGTCAAACATCAAGTTGTAGTAACTCATTCAGCAATTTGATACCTATTCGACAACAACGTATACCAACTGTACCATACACGTATATAATGTATAGAATAGTAAGATCAAGTTTGGGAGGCCTCTATTTCCGTCAGAGGTCTAACTTGGCGTGGCTTATCGGCTCCATAATCGATCAGTTAGTTACTGTTAGTCGACCGAAGAGCAAGTTTATCGTGCCACTTGGACGATGTGACACAGCCTGAAGGCTTACTACTCATGAATTTGAAACTAATTCATTCACATTAATAGTATACATTTCGTATGTCCTGACTAACGATGAACACACAGCCTCGATCGTTTTAATTAAAGCAAAATGAAGAAATAATAAATAACAAAAAAAACGGGGCAAGTGCGACACTCGCGCATAAAGGGTTCCGTACCACTATCACAATTGGATATGGAACCCTAAAATGGTTTACAACAACCAATTTTTAAATTTTATAGGAAAATATGAAATATTTATCTTCGATTCTTACTCCCATCAAACGACCGAATCACTGAAAAAAAAAAAACCTTGGCACAAAGAAAATCTGAAACATAAAATAAACTCTTTGGTAAGTAAGGCAGACTAGTATATTTGACAGATAGGGCAGCCATTTTGAATTCCATGACCAACTCGATTTGTCCTCCTGTCCTTCTTCCTGTCCTGACTCGACTCCTTGTTATTTTTGAAACACGTTTGTTGTATGGGAGCCCCTTTTAAATAATTGTTTTATTTCGTTTTTAGTATTTGTTGTTGTAGCGGCAACCGAAATACATCTTCTGTGAAAATTTCAACCTTCTAGCTATTACGGTTCATGAGATACAGCCTGGTGACAGACGGACAGACGGACGGACGGACGGACGGACGGACGGACGGACAGACAGACAGACAGACAGACAGACAGACAGACAGACAGACAGACAGACAGACAGCGAAGTCTCAGTAATAGGGTCCCGTTTTTACCTTTGGTACGGAACCCTAAAAACTACTGGTCCTAAGAGTCTGAAATTTGGAATGTAAATTGGTCTTAAGCGTGGGTGCGTGCTAAGTAAAGGTTTTCGAGAATTTCTACGGTGTCCTAATACTTACGCGAGTAAATCTGCGGAATATAGAGGTACAAAAATTCGTGTCTAAAAGTTGTTTCTTCTCAATTGCCTCTAACCAAATAGAGCAACTTGATTAAAATCGTGATTGTTAAAGCAAATTTTCTATAATTCTTTGTATTAGACTCATATTACAATTATTATCTTATCTGACTCTCGCTGTCTGCAAAACCTAATTTGCGATTGAGCGAACGTAAAGTGCTTTTGACACTTACGGTGTCACAATATCGTTAAATTAACAAGAGGTTTTGTAAAATAGCGACAAGCAAATATAGGCTTTAAGTCTTAGGGAAACCGACACCGATTTACATTTTTATCTTGAAAATATAACAGGATTTTACGCGTAATTTCGTAGTATTCAGGTCAATGAGGAGTTTCGTATTCAATCATGTGGATTCGGGACAGATAGCCTCATTTCGAATACACGAATACCTGAAGAGACGTATTCATAATTCAGTATGAATACGTCTCTTCAGGTATTCGAGTTTACGTATTGTATTGTAGTTGTTTGCTTGTGTATATATATTTAATCTCAACAAGATGGGTAAACTTTGTGTTTTATAAGGTTTGCCATTACAAATGGAAAATACAGCACAGTACGAGTACCTACGCATTCTTGGTTCCTCTGCTTTAGAAGGCTGGGGTTGTTTATTTTGTTAGCCCGTTAATTTGTGCCACTGTAGGGCGGGGGCCACCGCTTAAGGCACGCCACGAGAGCCTACTCCTTCTTAACGTCGTCGTCTAGGCGAGGCGTATCACTACAAACAACTAACAAATAACAATATCTACCAATATTTCCTATGTAAAATTATGACTATATATGCGTTGATATATTATTATATGAACTATATATCAACGCAGAGGCCAAACCCAAACCAGAGTCCTAGGGACGTGAAATTTGGAGTGTGTTCTATGTCATATAATATATGACATAGAACACACTCCAAATTATAAAAAAAAAAAGCATTTTTCGAAAGTCCCACATAACCAGGACTGGCGCGAATGAAACCGCGGGACGTTGCTAGTAATTTTATTAAATAAGTCAAACACAATGTCAACATAATATTATAATATCCAGACTCATAAATTTTCCTTGTAGTATTTTCCATTCCAGTTACTTATTCAAGGTGCTGAAATATGAGTATTCCCGGGTGCATAGCTTGTGCAGTGGCTAGCGAATAAATAATTAACACAAGATATCGCGCTAGGGGTCTAACCGCTTTGTGGTTCACTCTACAATGTTCTTTCATATATTTTCCTTTGTGAAATGAATGGGTTTTCTCAAAGTAATCTGATTTTTATGTAGGAAAATACTGAAAGTATAACTGGATATAAAAGTATGATTGAGCTTTGTATAATTGTTTAAGTAAAAGAAAATCAAACTTTTATTTACTTTTACTACTGATTTAACCATTTGAGACTCGAAGTATGAATAAATGAAATCTCGATTTATCTAGTTTCTTAGACCAAAATGGCATAAGTCTACTCTACAATACTTAACAATGCCTAAAATGCAAGGCAGTTTTTAGCGTACTCGCCTGGCAAGCGAGGGTGCAAGGGCGGGCGAGGGCATAGTTCGAATCCTACCATAGGAGAATTTTCGAAGATGCATTTCTCCTAGGAAAATACTTCTAGTAAAATGCCGTGAGCAATATACATATGCCTCAAACAAAGACCGATCCCGTAGGCGTTTGCAAAAAATCTTTAATACTTCCTATTTCCTATCCTACTTCCTACTTTATACTTAATCCTAATATATCCTATCCTACTATCCTACTAATATTATAAATGTGCAAGTTTGCATGGATGTTTGGATGTTTGTTACTCTTCCACGCAAAAACTACTGAACCGATTGCGATGAAACTTGGAATATAGATAGCTGGAGACCTAGAATAACACATAGGCTATTTTATATCCCGATATACCCGAGGGATCGGGACTTACGCTGGTAAACCGCGGGGCGCTGTTATTCTAGATAAATCAATTATTTGTGACTTGAAATAAAAATGCCAATTTTTTTATTACCAACTCATATCGATGGCACACCTGCATCAATCAAAATATGATTCGATCACATCGTCGGCCATATTCGTCCGAAGCTATTTATCAATTTTGATTAGTTGCGTAGAAATGCAAATGACGGAGGCGGTAAATTGGCCAAAATCAAATTGCAACCGAGCTGTCAAACGGGATCGGCTGTTCTGCTTAATCATTGTATCCATAACTCTGTTAGATTGAATATTTGGAGAGATACGAATAGTTTAATACGAGAACTACGTAGGTTTCTACGTATGTAGTACGTTCAACTGCTTCAGGGGACTTTGACTATTCAACGTGCTCTTCGACTATAAGGGCTATATTTCACCGGGACACCATGGCGGCGCAACCAGTCGCCGCTACCAACAAAATGTATACAGCTCGTGTAATTGGTTGCGCCACCAAACAGACACCAAGTGAGTAACTCTCTATAGAGCTGTATACATTTTGTTGGTAGCGGCGACTGGTTGTGCCGCCATGGTGTCTAGGGCATGCAATATCGGAAGGTTTTCAATCCCGGGGTGATATCGATATTAAGAGCTCAATCCCGGGATCCCGGGATTGATATTGGGTTTTAGATATCGTTAAAAAGACGAAATTAATACAATAAAAATTTGTTAAATCTAAAATATTTAATATATTTAAGACTCTAGTGGTTTCATTACGTAAATAAGTTACCCCGAGGGCCGTCCACCCCATCATTTTGGAAATATGGCGGACAAATAGCATCAACCCGAAAGTGTCTACACTTTCGCGCCAAATTCTAGGCGCACCACTAAAATGATGTTAGCAGAAAATTTTTGCATGCGAGCTTGTATAAAAAATACTTGTCTTAAAAATTGCAATGTATCACGTTACTTTTATTGTTTTAAACATTTTACCAATTCCATACGCTTCTAAATCTTTATCCTCAGGGGTAGAGTAATTTGGGTTTAATTTTAATAGTTCCATTCAATCATTCCATGAGGAAAAATATAGCTAAAAACCTTAATTTATACCCAAATAGTAAATTGCTCAAATCTCGATATCGGATCACTCAATCCCGGGATTATAATATCGAACTTTTGCGTCCGAGATCCCGGGATTACGATATCCCGGGATCCCGGGATTCATGCCCTAATGGTGTCCCGGTGAAATATAGCCCTAAAACATTTACCCCCGTACTTATAAACAATGACTAAGTTTATGTAAAGTTTGTCTCTGTCTGTTAACTTTGAAACTTCATGTCACAGTAAAAGACAAACGAAACATAGTTTAGGTTTATGCTGTTTATAAGTATGGGGGTTTTTCTTTGTATGTATCGACTTGGTGTACATCGAAACGCAACCTGAATAGGCGAAGTCCTCTGAAGCATTTAAACGTAAGTATCTATGTAGGTATAAACTTAAATAATTTTAGAAATTAAACTCATTTTTCGGATTGAATCACATTGTGTACCTATTACTTTTAGCATTTTTTCAACGCTCAACGTTTCGAGGCCTTTAAATGTTTTTGTCATTTATTTCTATAGTTTATAAAATTTTATTAAAATAAATTACTTTCATAAAATTAACATACCTATTACATACATAACACAAACAAATAAAAAATAAAAAAGTCAATGAAATAAGCCACTCTTTATCGTACCCGGCGCATAGGAGCCGAGGATGCTAGCAGCATTCCCTCTCTGTATGGCAATGACCAACCATGCACCAAGTACGACCCCGAGCGGTAGTCAAGACCCCTATCCCTAAGACGGCGGCAAATTGCCCTGAGAAAAGCGATCGACTCAGTAGCCCAGCTGCCCGCAGTCTCGACCGCAAATGGCACAAACAAATATTGCGCCACCAGCGGAGCATATTTGGCCCGCTTCCTCAAAACGGCCGCCTCCGCCGCAGCCCCAGCCTCCTTCGAAGAAAAATAAAATAAAATTAATGATTGGCTGTAACTCTGCCTCATGAGATGTTCTTTCTATTTCATTCTAGTTGGATCGCGTATTATTAATTATTTTCTTACCTCGACGTTTCGGTTGTTACAAAAGGTAAGGTCGCGAGGAAGTACATGACTTATAAGACCGCGACCAAGACTATTGTAACTAAGTATGTATATATAAAATAGTCGAAACACCGAGGTAAGGAAATAAATAATAATAGTCAATAAAGGTAAAATGTAACAATATTTTAAAATTGTTTTAATAAGTAGTCAACCGTATCGCCTACCCTACCTAACCTAATGAACGAAGTTTTAAACTTATTACTTCATCGCCAACTATGCGTTGCTATATAATAATTTTCGCAAGACACTGTGAAATAAAGATGATCGCACATTTATCAGCAACGCACGTGCCGTACTCGCCGCATATTAGGATTCATTGCATGTAATGATGTGAAACTTCGAACGTTTTACCCACACCGCAATTAACGAAATGCGGCGCGTACGTTGCGGGTGAAACGTGCGAGGTTTCACATCATTACATATTCTAAAATGCGGCGAGTGCGGCGCGTGCGTTCCTGATAAATGTGCGATCATCATTAAGTGTTGATAAATTGTTTTAAAGTAACCTTTTTTAAGTTTTTTTTTTTCAATCTAGCAGGTATAGAGTTCACCGCTTCGTCTCATTTTCTCCAACTTTTATTAGTATTTGCAAAGTTTTATCGGCAATTTTTTGTTGGCAACTTTTATTCGAAATAGAATTTAATGTTTACGGATTTATTCGTTTTACATCAGACATGTCTGTTCACTCAAAAGGGAGTTTCGCCGACAGCGACAGTTAAAATGAAAACGTATACCATTTGAACTGTCCCGCTTCTGTTTTGAAACCGCTGAAGCTGAAATCAAACTTTGAATCGCAAATAATTTTTATCTTTTAATAATTCATATCAAATATTTAGATTTTTTAAATATGTTTGGTGTCAATAGGTAATTTTAGTACAAATTATTAAGTGGCCAAAATACTCTTAACGTTCTAAAAATGTATCATCAAATAGTTTTTAGATACTAGCACAGAATATATAAATAGTAAGTAGTAGCCAAACTCAGAAAGTTGGTTATTTAATTGACATTTTTATGCATTAAGACTATTTGAATCAATACATAATTATAGATAGTTTCGTTAAGTTGTTAATAGGTTTTATTTAATTATTATTATTTTCCTTTCTTTATTTTATAAGTGTGTGTGTTTCATGGCTGCGGGCTTGACGTCGTAAGATCGCATAGGTATGCGTGCAATTGGCCTCACTACACGGGATACCGAATATCGTGCAAAGTGGAGACGTAATAGTAGGAAAGCGGACCCCGGGCTCTCGAGAGGGATGGAACCGGGAACATGGCTCGGATGATGATGGATGTCTCATGATTACAAACCTAAACAAGAAAGTGGTAGATTACAAGATAAACGCTTTTGTAACAATCCTACTTCATACTTATATTAAAAAATAAATAAATAAATAATTAGCCCGTTAATTTGTCCCACTGCAGGGCAAGGGCCTCCTCTTAAAGGGGTTAGGCAGTAAGACGCCACGGGAGCCTACTCCGGATTGGCGAATGTCCCATGCCTTCGGACCATGGCGAGTCCTAGGACATGTCGGTTTCTTCACGATGTTTTCCTTCACCGTATACTAATATTATAAAGGTCAAAGTGCTAATATTATAAAGGTTAAAGTGTGTGAGTCTGTATGTGTGTGTTTGTTAACGCATATACGCTTAACGCATATACCGTCCCTGTGGCTATCAAGGGTACTTATCTAAGAATAGAATGCGTACAGTCTAAAATTACATCAAAATACCTTTTTACCCACTTCATAGTAATTTAGGATTCAATATCTGAAATATATATAGAACGTTCAGAATGAACAAAGTATACCTACGTTCATTCAGAAATTCCAAACTTCTCCAATCCATTATTTTGTTCAACAATAAAAAAAATCTTTTTAACGTTATTTTCTAAGTTGATCTTAATTTCTGTTGGAAAGCTCTCGACACTCAAGTAAGTACTGCCTATCGGAAATGAACGGATTTTTTCACAAATCTGTTAGCGTTTCTCTTTGAACTTTAACAATGAAACTGCGATCTCTTTAGACAGTTTTATGTGGGTATTATAGCTATTGTAAAATCAACTGATTTTCTTTCTATCTGTGAAGAAGAAAAGGATTTTCAGAGGGATTTATCAAGAAATTGTAACTTTAATATGCTATATTTTGTGACTTGTGACTTTGTGACTTAAGTAAGTTGTTGGTCGATTATTCATTCACATTGAATTAGATCTTCTTTGGTTACTTAGAGCTGTGATAAATAAAATAAGCATTTGAAGTTGTGTAAATAGATCCAGAAGCTATTCTTCATTTTAGCACTTTTGGCTTTACAAACTCTTCTTCTTTTCGTATAGTGGTGTGGCACACCTAAAAAAAATATCGAGAAGAAATCCGATCTTATGGACTGTTCCATCGCTCCGGGGAAGCAGTGGGGATGTATGAGGCTCCATACTGGCCTTAGGTGGTAGGTGGCTCTACTAGAAACATTTTGCAAGGAAAAATATTTCATCATATGGGAGGATTTTTGATGATGCATTTCGTCTTGTAAAATGTTTCTAAAATAAAACTTCTCAATTCAATTTAATAATTCAATAAGTTCAATTAAACCAAAATTAAATAACAACAATAAAACATAAATAAATAACTAACACAAACTTGTTTACAACAAACCTAATGAAATACAATTAGAGCAAACATCGCGCGAGTATAGATCACATTCATTCTAATTTGACTATTCCCTCCGCTGGTGTTACGTTTCGGTGCAACTGCAATATCCAGGGCACATTTACTCGTTATTTATTACTGTATATTACGGGCCGGCACTTACACCGTAATGTAGCAAATTATGTGCATATGGTAATTCGGGAACGAGGCCCGGACGCTACGGCGAAGCATGCAAACTGGTGGCGCTGTTGGACAGCTGGTTATTACATAGTTTTCTACGCTGTTTGTCTTCAATTGTAAGTTTAGAATTGTTTTGTTTGTTTTGATATTATATTTTAGATTAACAATGACGTACTAATGTTAGCGTTATACAACAGCAACGCCCCAATCGTCACTATTTGGCAGCAAGCCTAAAATGCTGACGGCTATTACCTACCACGCTGAATGGCTATGCTGCCTCTACTATAGTATACTAACTCACGTACGAAAATATGAAATTTATTTTGATAATTTCTTTGTATTTTCGCGATGTTGAATTGAAATTAAACTCATTTTTCGGTGTTAATCCCGTGGTGTTGTAACATATATACATATATATTTACATAGTTATTTTATTTTAAGCCTAATTTGATACGAGTAGCGCCATCTAGCGTACAATAGCACAGCAAAGACAGTGAACCAATGAAAGTGTTGCTGTTTGGGAAATAGATATTTTAAAATAAATCGACAGTTGCCATTAACATAAATTCCTCACCGACAGATTAGATCAAATAAAAATAGAAATACCACTACTAATGTTCATATAGATTTAAATTATTCATAATTATTTATTAATAAACCAAGGATTAATATTTTGAACGACCTTAACTCAAAATATATCTTAAATATAAAAAATCCTCACACTGCATGAAAGGCTGAATGGGAAAAAGTTTCTGCGACTGCGCCTAGACTGACAGTAATAATATTTTTGACGTTGATCTTTCAAAAATACAACAACGGCCATGACTCGTCCACTTTTTCCTAGACTTTCTTGCGAACAGTCACGATTTGACCGATTATTAATTTTCTTAATACAATCAGCTTAAACTAACTAACAAAGTTTATTCCCATTACTGGTGAGTGTTTTACTGTCAATCTTTTGAAAACTGCACTGCCGTTTCTCAGAAATATTGAAGGCCCACATGCGGTTGTCTTGTGTTTGTTCCTCGTACTACCAAACCTTATTTCATCTCGTTAGGGCTAAATGAATCCTTACGTTTTGCTTCGCTGCTCGAGGAAGAAACGCTTACACGAGATGATCCTAGCAATATTTTGTATGTACGAATGTATTTTCACATTGAAATAAGAGTTTCTGTTCGCACACATATTCCATCTGCTGAAGCGATGTGTTTAGCTTTGGCTACCTCATGATGTTATTTTCTTTGCACTGTCTTGACCTGTATGAATGTATTTCACCCACACTTTGTGTAAGACACCATGCCGAGACAACCACAATCAATTTTGTAAATCTCAATGGTCCGGCATGATGACTTGCATAAGGGGGCTTCCGGTGCTTGTCCTCATCTGCTTCAATGGCTTTCCAGGGAACACCCACGCGGTCCACACCCCGCCTACTATAATGCCTCCAGATAAGGCCCCGGAGGTGATGTCCATGGGATGAAGGAAGGAGTGACCGACCCTATAGCCACCCAACCATAAAGATGACGAGGACCTTGAGATAAGTACACCTAACATCTCTGTACTTGGAGGTATCTGTTGCTGGCCAGAAAGGCTCGGACCACCACGAACCCTTAGCTCAACGAATTAAATTCAACTTCTCGATCAATTTAACTAAAATAACTGTCTCTTAAAAGTACAATATTAAACTTAAACTTAACTTAACTTAATTAATTAATATAAAAAAAAACTATAAGTAGGAACTTAGATAAAATTGTTGTTGTCTCCTTATTTCTATTCTAATTAAAACTTATATTGTTTGTCACCTACTAGCTTGTTTCATTTCCAATTAGCTCATCTGACAGGCAGGTAGGTTAAAGTAGGAGTCACCTCCTCAAGGTGACTTTCCAACGTGACAAAGTGGCGCCCCTCAACGTGGTTCTTTTGGTAGCAGCAGATACCTTCAAACGGTTCTCTCGGTTGTGGTATTAGGTAGGTCTTTAGGTATATTGTGTAAGTTCTGTACTGCAAATGTTGATGTGAGTACTACTTGTTTGTTTCAATTCAACGACTACTTAACTTGTAAACTCAAAAAATCTTAATAATTCTTATCTTAACTTAAAAAAACTTAAAATTAACTTTGCTGGGTTACTTAATTACTGTCTTAATAAAATATGAACACCTAGTATCTTAAACATCAACACTTGTACCTTTTCTCATAACAGTTTCTTTTAAAAAATAACCTCATATTATTGTGTACTAAATTCTTCTACATTCAAACAATGTAATGTGAGTGTGACTCTTCAAGCAGTGAATCAAATACTTAATAAGTGAATAACTAGTTTATTTAAAATAACAAAACTTAAACTAAATAAACATAGACTTTATAAAATAAAAGTATAGATAGACCACTGGTCAAAATTTTTTTTTCCAAATAAAAATCTTAATAACTAAACAAACTTAAATAAAGCTCAAATCTTAACTTATCTCAAATTGCTAAACCAATTATGATGCAAACAATTATTTATAATTTTTTTACTAAACTTACACAACCGTCTTCAACGGATACCTGAGACTGATGGCTTGCAAAAAGGAAACAATAACTTAATCCTAGAAAAGGTTCGGCACTTCTTAGACTTACTTAGACTTAAAATACCATTAATTTACTTAGACTTAAAATATTAAAAAAAAATTTAGTGACAAAACTATAGTGATAATTATTCTAGACTTCATTAATATTGTAACTTATTATGGAAAACTTAAACTAAAACTATGGCCTCTTAAATTAAACTTAATATATTATCTTAAATATATTATCTTAAATATATCTGTGACTTATCTTAAATTTAAGTATATCTAAGTACTAATACAGTTACTCAATATTTATGTATGTTTATACACACTTAAAACATTCACCACTTGTTATAACCTTGACGACGTTAACGATTAATATATCGGCGTTCGGCTTATGGGGATTTTAAATAAGTAATAGGTAGAATAAAATACTTAATATAGGGCGGTTTTTTGTGGACCCTTAATACAAGCCTTAAACACAAAATACTTAGGTAATATAGGGCGGTTTGTTGAGGACCCTTAATATAAGCCTAAACTCAATAGGGCGGTTTGCTGTGGACTCTTAATATAAGCCTTAAACACACACTCTTAATACTTAATACCGTAAGTCTCTCTTAGGACGCGGGCATTCTTAAGGTACTAAACTCATATACCGTAAATCTCTCTTAGGATTCGGATATGCTAGTAAGTGCTAAACTTATACTTTGGGTCTCTCTTAGGATTCCAGTATTCTTAGGTACTTAAAGTACATTGGGACTCTCTTAAAACCCATGTACGCAATCATAAATCTCAGGTATTCACTGTAATACCTACCTTAATCTTAATTCAAAGGAAATCTACCTTATGAATTAACATAATAAATGCTATATGCACATACTTAACCCACTTACTTAACAACCAACAATCTTGAGCTCTGGGTCTCTTCCTAAACGAATTCAACTTAGGAAGACCCTTCTTATGATAGGATGCGTCATCAATTGATAAATAATTGGTGTTGCATAGCGTATTGATGAAGAATGAAAGGTAATGATGATAGGCAGATGTATACGAGTGAGTATCAGTTGTGTAGGATAGAAAAAGGATTTTTATCACAGGACAAAATCCTTTTACTGAAGAAGAGGGGTAATGTAACATATATACATATATATTTACATAGTTATTTTATTTTAAGCCTAATTTGATACGAGTAGCGCCATCTAGCGTACAATAGCACAGCAAAGACAGTGAACCAATGAAAGTGTTGCTGTTTGGGAAATAGATATTTTAAAATAAATCGACAGTTGCCATTAACATAAATTCCTCACCGACAGATTAGATCAAATAAAAATAGAAATACCACTACTAATGTTCATATAGATTTAAATTATTCATAATTATTTATTAATAAACCAAGGATTAATATTTTGAACGACCTTAACTCAAAATATATCTTAAATATAAAAAATCCTCACACTGCATGAAAGGCTGAATGGGAAAAAGTTTCTGCGACTGCGCCTAGACTGACAGTAATAATATTTTTGACGTTGATCTTTCAAAAATACAACAACGGCCATGACTCGTCCACTTTTTCCTAGACTTTCTTGCGAACAGTCACGATTTGACCGATTATTAATTTTCTTAATACAATCAGCTTAAACTAACTAACAAAGTTTATTCCCATTACTGGTGAGTGTTTTACTGTCAATCTTTTGAAAACTGCACTGCCGTTTCTCAGAAATATTGAAGGCCCACATGCGGTTGTCTTGTGTTTGTTCCTCGTACTACCAAACCTTATTTCATCTCGTTAGGGCTAAATGAATCCTTACGTTTTGCTTCGCTGCTCGAGGAAGAAACGCTTACACGAGATGATCCTAGCAATATTTTGTATGTACGAATGTATTTTCACATTGAAATAAGAGTTTCTGTTCGCACACATATTCCATCTGCTGAAGCGATGTGTTTAGCTTTGGCTACCTCATGATGTTATTTTCTTTGCACTGTCTTGACCTGTATGAATGTATTTCACCCACACTTTGTGTAAGACACCATGCCGAGACAACCACAATCAATTTTGTAAATCTCAATGGTCCGGCATGATGACTTGCATAAGGGGGCTTCCGGTGCTTGTCCTCATCTGCTTCAATGGCTTTCCAGGGAACACCCACGCGGTCCACACCCCGCCTACTATAATGCCTCCAGATAAGGCCCCGGAGGTGATGTCCATGGGATGAAGGAAGGAGTGACCGACCCTATAGCCACCCAACCATAAAGATGACGAGGACCTTGAGATAAGTACACCTAACATCTCTGTACTTGGAGGTATCTGTTGCTGGCCAGAAAGGCTCGGACCACCACGAACCCTTAGCTCAACGAATTAAATTCAACTTCTCGATCAATTTAACTAAAATAACTGTCTCTTAAAAGTACAATATTAAACTTAAACTTAACTTAACTTAATTAATTAATATAAAAAAAAACTATAAGTAGGAACTTAGATAAAATTGTTGTTGTCTCCTTATTTCTATTCTAATTAAAACTTATATTGTTTGTCACCTACTAGCTTGTTTCATTTCCAATTAGCTCATCTGACAGGCAGGTAGGTTAAAGTAGGAGTCACCTCCTCAAGGTGACTTTCCAACGTGACAGTGTTTATTACTTTTAGCATTGTTTCAATGCTCAACGTTTCGAAACCTTTACAGGTATCTTCTTCGGGATTAAATCTTGATATTTTTTATGTACAAATAAAAAATTAAAATTAAAAAATTACTTAGTTGAACTGAAAAGCTTACTAGGTACTTGTCGCTACGAGGCCTTACTTGCAAAAACACGAGAAAATGCTTTCTTAATTTCGTAGTAAATTAAGTAAGTAGCTAAACCATAAGAAGTTACAACCTATTTTGTCTAAAAAGTTGTATATCATTCTATGTTTTTCCATTATACATCGCAAAATCATTTGTTTTCTTATCGTATCTTCATGTTTTTTCCATAAATGGTACAAAGCCCCGTTCGCCTGTCCTATTCACAAAGGACTTTACTCTCAATGCTAATATCGTCGAGTATTTTTCATAACTTATTATATTATTCGAGATAAGCGAATTTTTAAAACGATATTAAGCAAGTTGCCGAAACGAAACACTCTAACTTAGTCACTTCAAATTGTACGCGTCATGCCGCCTTCAAAATATATATTGAAAGTTTACAAAATAAGGTTTTGTAAGCTGTTTCAATAGATTGCTTTTTGTTAAACAGCGAAGGAAAATACTTCGGACATTGTATTTTCTACATTTGCCTCAGTTTAGCTTATCTTTTGTGATGAATTATGGAAAATTTTGATGTTTTTATACCCTATTCAGATTGTATTTTTCATTTTCCGGCAAATCGCAATTTATAAGGTACCTACAAATAGGTAGGTACTACAAGCAAGTACTCTATACAGTAGACTTTTGATAAAAATAAAAACTCACATTTAAACCCAAAATAGCGCTACAGCTAAATTCTAAGAAACTCGAACATCACCTAACTATCACTTTTATCTACAACTAGCAGCTCCCCGCGGTTTCACCCGCATAAGTCCCGATCCCGTGGGAATATAGGGATCAAAACTTTCTAAATAAATGGACTATCCAACACCGAAAGAATTTTTCAAATCGGACCAGTGGTTCCTGAGATTAGCGAGTTCAAACAAACAAACAAACTCTTCCGCTTTATAATAGTAACTAGCAGTGCCCGCGACTTCGTCCGCGTAGAAAAGTGACTTTCAGAATTTGTTTATTTATTTCTTCTCATCTGAGCGATGTTCCCGGTTGCATCCCTCTCGGGAGCCCGGGGTCCGCTAAACCCCAAATTGTTTTTTTTTATTTGGGGTCGGCGCAGTCGGTAAGTCATCATTGACCATACCTGCTGCAATTAGATTTGGCAATATTTTTACGGCCGGCCGCCTGCCTGACACCAACCCTCTTAGGGATCAAGCAGTTTATCCGCCACCGCGCGGGGAGTACTTAAGGTTTACTAATCTCCCTCAGATCCCTTAGTCGCCTTTACGACACCCACGGGATGAGATGGGGTAACCCTATTCTATGCCGGGGCTACACAGCTAATGCCTTAGGGGCTACACAGCTAGATTTGTTTATTTATTATTCTGTACTTATAACATCTGTACAAAAATTATATAATACAAAATCCAATTAGATACGGAAATTGACAACAATGACTAAAAAAGACGTTTGTTGTATGGGAGCCCCTCTTAAATTTTTGTTTTATTTTGTTTTTATTTGTTGTTGTAGCGGCTACCGAAATACATCTTCTGTGAAAATGTCAACCGTCTAGCTATAACGGTTCAAGAGAAACAGCCTGGTGACAGACGGACAGACGGACAGAGGGACAGACAGACAGCGAAGTCTCAGTAATAGGGTTTCGTTTTTACCCTTTGGGTACGGAACCCTAAAAAAGAAGTATTAAAAAGTATCGCTGAGCACTCCTCCGAAACGGCAAGACCGATCTCCACCAAACTCCACATGCGCATTCAGTAGGTCTGAGAATCGGCTACTATCTATAATTTATTAGGCAAAACAACGTTTGCCGGGTCAGCTAGTTAATATTATAAATTCGAAAGTTTAGATGTTTTGTTTCTTTATTCGTTTGGATGTTTGTGATTCAATCACGCAAAAAGTGTGAACCTTTGTATGCAGATAACTGGAAATCTGGATTAACATATGAGATCCTTTTAACCCCGATATTCCCGCAGTATCGGGACTTATACGGGTACTACAAGCTAACTAAAGCTCAACTTAGGAATATCAGTGTTGCCGTATATCATAACAATAAACACATTAAATCACACTCCGTCACGTCACGATATTGACGAGCGTCACGCGACGTCACGGCTATCAGACGTGACACTGACGTGACGTGAAATGACATGACATTATATGGCGTCGATTTACTGCCATAGGGAGTGTTTAATTATATGTGATGTGATCCAATGCTACCTGTCTAACTTTGTGAACAACATTATTTTAATAGTAGCTACGCCCCTCGGTTTTGTCCGCGTAAGCCCTGTTCCCGCTGCACGCTGGAATATGAGGATAAAAAGTAGCCTATGTTTTAATCCAGCTATCAAATTTCATCGTAATCGATTCAGAAGGTTTTACGCGATAAAGTAACAAACATATTCGTTAAATTATGTACATAGGTACCTACCTACTTACTCGCGCAAATTTTAACATTCATATTATTAGTAGGACATATAAAATATAAGTACTTAGGTAGTACTTATTAAATTAAGGGGATGGTATATAACCCTCATGTTCCTGTTGAGAAACAATAAGGACAAAGACGTGTAACAGACGCAATATGGAGAAGACATTTCGAGAGTGTTTTCTTTATGTGATGGAGACAACCGAAAAGAAAAAGTTTTTTTACATTCCCACGGGATCGGAACTTACAGGGGTTAAATTGTTTATAATATTCGGTATACACAAGATTGCAGTCTGTGGCAAGATTTTGTCAATCATACAAAAACGGCTGAATGGATTTGGTTGAAAACCGGCACAAAAGTGGTTTATAATCTCCTGTTTCCCATGGGAACTACGCGGGTACAGCTAGAACTTAATAAAACTAAAATGATTACAAAAAGTACCCCATCGTTTGAATTAGATTTAAAATGTGTCTTGTATAAAATACTCTACCCTACCTACTCTCCTAAAACAAATCGAATTTTTTTAAATAAAACCCTCACATTATCCATTGTGACTATTACGCCAAATAGAAAGAAAAACTTATAACATTTGACCACTATATCACGTAAAATAGGTGACGATGCGTAAAATGTACCTGTTAACCTTATCTATATTATACCCCAGCACGAAACGGTTATATTATTACCTACTATATTTCACTTAATAGATAGACATTTAATTTAATTTTAATGATAACAAACCACATTTTCCTTAAAAGCTAAAAAGCTCTATTACGGCCATCAAATTAACGTTCCTAGTACATTAATACCGTATTTATTCCATTAAAAATAATACACACAGAGGCGTCGGGCGTCGATTACCTAATTTTCAAGTAAAAATGGATTTTTCCCGGTTCCCTGTCTAATGACGGTATTATACTCTACAGACTGTAAACTTTGTATCTGCCGATAGAGGTTTGTCGTGCCGATTGTGAAAATAAAGAATGTGTTATGAATATTTTAAAGGAAAAAAGAAACGACAAAGAAACATGCCTAAGCCTCAAACATACTTAATTGTTGTAGATGTGCGAGTCACGATCCAGGAAGTCACTGGAATTCAAGTCGTTTCTCCCAGGTTGATAAAAGATGAGTGGTTTAAATCCCGCTCATAAGAGTTTTACGACCCGGTGTGTGAGTAAACACTCTGTAAGTAAGTAAAAAAACGGGCCAAGTGCGAGTGGGACTCGCGCACGAAGGGTTCATAATCTATACAACAAATCCTTGGCAACGTTTGCTTTTAATTTTGGATAGCGCTAGTGGTAAAAATAAATAGCGATATTGTTATGTTTAAAATTTAAAAAATACGTTTATTGTATCGAAACCCTTCTTAAATATTTGTTTTTAGTATTTGCTGTTATAGAAACTACAGAGATACATCATCTGTAAAAGTTGCAACTGTCTAGTTTCACGGTTCATGAGATAGGTACGCCTGGTACGACAGAGAGACAGTGGAGTCTCGAATCAGTAATAAGGTCCCATGTTTACCCTATAGTACACTCTTATGTACTTCAGAGATAATGCCACAGTATATATCGAACCAATATAATTGTCGGCTACAAATCTGAAGATATAAAATCCATAGTCCGCAAAACTAACAGAGTGAAAGCAAGCGGCCTGACGACTTTATTACACCTTTTTAGACGAAATGGTGATAATTCCACGGCGAAGTGGTTCCCTTCGAGTCCTGCTAAAGTAGATGTCGTTACATAAATGTACTAATTCAAGAATTTATTCTTTAGTTATTTACGCCACTTTAAACTTTAACTGGCGGTTGTTTTATTCAACGATTACATTATCGTCATATTGTTATTATATGGGCGGTACAATATAACTTCAAATATTTGCTCACGTATCCAGCGGGCAGCCGACTTCACATCGGTTAGGTCTCACTTAGGTTATTTCATTTTATTGAGATTTAAATCACATCTAGGCGATTCAACTGACTATATTCAAGTGAATACGGTCCACCGCCGACGAAACTAAGTTAGTTTAGCTTAGTTCAGCATAGTCAAGCTAGTTTTTCATACATGTGCTTTCACCGATAATATATGTCAGGCATGACTCAATCATTTTACATGTTTGTGGGTGGTAATGGGCTGGTATCAATTAACAAATCGATTCTTATTATGCTTGTTTTTCTATTTATTGCGCTTACTATGAACAGGACTGAAAAAGGTCTTTAATTGATTTTAGAGAGAGTGTTAAATTTTGAACGTTCGTTCTTACGAAAAAAGATAATAACACCTCGGACTTACATGGAAAAAATCACAAAACAAAGCTACATTCTAGAAGATCACAGATAGGGTGCAACAGAAACTGTAAAACAAACAAAAATAAAGTTTTTTCAGTATCCATTTTCTTATTGATTCTCGAGCTGAGTTCGATCACGTCCCTGTTATTGCAGTCCGGCATCCTTCGGTGGAATATTGCGACTGGCTGCTGATACCGAGCATCGCTCCGGACTTTGCACACGTGTCTGCCATCTTTAAGTCAACATTACGACGTTGCAACCGAAGACATTTTATTTGAGGTTTTTGGAAATTCGTTGAGTAGTCATAACAAATGAGATTATTAAATATTGCACGACGTTGCACACAGCTTAATCTAGCCCCAAAATAAGTAGTAGGCTTGTATTATGAGTACTAACAATGGGAACTACATATTCAACATTTTTTTTGGAAATACATACAGATGATTCCAAAGAATTTTTAGAAAACAATTAAAAAACGAAGTATATTAGTTAGGTAACTACCAAATTTAAATTTTGACCTCGAGGCAAACATTAGACCAACATTTTGAGGAGCGGTCCAGGATCATGTTACCCCCTAATGAGGTCAGAGGGGCGCGAACTGTGACTCTGCGAACCCAGACTATTGGGAAAGACTTTCGATCGGCCGAGAGCACGGCGGGTTTTCCAATTATTATTATCAACCTGCTTTTTTGGTCTCTGATGTTTTACTAGCATTTTCCGACCTTCATTTCAAGTAACTCTTCACTTTAATAAGGTTCATTTACCTGATTTATATATATGTATACTGATATACCGTGGTCGGCCTGGATTCGAACTCACGACCCTCTGAATGAAAGTCGGGTTATCTACCACTAGACCAACACCACTCAAGTATTTATATTGACCATAAAGGTTTGTTTCTAGTTTTGAGTGTTTTCTATATGTTCCACTGAAAACTTCCTGTCTTTTAGGTGAGCGTGCCACATCTTAGTAGAGTATATCATCAATTATCAATATATGTTAGTAAGGATTATTATAGTATAGATTATTGCTCCAGTTCCACTTTTGTTCAATATTAAATATGCGACAGTGTAAATCACATGATTACTGCAATAGATAAAAAAAACCCGATGAGTTTCTTGTGTCTTCATCTCATTGGAGGTCGCGTTCCGGAGACACAGTACATTAGATATAATAACTGACATTTCTAAGACATATCTTGGTAGTATCCGAATGAATAAACGTACTTTGTTTTGATTTGATTTACCATTACGTCAGATAGTGGGCAAACGCTCATTTATCGTTTACTCAAAAAAAGGTTAAAAAATAAAGATATAGGCATGATATAGGCAACTTTTATTGATATTCCCACGGGATCCAGACTAGTTAAACAAACCCACTATTAGGATTATTCCGTCAAATAGCAAAATTAAGTCTAAAAGCTAAGCTCATTTCATCGCAACTAACTATTATCGAACTAAATCAAAAATATTAAAACTAGATCTCTACAGACAGGACAACGAAATAAATCGACCGTTCCTAACTTTGTATCTACTGGGTCTGTACATTTCACCGCGGATTTCGCGGTGAGTTTCCATATTGGCTAATAATTTTATATTCCATTAATTTTATATATAAAAAAAATGCGCGCTAGAGTAGCAGTTTGTGATAAGTTTAACTAAACTATACTCATTTTCGGTTTTAATCGCGTGATGTTTTTTTATTTACTTTTAGCATTGTTTAGCAACGTCACGAGACGTTTACTGGTCTCTTCTTCAGTCTATCCTAAAGAAAAGACCTGTGAAGATCTTGAATCATCGAGCTTAGAAACAATGCTGAACAACAATTCTAGTCTCTTCTTCAAGATAGACTAACGAAGAGACTTGTAAAGGTCCAGAAATGTTGAGCATTGATACAAAAAAGTAACAAACACCACATAGTCTCCATTCTCTTTCTCCATACAAACGTAGTTTACATTTTCCTCCCTGGATAAAGACATTAGAGCAAATATGTTTATGCCATAAAACTTATATCTGTCATGACTATGCATCTACCTTTCTATTTTTTTCATTTTATTATTTTTTTATTTTTTATTATTATTTTAATTATAAAATAAAAAAAAGTAGATGCATTGTCATGACAGATATAGGTTTTATGGCATTAACATATTTTATTAGAGTTTTGAAACTTGAGAGAAGCCTAAAGAGTTTTGTTAAGTGATGTTCGAGTTACACAGAATAAAACTGCTAATCAGCAGTGGTACATGAGAAAATTTGGTACATTTTTTGAGACAAAGTCTTATTTTTGTCGATCGACAAAACTTTTCTCGTGCCCATATGCTAAGACTGCTGAACTCGTTTTTTGCCGGTAATTAACAGTTATATTTTTATGAAGTTGCTATATCGTAGACCAGGCCGTCAAGTTTAGTAGCATCAAGTAGGATTTGGAAATACGTATATAAAATAAAATAATGAATAATAAACAACTTAACTTTTATATATGTATAAAATGGTCATTACGTCTACTCTGTAGAGTTATCGATATTTAATATTTTGGAAGTAAATTAATTAATACGGTCCAGAGCAATTACCGGTCTGTGGTTACGATAATTTGTGAACATTACCGTTGCATGTTCACATGAAATATGTTCACGTAATCTGTTCTCTCTTCATAATACTGTCATATATAGTTATTATATGAACATCATTTTTGTTATCTATTTTAAAAATATAAAAGTCAATCTGATTCCTTACTTTTTATATTAACCATCGGGGACAATCTACCTACTCTTTTCTCCATACGAACTTTACAGACGTAGTTGACTCAATAGATAAAGATATAAGAAAAAATATGTTTATGCCATAAGTCCTTTATTGGCTAATAATAATAATCTATTATAATAATGAGGAGGAACACTAACTTTTTATCCCGGCAGAGGGCGTTTGTCGACTAATCTTAGGTTTGAATTAAGAACTGTCAAACAGGTGTTTTTTACAACTCTCGCCGCTAAATTGGCCATATCGGTCTGAGACCGAAAGAATAAAAAAAAAACTCGGCGTTTCCATTGGTGGAGGACCATCATCGAAAAAAAAAAGATCATCTGATGCCAGCGCCATCTACTTACAGCTTTGCGTGTGGCACCCCATTAGAAAATAAAACAAAAAAACAAAACGTAGGGGCATGGTCATGGCAGATATAGGTTTTGCAGCATAAACAATTTGCTCTATTGTCTCAGGGAGAAAACAGGACTAGGTTTGTATGGAGAACAAGTAGGTAGTCTGTCCTGTTGTGTAGGTACCTAAGTATAAAAGTTTTTTTCTACGAAAAAGTCTCCACCAGACGAATGTCTTAACGGCAATTTATTCTTAGAATAAAATATCCGAGTTTGATCAAACCCAGCTTTAACGTGAAACTGAGAATCCTACAGAATAGTTGCTAATTAATGCCTTTACCTCTACGAAGTTCTGGTACTACGAATCGTATGAATGCTACAGAAACTCTACGAAACGCTACGAAGCTACGGCTTTGGCTACGGTATCACTTTTACCCAATAAGTTGGAAGCTAACCGAGTCGGAGTTCGAGTTTGCTTAGATCCAAGCGCCTACCACAGACTACCAGTCTACCACGGAAACTAAATCTATATCTACAAATAGCTTTGTCTTGACTGACTGGTGGATCAATGCACAGCCTAAACCGCTGATAGTAGAGAGCTGAAATTTGGAGAGTGTGTTCTTTATGTGATGTAGGGTAGGCATACTAAGGAAGAATTTTTAAAATTCCCACGGGATCGCAGTGAATCCGCGTTAAAATGGGGATAGATGATCAACTGTCCTTTTTCGGTTGCATAGTATTGAGTGGAATAGAATTGTATGAAAAACTGTCCTTTTTCGGTTGCATAGTATTGAGTGGAATAGAATTGCATGAAAAAAATAACGATGATTTCTCGTAAAATGTACGGTCCTCTTCATAGTGTTTCATCAAAACACTATGAAGAGGACCTTAGTTGTACTCAGTTATACGCAAAGATTTGGAAGTAAATTGATTTTAGTTGAAAATTAGACGTAGCTTTGTGATAATTTTTTATTGTTTAAAATGTAAAATTTCATGTTTATACTATGAAGAGGACAATGATAAATCTATAAATAAAAAAACAGGTTGTTTTCGGCGTGAAAAAAAATGCTTCTAAGATCGTCATTTCACATAGGGGTTTATTTGCGTATCGTATTTAAACGCTTAGACTAAATCCTTAAACAAGGTACCCCATAAACAACGTTTCGGTGTATGACAGACGCATACTTTGCAATTTAAGTTGTGCATGCAAGCTCTCTCGAGGGTCTCTCTACACGGGGCCGGCTGTCGCTGGCGGGCGCTTGGAGCCTGATTTATTAGCGGCTAGTGTGTAAGGGCCTTTAGTACATGCTAACGCGGTTAGACGTCCGAATCCATATTTGTTTTTAGTGTTTGGTAAGGGGTTGTGATGGCATATCTGGAGAATACGAAATGGAGGTTTCTTTTTAGTTAAAAGGAACCAAACTCAAGAAACTTAAAAAAGGTTTTCTATAACATTGTTCACATGATCGCTTTTTAAAGTAATGCCACTTAACCAATCCAGTAAACCTGTAAAAAGGCATCGTGTGGACAGTCGATCTATTACAGGGTTCCGTACCCAAAGGCTTAAAATGGGACCCTTTTACTAAGACTCCACTGTCTGTCTGTCTGTTTGTCACCAGGTTTTCTATTTTCTGAAATCAATCAGAAATCTTAATGTGGTCATTAACTTCTGCTGCTGATTGTACCTACCCAACATTACCAGAATACAGTATACCTATGACCACGCAATGCACGTTCATACATGCTTATATCTCTACCTTTATCTTTATATCTATATTTCTGAAAATAGTAACAATCTATTATCAGAAATCTGAATGCGGTCATCAACTTTTGCTGCTGATTGTACCTATTGTACCTACCTTAGGTAGGTAGGTACCCAACATTAGCAGAATACAGTACACCTATAACCACGCAATGCACGGTCGGATTTGCTGCTATTTCGGCTCATTCGGTAATATCCAACAACACAATGAAAACTTCAAACCGCGCTGTTTAGGCGGCAATTACCGCCAGAGGTCGCTGTGACGTCACCCAGATCGCTGTGTCAACCGCGTGACGTCACTCTGATAACATACGGTAAGCCCCACAGACATAGATATAGGTAGACGTCACATGTACCTCGATTTGTATTAAAACCGAGCGCGCTGACTTTTTAATAGATACCTACTGTGAAGTCACAGTTACAGAAAATATGTTCCTGCATTTAGGTGTTCGATTTTTTTGGGATTTTGCAGTTACTAATCACTTTATTAGTTTTTACGAACATCCGGCAACTATAGACGCGCGCGGACTGCCATTAATCACCGACTACCGCGACGTTTTGCCAGGGTTTTTCATGTTTTTCTGACACGCGAAGAATATCACTTGTGGTCTAGCTATATCTATGTCTGTGGTAATCCCTATTTACTTATTTACACTAGGTATGTGGAATTGGTTAGACTCTACATGCATATTAGAACAGTGGGCATTGCGATGCTTTGTTTAATGTTACTGCTCTATTAATCATCTACAGTATGGAAAATTCAAATAAAACAATTTGGTTGAAACTAAAATTTTGATAAATTAACTTGCCGCAGGTATAGTGGTCAGTACCCCACATATCCGAATACCTATTCTATATAAAACCAGAGAAAGGTAACTATGGAAGCGCCATGTACAAACAAAATGGTGTTCAATGCTCGACATTAAAATTCGACAGCTGTCTTTTTGCCTCTCACTTAAAATGAAATCTCGCTCTTGCTTTAAACTCAAGGTAGGTAATTTAATCTCAATTTTAGCCTTGAAAAACGAAAGGCGGAACTTAAACTGCTTGTTTTATATGACAAACATGACAACAACTGGTGCAAACTAGAGTTACTTTCGCATTTATAAGCATGAAACATTTATCGATGCATCAAAATCATGTTTGATTTTAGTATCGGCTGGATATCTGTCAAGTTGACAGGCGGCAGCATGGCAGTTGCCAATTTAGCAACGCGATCCGTTCCCAGACCGCGGCTGGTTCCACATTCAAATGAATTTTAGAATAGACAATGTGCAGTACAGTAGTCAGAAAAACTACTTCCAATGGGGTGCCACGCGCAAAGCTGTTTGCAGAGGCGCTGGCATCGGATGATCTTTTTTTTTTCGATGATGGTCCTCCACCAATGGAAACGCCGAGTTTTTTTTTTTAATTCTTTCGGTCTTAGACCGATATGGCCAATTTGGCGCCGAGAGTTGTAAAAAACACATGGTTGACAGTTCTTAATTCAAACCTAAGATTAATCGACTCGCGCCCTCTGCCGGGATAAAAAGTTAGTGTTCCTCCTAATTGAGCTCACTGGTCATTGGTTGCAGCTAGCTGCACCACTGATCTTGAATAATCGTGCGGGTTAAGCAACGCCTGGCACAGTCATTACTTGGATGGGTGACCGATAATTTGTAAAGCAAATTTTTTTCCCGGGCTCCTCCGTGCTTTCTCGGTTGTTATCTCTGATAGCAGTGGTAAGGTTAGAGGACTTAGGACTCCCTGAAAACTCTAACTTTAGGTGAGCCACACCACTACACGAAATGAAGAAGTATAGCTGACCTATAACGTGTGTGAAAAAAACATTGTCTCGAGTCCCTCTGTGCTTCGGAATACTTTGTCGCGTATTATATGCGGTTAAAATTTGACACAATATTAGAAGTCAAAGGTCAGGTTGGCAACGGACGACATGAGGCGGCAGCGGACGAGGTGTCACGGCGACACTATAGGCCAAGCAGCAGGGAAATCACATTACAAAAGGTGGTGTAACAAATTTTATGATTTTATGTTATTTAGCTAAGTTAGCTTGATATAAATTCAATTTCTTGACCTTGGGGCACGACGGGGTATGTCCGATATTTTGAGTTTAATATTCTTTTTGCACATAGTTTCTCGATAATAAGTCGTATGACAAAAGTGTCTAAGAACAGTATGTAGAAGTCAAAAACTCTTACATTCTGTCCATACATGTCAATTCTGTAAGTCTTACAGGTAAAAAGTAACAATCAAAAGAAGAGCCAACCTGCTGCTTGGCCTACTACTGGTTTCTATGAATTTCCCTACGCTCGCTCGACGACGCGTCGCTAGCTTCGTGTCGCTGACTACGTATAGGGAGTTTCATAGAAATACATAGAAACCAGACACGTCGTCCGGGGCGCCTCATGTCGCCCGTTGCCAACTCGTAGGTACCTATTTTTTAGACCTAAACACAAAATAGGCGACTTATCAAAGCCTTACTGATAAACCAACATTGTCGACCATCTTTTGCCTTTGATTCAGTGACCATGGCCATAATTTTAGCTCAAAATGATTTGTACCGGAAATCATTCTGATTCACTGAGCAATCCTCCATGCCCTAACCGCAGGAACTTTTGCTGCCTTCCTGAATCTGTAGAATGCTTTTACTCAAATACTTGTTCAATAAAGGACTGAACAGCGTTTCCTAGATAGGATCTCCTAATCTATACGATGTTTTTACGTGAAATTATGATTTTCTTGTAAAAGTATACAATTTCGTAATTTGATTTTTAATCTACTAAAGAGGATAGTCTCCATTCTTTTTCTCCATACAAACGTAGTTTAAATTTTCCTCCCTGGGTAAAGACATTAGAGCAAATATGTTTATGCTATAAAACCTATATCTGTCATGACTACCTTTTTATTTTCTAATTAAAATAATAATAAAAAATAATAAAATGAAAAAAATAAAAAGGTAGATGCATGGTCATGACAGATATAAGTTTGATGGCATAAACATATTTGCTCTAATGTCTTTATCCAGGGAGGAAAATTTAAACTACGTTTGTATGGAGAAAGAGAATGGAGACTATCGTCTTAAGAAAAAATACATCTTCAAAAATATACTCGCGACGAGGCTCGAACTTGCGTCTCTGGGTCAGTACCCCAGCGTGTTAACGAAGTACTAACTAAACAAATAAGTAGTTGAAAAAGATAATAATGTATTATTAGTTTTATGGTAAACCCAATAACAATGTGAGTTTCTTGTAAAAATTCGCAATTTCAGAATTTTATAATTAACAGTCACATAATTAATACATACTGAAATGACATAAAGTCTTATGAATTATTATTCAAAGTGCTACTAAACCAAATGTCCAATTTACGAAATTAACGCAGGTTTTGTTGTTTTGTTTGTTATCAATTGCTTTGTAAAAATTACAATAGGTAGGTACTATTATATACCTACCTATATTGCACACGCAATGAATTAAAGAATCTCCTCCTTTTTTTAAAGACAGTTAAACCTGCGAAATTTCACAGCGGTATTCCTAAGCACCTAAATAATTGTTGCGTAGCACGCATCTCTGTTAATAACCACATAACGTTGACGCATTCAATTAAAATTGTCATTAACCATACATCTTTCTGTAGATGTTAAATCTCGCGGAGTATTCAAGCAGCCGCCGCTACAATTTATATAATTACCTTGGCATTACCCTCGCTTTACGGTGAGGTCGGGACATAGATTTATAATGCATGTGTAACCTTTGTTGGCTTTAAAGTAACGCCTTAATCTACGGTTGAGACGATTAAGCGAGGTAAGACTTGGAAATGTTACATTTAAGCGGTGTTAGGTTAACTGCAAATAGGTACCATAGTAGGAACTTATTTGCGAACCGTTTGCCTTTTCGTTATTTTATTAATCATCTTTAAGAGGATAGTCTCATTCTCTTTCTCCATACAAACGTAGTCGACGTTTCCCTCCCTGGATAAAGACATTGGAGCAAATACGTTTATGCCATAAAACCTAACCTAACCTACATTTTTATTTTTTTTTCATTTTCTAATTAGAATAGGTAGTAATAAAAAATAAATAAAAAAAATTGAAAGGAAGATGCGTAGTCATGACAGATATAGGTTTTATGGCATAAACATATTTGCTGTAATGTCTTTATCCAGGGAGGGAAAAATCGACTACGTTTGTATGGAGAAAGAGAATGGAGACTGTCCTCTTAAGAACTTTTTGGTTTCCGAATAAACAAACAACCGTTTTAACTAAGTTTTTACCTTTTAAAACTTATTTGAATGATATTTTCAGTCGTCTAAGAATGGTGACTGTCCGTTGTTTTCCCAATATGTGATCTATAATATTTGTCTGTAATTTAGATTCTTAAATTATTTTTTAATAAAAAAAATGGACAGTTTTCTATCGGTTAACTTGTAGCACTAAGTTAAACTTATAGTTGTGTGGGTGTCTCGAGATTGTTTACGTTCTTTAGACACTTTGTTATGAAATAGTTTCAGTACTCTTCGATATCGTGCCATCACAATGAAATTTTAAAGATTATTGTCGACCTTAACTTTAAAAATTCCCATAATTCCATTAGATTTTAGTCACTTTAACGGTAACTTAAATTCCTCATAATTTATGGTACCACTAGCGTCCTGCCCCGGCTTCGCAAGAGTGTGTTTTATACATATAAACTTTCCTCACTATGTGTACTTGGATCTTTAAAACTACGACGAAATAAGGTCAGACAGCGGAGAGCTACTTTGTTTTATACGATGTTGTGATGATAGTAAAGTGATTTATCAGTATATAACAGTTTCGTTTCAATATACAGTTTCAATACATATATTGAAACTATGTCGTAAGAAAGTGTACCATTCCTCGTGGTTTAACCACGGTTAAAGTTAACTGTCTCTAAAAACCTCGAGAAACCGAGGCGAGGGTTGGTCATTTCGGTTTAAAATCCTTTACCGAAAAGAATATCGAAGTCATTGTAAGTACGAATTATTATAAAATTCTAAGAAATAGTGGCTGAACAGGGATTATTTACGATCGGTAGTAAATCCTGCTAAAATGTATCGCCAGTAGTGACTAGAGTTGAATTGTCCACTGAAATATACTGCTATTTTTACAACTACTTTGAGGACGCCTCACATGACTGAAATGTTGAGATTTTATGTTTTACGACATAATGTTACTTAATATATTTTACCTAGGTGTACCTATACAGTTTTCCTTAGTACCTAGATAAATGTAGACCTATGTACTTAGGAAATTGGTAGAGCTTATAATTATAATTAGAACTTAAGCCACCACCAAGGCATACACCCGCTTCCGAAAAAAAGAACCAACAAAAAGTTAAGAAAATTACCCCTTGAACAAAACCAGTCAATTATCTCACAAGTAGATCAAACCTACTCCTAAATAATATTGTGTTCCAAGTAAATTGTCAATGTCACCCACAGACACAATTTCGTAGGTAAGTACGTATATACTACCTACATTTTAAAACAATTCCAGTGAGCGTATAATTAATTAATTTTAAACAATCCAAGGAATTAAGTTTTGGAGCATTCCCACCATTCGACACTGAACATACAGTGGAGGGTTAAATTAGGTTCTCGGGGTGTTCTCTGGTTAATTTGACCTCGTATTAGACACCATATAATTTCAACTCCAATCAAAGATATTTAAAGAACACTAGAATTAACAGAGGTTCTCGGGGTGTCCTCTGGTTAACTTGACCTCGTATTAGACACCATATAATTTCAACTCCAATCAAAGATATTTAGATAACAACACTAGAATTAACAGAGTACCTATTTGAATAATTCACGACTTCTGTTGAAAAAAAAAACGGGTACCTACGGCCTACGGAACATTTTGAAGTAAAAATACGCGAATAAGAACCAGGAAACATGTAATTATTACGACAAAACCATATGCGTTGGAAAAGTACATTGACTTCGGTGAGAGTTTTTTAAAACTTCTCATTATTAGAGCTAGAGCTCCAGAGAAAGAGAAAAAGCATTTAAAATTATGAAGCATTGAGATTGAGAACTCTCTTACTGATGAAAATCATCATCTTAGTAGATTCACTACAAAATATTGCATTAACAAATTTAATGACGAAAAGAGGAAAATATAACTTCTCTCGCTATACATAAATACGTAACTGATTGTAAAAAGTGTCTATTAGTTATGGATGATGGGATTATGGGCTGTGAACGACGACCAAAAGATTAAAACTATCTAGACGTTTTGGAACGGGTTACACTGGCTGTGCCGCAACGTCGAGGTAATTTAAATCTAAAATTATCTATACAACGTTCTAAGAACCCGTAATAATAATAGACAGACATGGTGTAAGTGTAAAAAAGGATATGTAATGAATACCGAATTCTTATTCCGTGTGATTCATAATGTCATCTCTTGTTCCTTATAAATATTTTTATGTATCTTTGACTCCAAGTGTAAAATACTCTTTACGACTATGAAATAACTTGATGGATCTTAATTCGTCCCCTTAGAAATTAAAGACTTATAGCTTTTATATTCAATTCGTTTATTGCTTGTGGGTGTAATTAAAATTTAATTTTAATATAATTAGGAGGGTTTCGTTTAGTAATCAAAGAAAGGTTACGTTTTGTATAGTAATTAATTTTATTAATGGACGTTCATTAGGAATTCATACTTTTTAATTTCGTCTCTTATAATCTCATGAAGTGAATGGATAAAAAAAAAAGATGTTGCAGGTACCTACCTACATGTATATGTTGAGACTCTTCTTCTTCATGTCTTTATCCCACATTATTTAGGGCAAATATATTGAATATATAAATCAAATGTCAGCCTAGGCTGACACCAACCCTCTTTGGAACCAAGTATTTACCCGCCACTGCGCGGCGAGCTCGAAGTAGTACTAAAAGTCGCATGACTATGAAAACGATCGTTGGATGTTAAGTGGTATCTGTGAGCTGAACTCAAAATCCATGCCAAAAAAATGCTGATTGTTTCATGGCGGAATGTTTATGATTTTTTTTTGTATGGGTTGTAGGTGTGATTGATTTCTATATTTTAATTCTGTTTTCAGACAAATATCCAAGGGTATTGAAGCCTAATCACATGACAAAACAGTCATTTTTTGCCTAAGACATAACATGTGACACACCTAACAATAAGAAGTTTTGGTCTGGAAACTTCACCAAAATGTAGGAAAAAAATTCACCTACAATCCATACACAATAAAAAATTCCAAAACATTATGTCATGAAATAATCAACAATTATCGATGAACAGAGAACACCCACCTATTTAAGAGCCCTATACCTCCTATACGTCGGAAACAATGTCCATTACAATCCATACACAAAAAAAAGTTCAACAACATTCCGTCATGAAATAATCAACAAATTTCGATGAACCCGACATGGATTTTCAGTTTAGCAGCTATAGCTTAGAGCTCTTAAATAAAACAAAATAGTAAGTGGTACAAGTAGTAAGGTCAACCAGGAGAAATGCGACCAATGGGGGAAATGCGACTAATTCATTTTACCGGACTTACAATTGTTCTATTGATAAAATCGCTATCTAGTCACGACATTAGAAGATATTTCTCCTATCACGATTGGCGATTTTTTCAATATAACAATTGTAAGACCGGTAAAATGAATTAGTCGCATTTCCCCCATTGGTCGCATTTCCCCTGGTTGACCTTAGTCGTAAGTTGTTCTGATTCTATCTATACCTATAATATTCATAGAATATTCGTTGTGTATCCGTTTATTGTTATTGCTTGCCTGCCGATAAATTCTTTGAATATTCCTTTTGGCTTCTGATAACGTTCGCAGCCCAAAAAATGTTATTACGATGCGTCACTTGAAAGTGGGTAAACAAGCGTGAAATCTCTTTGTTTGGGAGTTCCGTTATAACATTTAAAATCGTGTTGATATCGTCGCTAAAAATAAATAAAATAAAAATGAGACACGTAAATAAACGGCGAGACTTGAAGGATAAATTCAATACCTATGATATGACTTGATATCTTGACTTGACTTGGGTGGCTTTGGCCGCGACTTGTCACCACTTTGAAAGCTTTCCAAGGGTGGTTTATTTTTGTAAATATATTACAAGGATATTTACAAGGATACATAATATAGCCAGCCTATGGGTGACCATAGGCTGGCTATATTATGTTCCTATCCATTTAATAAAGTAAAAAAAACACTTACTAAAGTAAATGGATAGGAATTCGTTTTATCGTCGTCTTGCAGGTCGCTTTCGATTGGGGGGGGGGGGCTATTTATTCTATTTGGATAAAAACTTTTTGTTCGTTTGTTCGTGTATTTCTTATACCTACTATATTTTATTTACTTCCAAGTCCTGTGTTCTCCTGCTGACACGAGTATCCTCTGTCCGCATGATGTGACCAATGTAGAAAATATCGTTCGTCTCATCTGATCTACTGTCTGTTCGTTTAAAAACCAACTAGTTGCAACCGACTCGAAAACCCCTAGTGAGATAGTGATGTTTGGATGTTTCTGTGTGTTTCGTTTGTTTGGTTCAACAAAAGGAATCGTAACCATTTGACTTCCAGGCGCGTTTTCACACACTGCACCACAAATATTTTCAATATACCTACAATCTGAACAAGGAACGTTGATTCTACCCGGGTCCCCCGCAATCATTTACCATGGTAATGCGACGTAGCTAGGCGGCATTTCAATATTTTCACGGATTTTTATAAATTCAATTTAACTCAAGGAAAAGTGGGAGCTCTATTCAGTCCCATTGTGGAATCGTGTACGAAATATTATGTTTTAAACTCTATATGCATGTAATATTAGAACATATGTACACAAAATTCGTAACTACTTAGGTAGGTACTCGTATTCGTTCTAGTTTTAAAAAAAGGTTTTTTTTTATTAGACAAATGACGATTTCTTCGATCCAATCCCTCCTCCCAAGCCGTGTTTAAGAACTCATATTCTCTATAGAATACAGAAATTTAAATTTATTTTAAAATATTTAGTAGCAACGAGTAGCATACGTCGTAGCTGATAAGACGCGAAGTCTGAATGAAAACTTTCATATTTCTGAAAATAAATGGACAACGTATGTATTTTGAGCTAAGGTGTCAATAAGCACGAAATATTGTGTGGACTGAAGACCCTTGGATAACACATGGCAATTTATTCCGATATTCTCGCGCAATCAGGAATTACGCAGGTAAAACCGCTGGCGCAGCTAGTACGAGATATTCATTGACATTTAAAATTTGAAATGAAACGAAGTACGTCAGAGTCTTAGATAAAAACAAAAATAGTAGATACGGTATATTCTAACATAGCGTATTCGAAAAATGAGCTAGAAACACCTTACATGCATTTTCATAAAATTATTGTATTTAAAAACATTTGTCTTTAAGAATAATTCAGGCATTTTTAAATAAGCAAAAAGGCATTCTTTTGGATTTCAAAAAGACAATCGCAGTGTGACAGCACGTGCTCACACGGCAACGGTTCGACATACAACTGAGGCTAATGCGTCAGCTAGACGCAATTTTATCGTCTCATTTTCCGAGACTATTTTCATTTATTATTAATTATTTATTTATTTAAAATGCCGCCCAGACTTACAGTTAGACTATTAACGTATCTGCTGTTTTTTGTTTTCATCTATGGTCAGATAGTCCGGTCAAATTAGACATTCAAGGTTACATAAATTCCCACCAAGCTGAAAATCGGTGAGATTGTTTAAAATATCATTAAAAATAAAATTTGAAAGTTCCCCATCTTTCCCCTGTGAGGAAAAAATGTTATTAAAGGAAATGTGTTTTTTTTGCGATTTTCAGCAAAACGGTAAGTTTTATCATAAAAATACCTTAGACAAAAGTTGTAGATCATAAATTATCTACAAAAATTTATTAATACTTTTTTTCTACGAGCCACCGTTTTTGAGATATACCGATTCAAAAAGTTGTAAAAGTTGTAATCGTCATAATATGCATGAGTACGCCACGTATATATACATTTCTATAGTTATAATATATGTTAAAATATTTACTTATTTATTTATTTATAAAACTTTTACAACTTTTTGAATTGGCTCGTAGAAAAAAAGTATTAATAAATTTTTGTTGATAATTTTAAGATCTACAACTTTTGTCTGAGGTATTTTTATGATAAAACTTACCGTTTTGCTGAAAATCGCGAAAAACTCTTTGACCTTTAATATTTTTTTTTCCTTACAGGGGAAAGATGGGGAACTTTCAAATTTTATTTTTAATGATTTTTTAAACAATCTCACCGATTTTCAGCTTGGTGGCAATTTATGTAACTTTACTCTTATTTTTTGGTCTAATTTGACCGGACTAAAGTAATGAAAAGAATTTCTTTATTTAGTTGTAAGCTCAGAGAGCACCGCACCGCTAATGATAAAAGCTACGAGTACCTATAAGCTGCGGTCCATCGCGATGACATTTCATTATATTTTGGTAATAAATTGGTCTCTTTTGCCCTAGAGATATTTAAATATTTTGAAACAGTAATTCCTACCTAAATTTACTATGAAACCGATTTATTTGTATTCAAACTATTTTATCATATGTATTTATGTAAGTATACCTTATAAGTTCCAGTGGCTACAGAGAGACTATGTTTTTACATAATAAATGCGAATTTAGATTTAGCGCGCGTTTCTAAAGGATTGGAAGAAATATCAAAAAGACTTTTTGTTAGTAGCGGTCACGTATCGAAATACGGACGAGACTAAATATGCCACAATGTGAATCACATGATTACCTACTGCATATAAACCCATGAGTTTCTTGTGTCTTCTCATTGGAAGTCGCGTTCCGAAGACACACTAGATTACTAACGAATCAAAACGATGTGTGAATATTTTATTAAATAAACATGTTTTTGAGTTTGAGGCTTGACTTATTTTTGCTAAATTCACTAAATATTATCAACTTAATTTACTTGTCTTAAAGTATTTCTATACACCATACAAAAAGATATTAAAATTTTACATAATCCGGGCTTCTATTTAATCTCGCTTCTCATTTATTGTTCTAAATAAATACGCTTGAACTTTTTAACATTTCGAACTCAAACAAATATTTCCTTTCTTAACGTAACTATGTCGAAATTCGACCGCTATCGAATTATCTATGGGAGTTTGAATCTAATTAACCGTTTAAGTTATTGTAAAAGTTTTAAATATTACGCGCCGTTTACATGTTCAAACACGCTTTAATGTCGACCGCTTTTTAAGCTTAAAATACACGATGACACTTACACTGACACTATCCACAACTGACTGACAGCTATAGAACACATATAAAGAAAGAAGATCGGCGTTTTTCCTTAAGGATTTTACCTGGGGGTTAGAGGTACCTTAATTTTATTTTATGTGCCATCGCAAATTACGAGACATGGATTATTTAATTGATTTATGCGAGCTAAAGCCATGGTGTTAGTATTTTCGTCGTATTCTTATTAAGTTAAAAGATATTGGGTGTTAAAGTTTCACATTTGGGAGTTTCACACAAAACACCACTAGATGTCGTTATTTGTCTTGAATGGCAGTTAATCAAGTCATCTTTCAGTCAATAAATCTTATTAGTTAAAAATAATTATTTTCTTTATAAATTCTGGACCGATACGTGGAATTCTGTAGTCATTTAATGGTTTTACAAATTCAGATTTATGGACATTCGAGACAAGTAACGACATCTGGTGGTGTTTTGTGTGAAACTCCCAAAAATGTGAAACTTTAACACCCAATATCTTTTAACATAATAAGAATAGGACGAAAATACTAACACCATGGCTCTAAGTTTACGTAATCAATCGAATAATCCATATTTCATAACTTGCGATTGAAACCATTTGTTACAACAAATTGTTTGAAGTGTCGAATATGATATCTGTGGAACAAAGCTGGTCCATTTTGAACGGTCTTCTTCGTGCATGTGTGCTGTAGGTGTGGTCTGTTTTAGGTTTTAAGTGTTATCGTGTATTTTGAGCTTTAGAGCTTCGGCCGTAGTTTGGTCTCACCGACCTAAGTCGCTTTAGTTACATCTTCCCGGGTCTTAATCGCGTAGTATTATTTATTTGCTTACCTTGACGTTTCAACCATGTTACAATAGTCTTGGTCACGAGGAGACTAATATTGTAAATTTAAAAAGTTTAAGAATCATCATGTACTTATGATCATTATTATTAGAAACACGGGTCTAGATCGCGTTGTACATAATCATTGTTATCAATTACCTCGACGTGTCTCGACGTTGTATCTTCTCGCGACCACGGCCCGTGTGACCCGTTTGTCGAAACGTCGAAGTAATTAATAACAATGATTATCTACAACGCGATCTAGACCCATGTCCAATAATAATGATAGACGGCAATCGTGGTATAAAAAGTGTATCATGTATGATGTTTGATTGTATTATTTGACCGTGTACCGACGGCTTAGAAATCAATATCGTTTAATCTGCAAGTCGGTTCAGAGGAAGTCGATGTTACATCGTCTCTGGGGATCGTTCCTTCGACTTCCGAGCCATTAACCCTATCCAATATGAATTGGTGGCTTAATGATTCTGCGCTGTAGTCTTACAGATGTAACTAACAAGCGCCCGGGCGCTAAACTGCTAGGTAAACCGTGGTTGTACCCACTGAGAAACGTTCCTAAGCGAAACTTAAGTTAGGGAAAGCTTTTTTTGACGACATCTGCGGTGCAGGAACCGGAAAAAAGCTTTATCCTTTCCGCGGTTAATTTTATTTTGTTTATTGACATGAAATAGACAGCTTTTTCAAAACAAATATTATTTTAAAAATAACGGGGTATTTACCATGTTTTAATTGTATTATTTTTGTTGTATTTGTAGTGAAAACAGCCGTGTAAGTTTAGTTTAATCGTATAGCTTTTTCAAAAGTCCAAATATCAACAAAAAAGTCATACCTATAGCCCTTACCTAACAGTTTCCTATTTTTTTTTGTAACACAATCTAATATGGATGTTTGAAAGTGTCTTGTTGTCTTTATTTATTTTTGAAGAAAAAGGTACTAAGTAGATTAATTTAAGGATCTTACAAAAACGTTTGAAGGTTTGTGTGTGGAGTGTGAATGTGGTTAGAACTATAAGCTCTAATAGATATTATTTATTGTAGCCATACTTCAAGCATAACTATAATAAAATTGATCTTCTACCAAAAAACATCCACTTCACGAAACTAAACATTTCTGAGTGAAATTTGCTAAGTTCTAAGTAAATAGAAGGTGGTATTTTGAAAAACTGTCAGGAATTATTGTAAGTAATTTTTCATTTTCCGTAGGTACCTACCTAATCCATTATCTTAGGTGAATAGCAAAAGCGATACCGCGACGCGACGCGGAAATCAAATAAAATATCAAATAAGTATCTAGTCGTTGTATGTCATTGTGACCTATACTTCATTTTTTAATTGTAGATTATGATTTGATACATCTTCCTGAAGAAAAAACATCAAATGCATACAAAGAACCAAAACGTCAGATCTTAGTCTCAAATTAAAAAAACGAAGTAAGTTCTCGCATGAATCTGTGTGGGTGAACAGAAGTATCTCCTTCTCATCCAAGCAAGCGCGGTTAGAACTTAAGATTTGGTCATCTCCCTTAGAGATCCCTTAGTCGCCCACGGGAAGAAATGGTGAAACCCTATTCCTTGCCGAGACTATACGGCAAATCAGAAGTTTCGTCATTATGTCGCGTCGCGTAACGTGGCTACATGTCACGGTGATCACCTAGGGCAACGGGTTAGCGCTTCAGTCCACGTATTTTATCACCCAGATACACCTCTCTCACCACACGATATCCCATTAAACACGGCGACAGGTGAAATTATTACAAATACACCGAATAGACGGCGTGATCAAGATAAGCCTCTCTGATTAAACGTGTAAAATAAATTCAACCTCTGCAAATAGTGCCACCGTGAGCTGAATTCGTTTTACGTAATTGGTAGGTGTTTTATTTATGTCATCGGCAAAATTTTCCGTTTATTTTTCTTGTTTTATTAAAAGGGTCATTTTTCTGGGACAGTAGAAGTGCTCGCTAATGATTTTGACATGTTTTCCTGCTATACCCATGAAGACGTAATAAATAATATAGAAGGTACTTTAAGTGGGCTTTAATTTCAATCGTCTTTTGTTTTTGTTTCGATGGCTTTCGTCTTTTTTTTTTTTTGCAAAAACAGCTTACCTACAAACGTTCTTGAATATAAACATTTTAGAACTTCAACTTTATGTTTCGAAAGGTTTGGAATGTTTTCTTTGCATATTTTAAAAAGATTGTTTGGTATTGCTGTCTATACTATACCGGATGGCAAGCATACCACTACGAGCATAATAGCCAAAGAAAACAGAGTAACTTTCACGACAATGAATAAAACATAAAACTACCAAGCTTTATTGAACATTTTAGAAAAATATTGAACAATATCTTTTATGAACGACATTCTCTCATAATTTTATCGGCACAAAACGTGCCATCCATTTAAAAAAAAATGGAAACTCAACGCTTCACGGCACAATTGTTAATATCGCCGGCTAAGCGATCTTTTTAAGACGACCAATTATCGTAGACCTCATTTTTTATCTTATCTTGGTTGTTTTTCACAGATTTCAGAGAGGTTTAAGGGCTCAGCTTCTAATAGTAATGACGATATCGAACCAATGAACCCTAAAGGTAACGTCTAGTAATGAAAAATTAGCGGCAAAATACCTAGTAGGTAAGTAATACCAAGAATTCACTAAAGTTGATGCAAAGATGAAGTGTTTAATTTACTTATTTTTAAAATTAAATTATAGTTAGGAACCGCCACTAGATTAAACATGGGATGGAGGCAGTGAATCGAGTGATGAACTATCTTTCTGAATGGCTGCACCGGTCTACTTATCGAAACACGGACTAGTCCACATTGACACAACAGATATGACGCAGTATGACAAACTACAAACTAAACGAGAAAAATAGAGATCCTTAGTCCAATGAACAAAATAACTACTTACGAGCAATCACATGAATAAGAACCCAGCACAACAACAATGTTTACCCCATCCACTACTCGTAGAAATCACTAATATTAGCAGCCAATACGCCCATGAGATATAATACAGTAAGTATTGATCAAGCATCCTCGAATGGAGATCACGTACGGGTAAACAGCGAACCATACAATTGTGGACAGTTCACACAATATGCTGCCCGAGCCAGTCTAAAAATATGAGGAAATGAGGGACTGATCTGTTTCTGATAATGTCGAACGAAATCAAAATGCAGTTTTGGTTTTGAAACCTTTTTTTTGATGTGAAACATCTATAGGCGAGGGTAAACCTAATAAGTTGCCGTGGCGATACAGGGCTTTGGCGACGCCTCGCCACGCTATATAATAATAATGTAGATACTATACGTAGCGAGTCGATATTTCACATCTGCCAGGCGTCCCGTGACTACTCACTTTTTTTTACTACCATCTGACTTAGTACTGTATCACTTACTACATAGTATAAAACAAAGTCGCTTCCAGCATACAAAGGGGCGTTTTGTATGCTTTCATCTTTTAAACTACGCAACGGATTTAGATTTGGTTTTTTTAATACATTGAGTGATTCAAGAGGAAGGTTTTAATGTATAATATATGCACCGCGTGAAGCCGGGGCAGGTGGCTAGTCTTTTATAAACTTAGAAACCTTATTCTATTGAATTAAGTAAATAAAGACGTGACCTATTTTCTCAAAGATTGATCCGAACGTCCGCCAACTAAACTAAGCCAGTTAAGATTAGCTTCGCATAGTCGAGCCAGTTTTTCATATTAGGTTTGTGCATCTACCGCAAACCATGCTAGCCAGCATAACCAGCTATGACTCGCTTGTTTGAGAAACTGGCGAGCTAAGTTCCACTAACTTAGTTTAATTGACGGCGGACGGTCGGCTGAAGTGTGCCGTAAGTTCAGTAATAAAAATAGAATTAAAAAATTTGACGAATTCAATAGGCTCTTCCGTGTCTCCGCTTTTATTCAATAAACGTAAACGAAAAACTGAAAAATGATTTTCCGTTTGACGTAAGTTTGTGAAATTGGAAAAGTTGTAAGTGATGTAAATTCGTAAAAGAAACGAGATGTCTGTCTATGCTTAATTACATTTTTCGTCAGAAAGCAATTTTTTTTCTGCTTTATATAATACTAGCTGTGTCCCGCAGTTTCATCTGCGTAAGTCCAGATTTTGAATATCAAAAAACTTTCTTAGCGGATACCTACAATTCAAAAATATCACAGGCTCCGAATTTCATGACTCTATATTTATTTTATTTTTATTTATTTATTTATTGGGAAATTCAACAGCTGTTACACAAGAATAGAAACAAATTTAAGAAATAGAAAGCCAATTACAGAATCTCACTGTTAAGAAACAAAATGTTTAAAATTAAGGAGCGAACTTAAAATACTAATACAAAAACATACATACTTGCTAAATAATAAGCTTGATAATTACAATATATATTATATAAAAAGAAAAAACAACAAGCCCAACAAAAAGACTTAAAAAAAAAAACATATTATACCCAACTTTTTCCAGCCTAGTTAAATTAAAAAAAAAAATAAGTTCATAATGCTTCATTCACCATCAAAGTAAAGTTTAGTTAGACGCCGCCGTGCCGTCGCGACACTAGTTCCAAACAAATCTAAATCAGGACATAAGTTGTTAAAGTTGTTGCAAGCTCGCCACAGGAAAGTGTTCTGCCTATAGTTTGTACCTACTTTAGAAAGGTAAAGGGGTTGAATTGATCTAGTGGACATTAGTGCAGGTGTTCGAAAATTGATCATACTCAGCAAAGCTGGACAATCAATATTGTTCGTAGTTAATCTAAGAAGAAATACAGTATCCGCAATCTCACGCCGCTTAGATAGTGGGAGGAAATGAAACTTCCTACATAATTCATCGTACTGATATGCGTCATACGGTACACCCAACCGAAAACAGAGAAATTTAAGAAACTTCATCTGGACATTTTCAAGCCGAGATATATAAATATCATAACGGGGGTTCCAGATTTGAGAAGCATATTCCAGAATACTACGAACGTACGTACAATAAAGAATTTTGTACGTTTTTGCGCGTCTAAAATCCTTGGAATTTCGCATTATAAAACCCAATGCCTTCATTGATCTGGCCACTATGCTGTCTAGATGGTCGTCAAAAATAAGCTTAGTATCATGTATAACTCCTAAATCTCTTACAGAGTTTGTTATAAGCAATGGTTGACCTTTTAGAGTATAAGACGATGATACAATTTTTCGTTTGCGTGTATATGTGGCAACAGAACATTTTGATGGATTTAGGTCAAGTTTATTCAACAGACAGTAGCTATCAAGACGTTCCAAGTCATGTTGTAGTTTAGCCACGTCAGACGGTGACTCAATAGAAGCAAAAATTTTCATATCGTCAGCGAAACATAACAGCTGACTATGGTGGAAACACTCACTGATATCGTTAACAAATATGAGAAATAATAGGGGCCCTAAAAGGGACCCTTGTGGGACTCCACTGGGTATTGGGACCCAGCTGGATATATAGTTGCTGACCACCACTGCCTGAGACCTGTTGTCAATATAAGAGCCAAACCACCTCAATAAGTCACCTCGAATTCCCATCAATTGGAGCTTATAAAGGAGCCGCTTATGATCTATCCTATCGAAGCATTTACTATAATCAGTATAAACTACGTCTACTTGCCTGCCACTATCCATAGATGATGTTATATATTCGTTTAAGAGTACTAAATTAGATACAGTTGACCGTCCTCTAAGGAACCCATGCTGGGATGGTGAAAATGAGTTGCGTACTGCTTGGTACACTTGATTATAGATAATCTTCTCGAACAGTTTAGCTACGATACACAGTTTAGAAATTGGACGATAGTTACGTACATCCTGCTTAGGGCCCTTCTTGTGGATAGGAGATATAAAAGCAGATTTCCACAAACTGGGGAAAGTGCAAGAAGCAACAGATTTTATGAAGAGGAGAGAGAGTGGGATTGCGACTGACTTGGCACTCTTGATAAGAAAGATGGAACTGAGGTGATCCGGTCCTGCTGATTTAGATGGATCAAGTTTGGTTAGCAGTTTAAAGACCTCAGACTTATCAATCGTTACCTTATGAATATCTGATACAGATAGATCATCACGACCCGCATCGCCATCCGACGAAGCAGATGAAGATGGGGATAAGAAGGTGGACATAAAGTAACTAGAAAAAGCACTACAAATATCATTACCAGAACTGAAAGTATGCCCATTATAGCTTAAAGTACTTGGCATCCCATTTGACTTTTGACGATTCTTCATGAATCTCCAAAACTGTTTGGGATCTCTCACTATATTCCCTTCAATTGAGGACACGTAATGGTTATAGCAGCCACTCTCCATGGACTTAGCCCGGTCACGTAAGATTTTAAAAGACTCCAAGTCAGATCTGTTACCATACTTATTATATTTTTTAAGATACCTAAACTTCTCCTTGAGTAATTTTATAAGAGCTGGAGAGAACCACAGGGGATGGGTGTTAGGCCTGACCATTTTGGACGGGATGTATTTGATTTTTAATTTCTCAGTTTCCTCATAAAAATAGGCGACGGCTTCCTCGAGGGACCTACGATCAAATTCAGTAGACCAATCGATATTATCAATTGCAGTGTTAATAGAATCGTAGTCACCTTTATTGTAAAAATAACGTAAATAGTTTTGTGGTTTAAGTGAGGGTAGCTCTATAAAATCAATCGTAATAATCAGTGTAACGTGATGCGCGTCGACCGGCATACCCAACGACTCCTGACAATCCCTAACCGAAACTTCACCATTTGATAGTACAAGGTCTAAAGTTCTGTTGTTAATATTTTTAGTGTGATTATACTGAAATAGACCATCAGCAGCAATTTCATTGGCGAGCAACCGCTCGTCGTCATTAGTACAGTTGGTGGGCAACAAATAAGGTGAGTGAACACTTGGCTCCCACACTATGGAACGTAAGTTAAAATCACCTAGTATAAGGAATTTATCTGATGGGAAATTCAAAATGTTTTCACTAAGTTTTGACAAATAGTTATTTAATTGGTCTGAAAAAGAAAACCCCAGGGCTTGTTCGATAATGTAAACACTACAGACATGTAGGTTCACATTTGTACCCCGCTTATCCTTCAGACTAAACGTCAGCCACAGATCCTCGGCGGAGGAATGAAATGAAGGTCGCGGGGTGACCGGGATATCCCTTCGTACAGCTATCATCACACCACCTCCCCTCGTCTGACCAGTAGCTTGGTAATCACGATCCCGCCGCCAAACGGTGTATCTACTATCGAACAATTCAGAATTATTTATAGAATCCAGAAGCCACGTTTCTGTAATCACTATTACATCATGATTACTCTGACTCATGTTTCGATAAAAATCGGGACACTTACCGCGGAGCCCCCTGACGTTTTGGTAATAAATTACCAAATCATTTAAGTTAGACACAACCATTGCTTACACCATTACTATAAATTATAAATTCCAAACTAAAAGTATCTAAAGACATATTAATCACAATAAACCATTCAACTAAAAATGACTTTATTCTAATACTGTAGTATAATATTGCTATCCAAAAATATTCCAGAATAGAATAGATAACCTCAACTAAAAAGAACATCTCCAGTAGCCTGTAGAAACATATAGCATAGCAACAAAAATACATAAACAACACGCTAGGTAGAAATAACACCACCCTGTTGTCGAGACCGTATTCGTAGCAAAGATAAACAATGCAATGACTACGAACCAATATCAGTACTTTCTTTATACTGTATCCCAACAATATAATTGTTAAATATTCGAGTTCAAAATTGCAATATGATTTAATTAAAATTACTGTCAATAGACAAATAATAACCAATGACTTATTTACGAAATAAATGCAGTAAAAAACATCGAGCTGATGCAAGTGAATCAGGGTTGAATATGTAATAAATATAATTACTACATAATAATTACTCAAACAGTTATTGGGCTGTGCTAACACTAAAGTAATAAGTAGATAGGTACTCGCGGCTAGTAGGTACTCAATGCAAGAATAGGTACTAAGTTGATCAAGCTGATTTTGACTTGAATATGCAAAGAATATAGGCACTATGAAGCAATTCAAGATTGAAACAAGTAAGTCAATAGCAAAATAATATGCGTGTAGTCGTATGATCATTATGTAAACAATGTAAAATAGATTAGTAGATTGATTAACCTGAGTCAGAGTCAAATATATAAAAAATACGATTGTCATAGAATAATTGTATAGATATCCACCAGATTTAATTATGTTTGAAATCAGCAAATTAATGTGGAGGTAAAAACTGGGGCAGGACCATAATGCAAAATAGATAACAGAAAACATTATACATAGAAACTGATAAAGATCAATAATTATTAAAAATAGTGTATCAAACTTTTCAAAAATTATCAAAGGTGGCGAATAAATAGAAGTCTTATAGACAGGATAATGCAGTAGGAAGGTACAATTAGCTACGCAATCAGTCTGAATTAAAGCAGGACAGCATTCGGAGTCGTGCGCATGAGTGAGCGTGGGGATAGGCATAGTACCAACCTGCGGCGGCGCATACACCTGCAACGAGCGTAAGCTAATCGATGATAAGGCAGTCAGCCGGACGGCGTCGGCGCGGACACAGTGAATCATCCATAGCAATTTTGATGGGATAAATTTAATGCAAATGAAAACGTGTGGTGAAGCATTACAATAAAAAAATATAGTTAGGTAGTAACAATAGCATATTGTTAGGTAGTACCAATAACCTACGTAGCGTACAAAAAAGTGAACTATAAACCGGTAGAAACGAATTATGCAATTTTGTTTAAATCTTGTTCCTTGGCAATAATAATAACTGGAGATGTGTCGTTCCTGCGTATATGTATCTTCCCATGCCGCACCCACACGTAGTTGAATTTCGCGTCTTTTGCCCTGGATTTCGCCATGTTGAGTAATAACTTGGACTCGCTATTAAGATGGTCGTTGACATAGACTCGTTGGGTAGCATTCAAAAAGCCTAGGCTGGACGTGGATAGTGTTTTGCAGGTCCTCGCCGCCGCGACAAAGTCGTCCTTCGTGTATCGGTTAATGAACCCAACGATTATCGACTTTTCTTTTGAGCTGTGCAGCGGTGACCGATGTACAAAGTTAACCTGTGACTTGCTGAAAGTAGCCCCCGTGGTCTTAGAGATGGCCTCCAAGATGTTAAACAAGTTTTCGTCTTTTTTAGAAGGCACGCCTTTTATTTCAATGTTGTTGAGACGTGACCGTTGATCCATCGCAGAGGGTTGGGACTTCAGAGACAGCACCTCAGACTCAAGAGAAGTCACCTTCACCTGGAGGTTTTCTACCTTAACCACTCTATTTTGTACTTCGAGAATCTGAGCTGAGAGTTCCGATAGTTTAGCGCCTACGAACTCGCTCGTATGTCGTAATTCACCAAGCTCCTCCTTAATAGTTTTTACGTCCTTCATGAGTGAGGGTAGCCCGGTTAGTTTTTTACCCATGTCACGAATCTCCTTAAGGACGGCCTCCATGGACAGGGGATCTGCAGTAGGGGACAACAGGGGTGTAGCCTTCTTACAGGAGGGGCACTTCCACGTTGCCCTTCTGTTGGAACCGAGCCTCCTCCAGCCGTCCTCAGTTATCCCGGCACAGGAAAAATCCAGGTGATTGCTACACACCGTACATTGCACTCCATCAGTGAATGAGACTCCACAAGATGCACACTGACTCATTACGAAACCGTAGAAAAAATAATTAAAATAACTTAACGATAATACGAAGTTAGATACAGTAGGTTAAAGTTAGGCGTATGTTAAGTAAACAAACGTAGCGACCGACTCGACTGAGCGTTCACGCCTGACTGCGTCAGGCGTGAAGGCGGTTTAGACTAGTAAGGGAACTAGTCTAAACCGCCTATATCCAGCGGTTTAGACTAGTTCCCTTACTTATAAACAGCTGCATAAACTTATGTATCGTTTGTCTTTTACTGTGACATGAAGTTTCAAAGTTGACAGACAGAGACAAACGTTACATAAACTTAGTAATTGTTTATATGTACCCTTACAAAAACAATAAGTACGAGTTTATTAGTCAGTGATGACTGATGATACACTAACAGTCTGACTGACTAAAGTCAGTCATGTCAGTCAGTACTGTGAATTAACAAACGCAGTCCTCATTAATAATCTGTAAACAAACTCATATCACTCAGCAGAAGCAGATCGGCAACAATAATCAGTAGAAAGCTACATTAAGACGTGGATATAATTGATTGCGGATTAAGTGAAGATCTCCGGGATATGCCTGGGTACGAAGTAATCTCCTGTCAAATGATAATCGACCATTAGTGAGAGTTGGCTGCTCACGTGTAGTAAAACATTCGCTGCTTCACTACAGTTGATGTGACTCCGTGCTGTGTTTAGTTGCCTTAAGTCTACTTGGACAGTTACTCTACTAAATCTATAAGAAATGCTGTACATGCAAATAAACTTTTTATTTACCGTTGGGGTCAGGAGCTCAGACTAAATAGATTTTTATCTGAGTGACTGGGTGGAGGCAACGCAAGAATAAGGATTCCCTTTAAAACTGTAAATGAGCATTACCTCAAACCTAATTTTATGCATAATTTTTGTGACGTGAGAAAGGGACATGCTGAAAATCAGCGCTGTGTTGGTGCGTAGGTACTGCGTGCGCGCCAACACAGCTTTTATGCTGAGCATGTTCCTATTGCCACATTTATTAATATTTTCTGTCCTATTTTTTTTTTTCTGTTTTTATATAAAACTATATGTATGAAGCATGGCAATAAATTATTTATTTTATTTATATATAATTTACCAATGTCACTTGATGTTGACGAAAGCTTCTTTTCTTGTTCCTCGTCTGTCTCGGCGGACAACGATTATGCTAGTGCTCTTGACTCCGACGACGATCAGGTTCTCTTGCGGGATGAGCTCGCCGTGAGATTTGCTGGTTGTACCAGAAACTTAAACGTGGTCCACATCAATGCACAAAGTATATCCAAACATTTTCCCGATATTCTCTCTTCTTTTGATTGCAATGTCGTTGATGTGGTTCTCGTCTCAGAAACGTTTCTAAAACCTACCCTCCCATCTAAATTATACTCTGTTCCTGGCTATCGGCTTATCCGAAATGATAGGGTAGGGAAGGGATGTGGTGGTGTCGGTATCTACTTACGTTCCGATATCCCACATACCATAGTGGAAAAATCACCTAAACAATACTTTTTAGAATATCTTTTCATTGAAATAACTTTTCGCCACTCTAAAGTGTTGCTAGGTGTCTTCTACCCCCCTTCTTGCAATGTTGACTATTTTTCTACCTTCGAATTAGCAGTTACTAACTTTTCCTCTCTTTACGAACATATTTTAATACTTAGTGATTTTAACACTTGCCTTATCAAAGACGATCATCGGTCCCGTAGGTTACTTTCAATTTTATCTTCAGTCAACATGCATGTCCTCCCTCTGTCCGCAACTCATTTCCAGCCGCACTGTACTCCTTCTCTTATCGATCTCATGATAACTTCCCAGGTTCATCGTGTAGCTACTCACGGTCAACTTAATGCTCCATTCTCGTACCATGACCTCGTCTTTCTTTCGTATAAAATCCGATGTCCAAGGCGTAAGCCACAATACCTGGTGATGCGTAGTTTTAAGAACATTGATGTTGACGCCATGCGATTGGATGTGACTGACATTGACTGGTCTCCCGTTTTTATTGCCGGCGACGTGGATGACAAGGTTGCCGTTTTCAATAAAATTATTTTGTCTTTATATGATAAGCATGCACCTTTGAAACGCGTCAAGGTCAAACACCCGCCGGCTCCGTGGCTTACGCAGGTCATAAAGGATGCTATGGCAAGGCGTGATAAGGCTAAGAGACGGTATAAAAAACATACTACTGAAGAAAATCATGCAGCTTATAAACAATACCGTAATCGCTGCTCGAGGATGTGCAGAGACGCCAAACGGCAACATATCCAAGAGTCTCTTGATAAGACCAACCCCTCACAAATGTGGAAATTTTTGAAATCGCTTGGTATTGGCAAGTCATCGGCAGACTCTCAATTCAACTTTGATATTAACTCTTAAATTCTCATTTCTCTTGTCCTCCTCTTACCCTTGATCATTTGGTTAAACGTTCTACTCTCGACTCTCTTTCCTTTCTTCCTAAACTCTCTTGTGGTCCATTCTCTTTCTCGGAGGTTGCTGTAGGAGACGTTGTTAAGTTTCTTCTTTCCATTTCTACGAATGCCATCGGTTCAGACGGTATCTGTATCAGAATGATCCGCTTGATTTTAAACGACCTTGCCCCTATTGTCACGCACCTAGTGAATTTCTCTCTTTCTTCCAACAAATTTCCTTCCTTGTGGAAGGCTGCATACGTCATCCCACTTCCCAAAAACTCAGATCCATCTTTACTGTCTCAGTTTCGTCCCATTTCTATCCTTCCTGTGTTATCTAAAGTTTTGGAAAATGTAGTCCACAAACAACTAAGTGACTATCTATGCAGTCATGCGCTGCTTACCTCTTTCCAGTCAGGCTTTAGACGCGGTCATAGTACCGTATCTGCCTTAGTCAAGGTATCCGATGACATCCGTCTGGCAATGGAAAGGAAGCAGGTGACTGTCATGGTGCTACTGGACTTTAGCAGCGCTTTCAACTCTGTGGACTTCGACATCTTATTAGGTATCCTTTACTCCTTCAATTCGTCGCCAACAGCAGTCGCCTGGTTTGACTCCTACCTTCGGGGCCGGTCGCAGTGTATCCGCCATGAAGACTCCTTTTCTGACTGGTGTGATCTGGTTGCTGGCGTGCCCCAGGGTGGAGTTTTATCTCCTCTTCTATTTTCTGTCTTTATTAACACCCTCACCAACGTTATTTCTTCTCACTTCCACATGTATGCCGATGACTTGCAGATATACAACCATTTTCGTACTGACAACATGGCTAGTAGCATAGAATTAATAAACCGTGAACTTGCATGCATCTCAGACTGGGCTAAGTCTTTTGGCCTGCTTGTCAACCCCTCCAAGTCTCAGGCTATGATTGTAGGTAATACTTACCATCACAACTTAATTGACAGGGGTTCACTGCCTGCTGTCATGTATGATGGGGTGGTGATTCCATACACAGACTGCGCCAAGAATTTGGGTGTCCTATTTAATAATCGCCTCTCCTGGGAGAATCATATTAATTTGGTAAGCCAGAGGGTGTTTGGCACATATCACTCTCTTAAACACCTCCAGAGCGTCTTGCCCTTGGACACCAGGATTTCCTTAGCTCAATCTATGCTTCTTCCTCTCTTGGACTATGCTGACGTGTGTTTTCTGGATGCCACTGAAGATCTCCTGGATAAACTCGAGAGACTGCAGAACGTCTGCATACGCTTCATATTTGGGTTGCGTAAGTTCGATCACGTCTCCGAGTTTCGTGCTAGGCTGAAGTGGCTTCCGATTCGCCGTCGCATTGATCTTCATGTTCTCTCTTTTCTCTTTTCAGTTCTTTTCAATCCCTCCTATCCTTCTTACCTTCGTGAGCGCTTCTGTTTCTATGCCCGTGGTACGACTAATAGACCCTCTCAACAACTAATGCTAAAATGTCCTTCTCACACATCTTCTAAATATAATGAATCTTTCACTGTCCGTGCAGTGCGGCTCTGGAACAACCTTCCACACGATATACGAGCAAGTCAGACTCTCAGCGTATTCAAGAAACGAGTAAAAGAGCACTATTTATCCTCTGTATAGAAAAGTATATGTATTTGTGTATTATATGTTTATTTATATATTTCGTATCTAAGTATATGTTTATGTATTTATTTAGATGTATTTTATGTTAAGTATAGTCTATGAAATCTACTTTATTATTATCAATATTCAAATTGTAGTACTGATTTTACTTTCTGTTTCTCTTTACTTTGTACACTTCACTACCTTAAGCTATGTTCTTTCCTTTCCATTGAGGTCTGTCGGAAGAAAACTCTTGCAGGGTTAGACTCACCTTAGTATATAATTGTATAATATCTGTTTTGTAATGTTATTTCTCTTGTGTACTGAATAAATAAAATAAATAAATAAAATAAATAAACCATTTTTTTTTTTTTTTTTTTTAATGTGGTGTCAAGAATAATCATTACCTTCCAGCGGCTATATTTGCAGCGCCTACTTCAATGTTTGTAGTGCCCTGACAACTACCCAGCATATATTTAATTCCTATGCCCCGCGATTTTATCCGCGTAGTCCTCGTTCCCGTAGGAATACCGAGATTTATATCTACGAACGTGATATAATACCGAGAAATACTGGAAATACCGATGATGCGACATTATCGTAATGTGTTATCATATCGAGATCATGAACTACATGTGTGTCCAATTTCACCCAAATCCGTTCAGCCTTTTTGCGTGATTACCAGACAAACATCCAAACAAACAAACATCCAAACTTTCGCATTAATAATATTAATGTGATTTTTAAATTGTGGCTCGTTAAAAGTGAAATGACAGCTAGCGTATTAACCCAACAGCTGCCTAAGGTATGTGTGGCACACGCATGTGTGCAACCATAAAACAAAGAGCAGCTAATGCGTACGTAAAAAAAACATATGAATAACTGTTTCGTCAAGCACTTGTCAAATCCAAACGCGCCCTTAAACCCGATACAGGTAAGCTACGAGCACTTAGCGTATTTCCCTTGGCTCGACTGCGCTGTCACACCGTTTCTTGATTGACAGGGGACGGACAAATCCTTCCCTGTAGTTTACTCATCATTTACATATTGAAATTACGCGTTTACCGTCTCATTTGATAAAGGGACTGAAGAATTTATTAGAGAAGTAGGCCGGGAAACTGAGGCGGGAACTTTGGTGGAATATTGTGTGGTACGTTGGGTTTTTTCGGGTACCTTTGTTTATTATTTTTCCGTTACATTCTGTAACGCAACATAGGCTTATGCTTGACCTTGCCCCATCTGATGGGTAGAAACGATGAGGTTGAAGATTTGCTTGTTCTTGTCCAAAATGTTCTTCTATACAAGTAAAAGTTTACAGCGTACAGTAATGGTAAATTTCAACAAAATGAATTTTAAAATATTCATTTTGTTGAAATGCACAATTACTATTATTAGTGTAGTAGGTATGTTTATTGTTATTATTCTTATTTAACTATTGTGTTTTCTTTTCTGTTTTAAGCCGTGTTTTTATTGCCTATTGATATTTTTTTAAATAAGAAAATATTACATATAGATAATTATTTACAGGCAACAATTGCTTAGTTTATTTAGACAGGTAGGTAGGTACCTACTCTATTTCAAAGAGATTGAACATTAATTGAAACGCAATAGAGTTACAAACGAAATGAACTATCAGTAGTAGGTAATCATTGAAAATGAAAACCATTGTCATACTCAGTTATAGACATAACAAAACTGTCAAAATATAATTACATATACGAAATATAAGCGGAAGATCGTAAAAATATAGACAATATTTACAGGTGTGGTCAATGATGACTTACCTACTGATGTACTGATATACAAACCCCAAATTTTAGGTGGGTTTAGCGGATCCTGGGTGTCCGAGAGGGATGCAGCCGAAATCATCGTTCAGGTAAGGAGAGGTCTAAGTGTATCAACAGAATGCTGTAAAAGGATGTCACGAATAATTTTCTCTCTTTTGCCACCTACTCAAAATTAAATATCCACGTTGGAAACATATGTGGCAGTGGAATAATGCAACAACATGCATATTGTGTCGGTATGTGGTGTTACCCAATCAAAAATTTAAATTGATTACATTGGATCGGCATAGAACAACTCGGTTCGTATTTAAATGAGAGGAAAACCTAAATAAGTGATAAATTCAATTTGAAATTCATGAATTTAGGGTTTTGATGACATTGCATTGTGCTGGTACAGAAGTAATTATCAGCAAATTACAAATGCCTGGACTGTAGTTTTTATTAACTAGCTGTACCCCGTGGGTTTACCCGCAAAGTTCCCGTTCCCTTAGGAATAGCGGAATAAAATGAATGCTATGTGGTAATTCAGGTTATAAACTACCTGAGTGTCTACTTTCAGAGAAGAGAGAGAGTTTTTGCTTTAGTGACAGACAAGCATTTAAACTTCCGCATTTATTTAGCAGTTCCTTGCTGTTTCAGCTACACAATCTTAATTCCGGAATCTATTAAATATTCAATCGTGACAAATATGATAAACGGTAATAACAAGATGATGCAGGCAGTCTAAGATGTAACAATATTTTCAGGCATTAGTAAAAGATCTTTGACTGCATGCATACATATCGTGTCACTGAAATATTAAGATTATTGTTAAAATACAAAATAATAAATACCTAATAACATAAAAGTATTCTTGACGATTGTTAATATGGTCTGCTTATGGTCGAAATAACTCTGTACCACTTGATCTTTTTCAAGACAATCTTGATCATTTAGAAATACCTACCCAAAAAATATGATTACGTACTACACTTAAGAATTCGAGGGAAAAAATAAGTCAATCAAATAATCAAAGAAGGATATCTAAGGATATCCGGCAAATGTGGGCTTCTTTCGGAAACTTTTAATTTTATTGGCAAGATATCCGGAGATAAACGGGCGACTGCGTGCTGTTTGACTCAGCTTCAATCCGGATTACCGGTAATCCTCCGATTTACGGATACCAGAAAATCGGAAAACTCAAATGATAATAACGGAAAGTTTTGTGCGACGAGTTTTTAATTAATTTTACGTTATCGGTGTAAGCCGGTATAACGAAAAGTCGGATTTTAAATTTTGTCAGTTATTTTTTTGTTATTTTTAGCTGGATTATTTTAAAGCGTTAATTGACCCGATACCAAAATAGGTAAATGAAAACGATTATCTTTAATATTATTTTTATTTAATATTTGTTTTATTCCCTGAAACAAAGAAACTGCTGATGTCTATGTTTTCGTCTAATATTTTGATTATTGTTAATGATGGGTTTTGCTTCTGTTTTCGTGAACTCATTTTTACTTTTTTTACTTTTAGAATTGTTTTAAATCTCTACGTTTCAAGACCTTTAAAGGTATCTTCTCTAGGATGGGCTTAGAACGTTAAGCATTAAAACAATGGTTAAAGTAAAGAAAAACCTATCAATTTATGACTCAGTCAATCAATCCTGAGTAAGAGACCTGTAAAGGTCTTGAAACGTTGAGCGTTGAAACGATGCTAAAAGTAATAAACACCAGACGATTAAAACTGAAAAATGTCTTTAATTTCAATTCAACATCGCGAAAACAGAAGAAAAATGTAACATAATCTTAACCAATTTTTAGTTTTAGTAAGTTGTAATTAGTCGTTTTTTGCACAAAATGTATACCTACAATGTGTAGATCCACTATAGCGAAGTGCGATAATCGGATAAAGGCATCAGATGCATTTCACTTCACTAACACATCTCAGTAAAATACTTAATTTTATAACATTACGAGTAGAGCTAAATCTAGCAAATATACATTTTCGTTTCCTAAACCATTTTCGTACGACACGACAAAGTGTCTAATCTAAACAAGTATTCACTCGAACATAACTAATTTTCATCGGAGTGTAAAATCGCAATCCTACCACAGCCATTTGAATATTTCATACAACTCTGAAACCTTAGATGAAAACAAAAATAGTAGATACGGTATATTCGAACATTGCGTATTCGAAAAATGAGCCAAAAAACCCTACATGAAATTTCGTAAAATTATTGTATTTAAAAACATTTGTCTTTAAGAATGATTCAGGCATTTGTAAATAAGCAAAAAGGCATTCTTATGGATTTCAAAAAGATAATCGCAGTGTGACAGCACGTGCTCACGCGGCAACAGATCGACATACGACTGAGGCTAGTGCGTCAGCTAGACGCAGTTTTATCGTCTCATTTTCCGAGACTAGGTACCGTATCTTTAGTTTTTGTTTTAATCTAAGTCTGAAACTAGGGATTCGAGGATTCCTCGCGGGCCAACACCGGGGCATTCTCACACACCAGGACGGGACCGGCCGGGATGTTCCGCGCCCATAAGCAATTACCCTACGGACTGTATACGATTGTCCTTCCGTAAACATTTAGCAATCTTTTGTCTCCGCACAGAATTATTGCGTCCAGCAATCTACGTTAGTCGAGGTTATCTACCATGTTAATTTTTAAGCTGCATTGTATTTGTTCAAAGATATCTCTATGGTAATTTGCTTTTTAAAGATTGCTAATTTTAAGGGATAATGTCTTATAAATAAATTTTGCGGTTTATTTTGCGCGGTATGTTAATAATATTGTTGTTAATCTGTTCTACTTCCTACTAATATTATAAATGTGAAATTTTGTATGTATGTTTGGATGTTTGTTACTCTTTCACGCAAAAACTACTGAACTGATTACGATGAGACTTGGAATATAGATAGCTGGACATCTAGAATAACACATAGGCTACTTTTTATCCCGTAATTCCCGCGGGATCGGGACTTACGCGGGTGAAACCGCGGGGCGCAGCTAGTATTATATAAAATTCATAGTCCTGAGTCCTGACTGATCTAATATCAATGCAGAGCACAAACCGCTGGTCCTAGGGATATGAAATTTGGAGAGTGTTTTCTTTGAGGTGTGTAAAGATCTACTAAGAAAGGGATTATGGAAAATCCCGTGGGATCGGGACTTACGCGAGTGAAACCGCGGGATGCAGCTAGTATTTTATATAAGGTTATGATTATATTTAAAACTAACTTAATTCCGCGGTTTCACCCGCATCAGTTCATATCCCGTGGAAATTTCGCAAAATCCTTTCTTATCGGATGCCTCTATCATATAAAGAACATACTCTCCAAATTTCATTCATACTACAAGTGGTTTATGTTGTGCATTGAACAGTCAGGCAGTCAGGACAAATCATTTTATTGATATAGATAACAAGCGGACCCCGGGCTCTCGAGATAAGCGGACCCCGGGCTCCCGAGAGGGATGTAACCGGGAACATCGCTCGGATGATGGTGATGATGATATAGATAAAAACTTGCAATAATACAATACGAAATTCCTTCTGAATATTAATTAATTCTCGTTAATACAGTGAGCATGAAAATGTTTTAATCATTTATATTTCTACCAATGAGTATAAAGTTTCCTTATTATGGAAAAGTTTCATATTGCAGATACATAGGTAGGTACGACATTAACCTGTACAAGAATGTACTAAAGAAATAACAATATAGATAAGCACTGAGTATTATCCAAAGTTAACCAATTTAATTATCGCATAGCTAACTTCTTGCTCATTAGAACTTCACCTGCAAGCTAAACCTGTTAAGCTCCGAAACATTCTTAATTAATTCTTACAACAAACATACAGAAGTTTGTAGATTTGTTGACACGAAACATTAGTTGATCAATGGCGCGGAGTCAGAAGCACGCAACATTCGTACAATACAAACACACAATCAGGGCTATTTGCTGTTCGGCCTAGATGACCGTCTTAAGTCAAATGTCAAAACAAGGACAATATTGTTTAGTTAGTTCGCTTCAATTGGTTTGCTGAATAATTATTGGGGGCTGTGCTCGCCGAGACCTATTAGGGGTCACTTGGTTTGGAATCATTGTGTTAAAACATTGAGCAAATATAACGAGTGAAGATTTTTAAAGGGTTTTTTGTAAGCCCACTATGTCCCACTATTTGGCGAAGACCAGCTCTCACAGCTAGTAAGTATATATGCCTACTCCGGATTGGCGAATGTCCCATGCCTTCGGACTAGTTCAGATCTTGGTGAGTCCTAGGTCAATGTTTTGGCAGGTTTCCTTACAATGTTTTCCTTCACCCTAAGAGCGATTTTAATTGCGCACATATTTTTTTCTTAAAGAAAAAACCTTGGATGCGTTGACACTTGAGATTCGTATCCACCCTCGGAATGAAAATCTGGGTACCTACCTACGACTAGCACCGCTTTTAAAACGCTCACCTCTTAATTATTAAAAAAACCTCCTCCATTTTTTGAGTCTGGGAAAAAAGTCAAAAACGCACGAACGCACTTTGACTTTTGCAATTATTAATTAGTTTGGATTTAACTATTTTCAGCGTCTACCTATTGTTTCAATTTACTTATAGTCAGCCTCAAATGCAGGCTTCCGTCGGGTCGCTTTTAGCATCCAATTCTCGGAATGCTCGGTTCGTTACCCGATTCGCTAAGTGATATGCAATCGGACACACGAAATCTCATCTCAATCCGAGTCAAGTCGCCTGACCATCAAATGAATTGGCTCGCACATCTGCTACAGACAGGGACAAACTAGGGCAGCCTCTTGGGCAATTTGGCCCAAGCCTGCGTCTGATCGTTGAATTAAAGATAAAAACGACGCATGATTTCATTTTCTTATTTAAAGACATTCATTCAGATAATAAGAGTGTTTTTAGATGGGTTTGTCTTTTCGGCCACAATTTGGCATGTAGATACCTCTTCTATCTTCGTCCATAGATGGCTGTTTTAGACCACGACGATTTTTTTACCATAACATACTAAATAATATAAAATTCACCTGTTTAAAGGGGTCTTGAAATTATAGTTCCCGATCTTTAAGCAAAAAGCTAAATGACTGTTAGCGAAAATAATTCGGTTTTCGCCCCTCACAAGAATTGCCCCAAACCTGAAACCGGCTCATCCTCTAACCAATCTAGTTTCAATTTGAAGCTCTCTCACATGTGTCTTCCAATTTACATGTAGATTTATATATTTTTTGTTCCGCTGATGTGGTCGAATTATATAGGCCTTGTTCAAGGAATATGCTTTTTGTTTTATACGTTTTTTTTTTCATAAACGTGTGCCGCATTGAATAAATTATCTTTGTGGTTGACTAGCTGTTCACCCGGACTTCGTACGGGTATATGTATATGTAGAATACGTACGTACGTACCATCTATACGTACTAAGTATAAACCTTACATAAGATATTTTCTAAATGGTAGTGAAAAATGTGTCATTATCCATTGCAGTATAAATAAAATATAGTATAAATAAAATATAGCGGAGAAGCAAATAGACGGCCACCGACAATCGAACTAACTCAAAACAAAAAAATAGAAAACTAAATAGGGTGCCTTAAAGCTGTAGAAAATATAGGTGGGGATAGGTAGGTAACCTATTCACTATATTTTCTTATTACTTGTACTTGTGTCGTGTAATAAAGTAACAACACATAAAAAAGAAAGAAATTTGGGCTGGTTTGCATAAAAACGTAGAGTTATAAAATAGACTAGTCCACAAGTAAAAAACCGTGTTAAATAGAAGTAAAGCTCCTAAAAATATGTGCGATACCTCATTCGATTCGGAATGAGGTCTAGAAAAATGTTTTTTAAGCGTATATTAGCACATAAAAAAATGCGATTGTTATTAACAAAATAAGATAAAAAAAAACAAGGTATTTAGATTGTCGTTAATAATTTCTAAAATAATGATATTTAAGGAATTTTGAAAAGAGACTGAAAAAGGAGGATATTTCCAATAAAAAAGTCCTGACTCCCGGAACTCTATCTCTAATATTTATTAAAAAAAAATACTGTTGAAAATAGGTCTCCGCGAGGTCGTTACGGCATAGGCGCGCCGTCTAAAAAATCGGCTTATCATCTAAAATATTTTTTTATAGTATTAAATAACAATTTAATAATTTGAATAAATTATGGTGTATTCTAGACACTTGAACGAAAAAAAACTTGGTGGAAAAAAAAAAATTGGTAGATTTTTCAAAAAGTTACATCATTGTTAATTAACTAATTTTTCTCCAATCTCTATTTTTATAAATTACGGCATAAAAGTTTAAATAATTGGCCTAAAAATTTTTCACTTCGTGGAGCTCTTCTCACTAAGGTACTTTATAAAGTAATGAAATTTTTTTTTATTAAAGGTTATTATTTTGTAAAAAATAATATTTTTAAATTAACAACAAATGTTTCTAAATAATGTTCTAAAAATTTGCAAAAATTGCAAAAACAGCATGAATAAGATAATACTAATAAAAATTTTTTTTTAGAAATTTCATTTGTTGTTAATTTAAAAATATTATATTTAACAAAATAATAATAACAATAAATATAAATATTAATAATAAAAATAAATATATTAACTTTAACAAATTTTTTTTTAATTACTTTATAAAGTACCTTAGTAAGAAGAGCTCCACGAAGTGAAAAATGTATAGGCCAATTATTTAAACTTATATGCCGCAATTCATAAATACAGATATTGGAGAAAAATTAGTTAATTAACAATGGTCTAACTTTTTGAAAAATCGACGTAAACATTTTTATTCAACATGGTTTTTTTCGTTCAAGTGTCTAGATTACACCATAATTTATTCAAATTTATAAATTGTTATTTAATACTATAAAAAAAATATTTGAGATAATATACCGATTTTTGCCTATGCCGTAACGACCGCGCGGAGACCTATTTTCAACGGTTTTTTAAAAATACAAATAATAGAGATAGAGTTCCTAGAATTAGGACATTATTAATGAAAATATCCTCTTCTTTCAGGATCTTTTTTCAAAATTCCTAAAATATGATTATTTTAGAAATTATTAACGAAAACCTAAAAACCTTTTTTTTTTAATCTTATTTTGTTAATAACAATCGCAATTTTTTATGTGCTAATATACGCTTAAAAAACATTTTTCTAGACCTCATTCCGAATCGAATGAGGTATCGCACATATTTTAAGGAGCTTTACTTCTATTTAACACGGTTTTCAACTTGTGGACTAGTCTAAAATATTATTTGTCTAAATCTTGGATGAAAAAGCTAACCTGGTGCTGCAAGTAGGCCTTCCAGCGCCAAATAAAATGATAAATTGATAAAACACTAGGTCAATATAACTACGTACCCACAGGTAAAAATGCGTAAATTACTTTATTTATAGTATATAAGAATCTAATTTACTGTTTAATTTTCAGGGATTTATCTTTATCTCCCACGCAAGAAACCCACGCACTTCTGACTCCGATATGAGAAACATTCCCTATTTACCAATTAACGAAAAACATCTAAACATAAATTAAACTACCTTTTCCCTGTGGTTTCACTTGAATATCCCTTGGGAGAAAAAGTTTCAATGTGAAAAATAGCGATTTAAACTCTAGCCAGATAGATAAGACGTAAAACATTTTTGACCATTTTGGCACTTTCCATTTTATGGTAAGTGAAATATCTATGCCTACTTAATATTATAAAGAGATAAAGTTTGGATGTACTTATCCATGTTTGGTAATGTTTGTTGCAGGTAACCCCCGGAAATAATGAACTGATTTTGATCATTCTTCCACAAATAGATTAGACACTATTTCTTTTATAATGACGCCTTACACACTCAAGTTAATCTTTGACGTTTTTCCTAAGCGCGCCGCGGGGTCATTTTTATCAAAACTGCTCACCTGACCGACCCAAGCGGTCATAGTAAAGTCATTGAACAACGATTTTGCTTATATTAAACCTCAAAATACTTTGAAAATGAAACAAATTAGAACTATCCCAAAACTTTCCCACTAAAGAGCTTTTACAGTACAATTTCACTGGACAATGTGTAAAAAAAATACGTATAAGTAGGTAACTTCGATTTATTAATTTCAGACTACGATCTGACGTTTTGGTTCTTTGATTTTGATATTTTTTCTTCATAAAGATGTGTCAAATCTTAGTCTACAATTAAAACACTTACCTTGCTATTAACAAAATGAGCTTTAAGGCCAGTTTTACTATACCCAAATCATGGTTTTTAAACCAGGCTTGGCACTTAAAACTCATTTTATAATAGCAATGTTAGTATGGATAGATAAAAGGTCGTTGTTAATTGCCAGTCTCTGTATCGTTTACAAATTTTAATACGTATTTTACATAAAACCCCGTGGAAAGCATGACAGAGTAATGTCATACAGTGTCGACAGATTGCCCCCGTCAACATTTTGTAAGCCCACCATCTGATTTCCCTCGAGGGCTCATGGCTTAGATTTTAATGTTCATTTACAAAATAAATAGCTTTTGTCCCATTTTTAAACGAGTGGTTATTTAATTTCCGTAAAAACCAAATTACAGTCGAGTGACCTTGCTTCTTATTAGGTAAATCTTATTTTTATTATTACAAAATGTTAATGTGGATACTTAAGGTTAGGCAAATGCGTGGGGTATGTCAGAGAAATTAAAACATAGAAGCGCTTTGTTCCTCACTTAAAATGACATAAGTACATTTCGCTCTTGCTTCAAACTCAAGGTAATTTACCTTCACTTTTGTAGCTATGAAAAGTTAAAGAAGGAGCATTTAAAATTACTTGTTTTATATGTATGACACATCACTGGGGTATGTACATAATTATGTCTTTACTAATAATGTTTCTAATTATGTCTCTACTAGGTACTAATAATATTTTTGTGTTCGTGTTAAAACTATATTTTAATTTTAGTATTTAGGTACAAATATTTACGTATATATAACAAATAGTGCGCGTGGTGAACACCCGATTGTGACGCTAAAAGTTATGGATTTGACTTCGAGTTTAGGATTTCTACCAATTTCTATTGTCTTTTGTCTTTTATCTTCTGTTTTCACGATGTTCAGTAAATCCTGAAGAAGTGACCAGTAAAGGCCTCGAAAGGTTCAGCGTTGAAATAATGATAAAAGAAATAAACACCACGCGATTAAAACCCAAAAATGAGTTAAATTTCAGTCTTTTGTTTATATTATAAATAGTTGAGCGGTTTCAGTTAGGGTCAATTCACACGTACCACAACCACACCACAGCCACAACCACACCACAACGACGCCACGTGGTCGGGCGTATATTTTGTATTGAAAATGAATATTACAATTCACACGTACCACATTTTACCGTTGTTTATCGACCACCTGTGTAATACGACCACATCGCAACCACATCGCGACGGCAACGCCACCACCGGCGGCGGCACCGCGGCCACATCGCCACGACATGACAGGGTCAATTCACACGTACCACAACCACACCACATCGACATTTTGTCGGTACCACAACGTAACTGCAAAAAGTAGCTGCGACACTATTCACACGTAACCACAGCTTGACCACATTTTGTCGCTGCGACGTGGTGTGGTTGTGGTACGTGTGAATTGACCCTTAAGCGGAGTGAAAAAATAGTTGTTTAATAAATAAAATATTAATTTAAAAAGAATGTAAGTTGATCAGATTCAACTAGGTGTACTCAATTAATAAATAAATATTTCACGACTACGGATATACTACATATTATAAGTTAAAAAAACTACAAAATGCAATCTGAAATAGCAATTAAACTGACCGCGCCATCTTAAAACTATATCCACATTCCTAATTTAAAACACAAATTCCGTCCGCAGGCGAGTTAAAACGAATTAGTAGAGTCGGAACTCGAGTCTGAAACTAACACTTCTTCCGTTTCACCAGCTAAAATAACTCCAGCAATTAACATCCACAATTCAATTCCCTTGCGAGTGTTAACCTTGTTCTGGGCCAGGGTACTGTGTAGTACCTAGTTGAGTCAATTTACAGGACGCAGTTTCATTCTAGTTTGTCCACGAAATCGGTTAACGTTGTCGACCTGTTGGATGATTTGTGATGACTTAGAGACTGGATAGAGTTATAGCTACTGTCTAGTAAGTGTTTTTGAATGTAAAGTTTAATTGAAAATTTCTGGGAAACAAAAAGGACAAACGGACAGACAGAAGGACAGCCAGCGAAATCTCAGTAATAGGGTCCCGTTTTTACCCTTTTAGTACGGAACCCTAAAAAACACGAATAGGTACAATAGGTGACTATGAAGACTATCATCTATGAATTTTGAAAAGCAGTATTTCTGAGCGATGTTCCCGATTGAAGTTGCATTCCACAGGAGCCCAGTGTCCACTAAACCCCAAATTATTTGAGGTCGGCACATTAGAGTAGGTAAGTCAACATTGACCACACCTACTGTAAATAGATTAAGCAATGTTTTCACGGCCGGCCGCCTGCCTGACACCAACCCTCCTTAAGACCAAGTACTTTACACACCACCGCACGAAGTAAACTTCCGATCCGCTAGTCTCCCCTAGATTTCTTAGTTCTTTAGATTTAAACTATGAGAAAAGTTTAGTCATATCGTAGATAGATCTATAAAAGCTTATTTTATTAGCAAAGTCGTCGGTAGCTATAAAATGGACCTCATAAATTTCGTACCTACAGCATATATAACAGCTATAGGTAACAAATTAAATAAACAAACGTTCTCCTAATTACCCTCTTCGTTATTGTTACTGCCATCAGGGGGACTATAAAGAAGGAATCCTCTTCTGAAGAGGAAATAATTTTTGAAAGAACAAATTTCATTCGTTGTTCGTTAGAGACAGGGGACAGTGAATGGGCTAATAGATCGTTTACACAGTGCCAGCTGCTGTCCAGAGAGCAGTCTGCAGACAGTTGTCAACATCCACTGTGGTAACGTTTCATAAAACGTCAAAAGACGTTTTAATTTTGATTGTGTTATGACGACCTCTGTGGCGCGTTGGAAGAAGGCCCGACTCCAATGCATATGCAATGCAAAAGGTTGCGGGTTCGATTCCCGCCGGATGCAATTATTTAGGTTTAAGAATAAATATTTGTTTTTGGTCTGGATGTTTTATATGTATCTTAAGAAAGTATTTACAAAAAAAAAAGTATAATATGTAGTGTATCCGCTGTCTAGTGCCCATAGTACAAGCCTAGTGCTTAGTTTTGGGCTAGATTGCGCTGGGTGGAACGTCGTGCAATATTTATATTTTATATTTATTATTTCCGAAGCGATGCTCATTTCATTTTTATTCAGTAACAATATTGTGAGCGCAGCAGCGGATTTTTACATCTACCACGGGTAATTTAAAAAAAATGTTGCTGTTGCTCTTGCAAAATATTTTGCGAATCCATTTTTTTGTATAAAAATATGTGTTACGTAGGTACTACAATTGATTGCATGTCACGGTTCGGTAGCTTTAGCTATGTCGACACCCTTCTCACACTAACCGAATTTGCAATATTTTGTATGCGGCGCCGCCGAATTCAAGGAATCAAATCTAACTTGCGAGATTCTGCCCCTAGAGACTCCAGCACAACTGTATTTGCGAAAGCAAGATTTATCTTTTCACAACCAGAAATTGTGTTTACTATTTTTATAGCGGTTTCTTTAAAATCTTCGAGTTGGCCAAGTTGGGAATGTTTGACTTCCAACCGCGAGGGGTCGAAGTCAGACCGATCGTCGTGGAGCCCCAACGAAATATTGAATTTTATATAAAGTTAAAAAGTTGTATACTCGGGCTGCATTCCACTTATGAAATTGCTTTTCATTTGGAACTAGCGACGTAGTGGAGTTTAAATTATGTTTCGCAGTGCGCATTGAACGTAGTAACACACAACATTATGTATACTGTAAAAGTAGTTCGGGCGCAGAAAAACAATGAATTTGCATTACAAAAGCCACGCTTTTTGTGCATCCTAATGAACAGTAATTGTTTAAATCCACAAGATAGAGGGGAGCACTGAATACGCAAGTCTTGTAAACAGTTAATTACATTAAATACACACGTTCTTTTTGAGAGAGAAATGGAAAACATTGCTAGGCGGTGGCCTAATTAGATGTGTTCGTAAAGGACCACGAAATGCCACTGAATGGAGCGCGCTAAAGTAATAGGAGCGTTGTTCTGTGCCTGCCCATTGACGTGGACTCTTTGAGGTAACAGAGAACATAAGTAGAAAGAAAGAAGTACAGCCTTTGATGAATTTCATAGAAATGGTAATTATACCTCTTCATTTTTGTAGGATCACGTCCCCCGTTTTGAAGACCAGCGCTAGATAAAAGGCATACTGCAGAATTTTTAAGATTTATTCGCAACAAGGAATTATTTGTTTTTTTTTTATTGTCTTTTATTTTTAGTCATAAGCTCGCTGTTTTGTTACGAATGAAGGTTCTTTCTTTTTTCTTTTCACGTCGGCTCTGGGTACAAGATTTTACGGTGACATATTCTTCTCGGTTTGAACCATAATCCTATAGAATTCTATCCTACATTAAAACATCTGTTTTTATCTCACATAGAGTGTTAGAAATCAGTTTTAAATTGTTGAACCATAATATTATACACAATTTTTCTGCATCTACGCTTGCGTGTGTGCTCAAAAATGACTGAGCCGATTTCAGAAATTCTTAACCATTAGAAAGCTACATTCACCCTGAGTAAAATAGGCTATTAATCCCGATATTCTCACGGGATCGGGACTTACGCGGGTAAACCGCGGGACGCAGATAGTACCTGTATATAAGAATACTTTGTCACGTTTTCGCTGACGTAAAAGTCACTCTCGAAGAGCAGGAAGGCGAATCCAGTCATTCCTCATCTCAGCCCTTAGTTCGGCCTTAGATCAACCATAAAAAGTTGAATTGAATAAACGTTGACACAAGAGTTTGCTCAATCAATTTCGGGACGATTCCTTGCCGTTCGTTTGAATTGTATTATGTCAGGAATATGTACGAGTATTACCTCCAGCTCTAGCTGCATATGATAATGGACTAAGCTAGACACAGTTGCATTATGCATAGGCTTTTAACTAGGGTTGATATTCGTCTAGTGACTGCCACCGGAGTCACCGGCCTTCGAGCCATGTATCGGTAAATCTTATCTATATCTATGGTCGGTCGGGTCGAACAGCCTGACCAAGGCCACCTTGGCAATTCCAAGGTTTAAGGACTATCACCGTGAGGGTTCTCTGCTTTCTTGCCATGGTTGCCCTATTTTATTCCTATAATAGAACGATATGAATAAGAAACCTGAGCACGTACCTATACCTATTCTGCAACTAAAATGTCTTTTTCTCGAAAACGGTTTAGCAATCGTTGGTAATTTTGCAAGAAACTACCTACTTCGATTTTACTTGGCTTCAAAAGTTTTAGCAAAACTTTGCAAGATTTGCCAAATTTTTTTGAACCGTTCGTTGTCGAGAACCAAGAGGCGAGTCAACAATTTCGAAACAAACAACAAGTCTTAACAATGTTGAAGCATTTTTGAGACGTTTTAGATATAGAATACGTGCCGTTGATTAATGTAGTATAGGTACTTGACATCATAAAGCTACAATTGTAATTTTTGCCTTTGTAACTGGCAACTGGTAAAGCTCGGAACCGGTTAAAAAAGTAGAGTTTAATACCGTTTATTTCGGTTTTACTCTGAACCATCAAAATAACGCAACAAACTGGAATCACAAACACTTACCGGTGATATCTCAAAACGATGTATGGTCAAGCGCTAAACTATGATGTTAAGAGAAGATTTACTTAAATGGAAATTGTTTTAACCTAATGGCAACCCTACTTATAACGCATTCATAGACACTACCCCGAAATCCCTGGTTAACGGACAAAAGCGAGTAATTTCAAACATAGGCCGACGGGATTAGTCGTTATTACACCTGAATATAACATCATAGTGGAGCCGGCCCGTGACCGGACGGTGCAAGGAATCGCACCGTCCGCGTCTGTCCGTCCGACCGTGCATTAAAGATGTGAAATATAAAGTACATAGAAAATGTAGAGAAGATTCGAACATAATTAACCACTAGCAGCCCGCCTCGGTTTCGCATGGGAGTGTATTATACATCCCACTTTTTAAACTTACACGATTTCCGTCCATCATTACCATCATCATTACCTACCCGTTTGATGGAAAACGAAGCTCGCCGCTCCAGCCAGTGTTCTCGGGACCACGGCCGGTGTGATCCGTTTGCCGAAACGTCAAAATAATTAAAAACAATGATTATCTATAACGCGATCTAGACCCGTGTCTAATAGTAATGTGTATTATACGTATAAACATCACTCTATCTATTTTAAAAAATCTAATCTAAATCCGTTGCGTAATTCTTAAAAAGATCTAAGCATACATAGGGACAGATAGACAGACAATGGGAAGCGACTTTCTTCTATACTATGTAGTATGTAGTGATACTAAAATAAAATTATTATTATTCATGCTCACTGCTCTATGAGCAATTTTCACTTATCTCCGATTCGTGATCACTAGATAAAATAGTCTTAGCTTTCTGTAACCGGGACCACGATCTTTCTCGAGAAAGATCGTGTGGGCTCGGCGACACTCCGATTCTTTGGACCCATAGTACCCGAGATTTCATTATTTAATTAGCCATACTATATGTAAAAGTGTGTGTGTTGAGCTATTCAATATGGCTTTATTTAATAGCTCAACACACACACTTTTTAACCGACTACAATAATGGAGGAGGTACTCAATTCAACCCGTATATTGTTTGTATGTATGTGGTTATGTTCACGCCGTACTCCGGCATATGGAGTCCGATTTCGATAATTCTTTATTTTTACATAATCAGCTTCTTCTTCGTGTCAGCGGCATCAAACTGTCCACATTACACAGTCTTGGCCCAAAACTCAGCAACGGCAACTGCATTGTCTGTGGCTCTGTTGAGGTCGGCTGCGGAGCAGCAAACAGGACACAGTGGGCAGGCCATTAAAGGCGCCATTGTTTGGACAGCACCTCCACAATTGCACATGGTGTTCGCACTGGAAACTCCCCACTTTGCCAAGTTTTCCTTGCATCGTCCAACCTGAGCTAGCAGCTATCTCTATACCGCTCTTATTTATACATCTTTGCAGCACATAGAGCCAGTGTCACTCGCCACTGTACGTGTAATTACGTTCTGTACGGTCTGATGAAGCAGTTTGAATTAGCTTTGTGTCATCGGAAACGCGTCTCGTCAGTGTTACCAGCTAATTAGTCACATGCTATTTTACGCTGGAATCATTAGTCGGGTAACTTATCACCGAGGATAACTAATTACTGAGAACATATTGAAAATAAATACTTTTAATTATGTGTTGGTAGATTATCCAAAACCTTTTAGGGCTAGTCTAAGGTAAGTAAAGTTAATTAGTCATGTCGAATTTTAGATTTTTCTTCTGTATTTGCCAAGTTGGACTGAAATTAAACAAATTTTTCGGGTTTTAATCGAGTGAGCAACGCGTCTAGCCGTCTTGAATCATAGGTAGGGCGTTGATAAAATGCTTAATATGACAAAATTTGTTTAATTCGTGTTTCAATATCCTTTACTAAAGGTATTTCTTAATAGAATTTGTTTTTAATTTTATTCTTTTTACCCAAATACATGAAAGATAATAGGAAAGATAATTCCCTGGCAACACTATGCAATAAAAACCCCGCGCGGGGGCGTGGGAACCACCGTGGCAAGAGGGCAAATGTGCCGTTTGGCTAGGTCTACAGGATGATTAAATTATTTCCACCAGTAAAAGGCGGTACCACAGACTGCTTTAACTATAGTGTCCGCAAATAACCACCCTGCATAAGCGTATCCTGGTGTTAAAACTGCGCGATGAGAATAGTGTAACCGTACCATTAGTAACATGTAATCATAAGCTTAAAATACACGGTGTCATTGTGTATTTTAAGCTTATGATTACATGTCATTTACACATACACTTTACCTAAAACAGATCCCAACTACAGCACACATCCACGAATGTCTTTCCCTTTATGTGTGCTGTAAGTGTGGGCTTTTTTATATAGGTATAGACACCACAGACAATAATCAACCATTCTTAACAAAATGCTACTCTTAAACTCCACAGACCAAATTGTAGCAAAAAGGTAGAAGTAACATTTGAGGTTTACTTTAAGAGAAGAGTGCAAGTGAAATTTCACACGAGCTTTAATTAACTGTAACAGTTAGGAAATAACAACAAAGAAACTTAATTGTAGATTCCTTGCGTCCAGTTCTTGGGGGAAGTTGGTAACAAGAGTCGGGATGAGTTTGGGCGGAACGCGCTCTGTCGACTCGACTGCGCTACTGCATACATGCTAGGGATGCCAAAACACTTTGTTCAATAAACTTTTTAAATTAACACGATTTGTTAACATGGTTACATTTTCCGCGTCTTAATCACGTATTATTATTTATTTTGTTGCCTCGAAGTTTAAACCATGTGGTCTTGGTCGCAGGGGACACAATGACATACTGTGTTAATATAGATAGAAAAATACTGCTTACTAATATACTTACTAGTTAATTTTGGAGTGAAATAAAGCTTAAACCAACAAGGCTGGAGATGTATCATATCTGCCCACTGCTCCGACGTGGGGCCTTAGGCATGAGAGAGAGTTAATTTTTAGAAAACGATTATGTAATGTAATGATTTTAGGAAATTTCGGCGACGCACTACCAAACGTCCCCATTTCTATTCTAAATTTCCATGATAATTGAATTACGCTGAAATATTAACTGGACTGAAAACTGAAATATTATTACTATACCTATATACACATTATAATAAAAAATAACATTTTATTCAAATACACAGTAAATGGCAACCCTACACTCTGACCGGTAGCCGGTAGGTACAGATCGAACCCGTACCGGATCTTGCCGAGCTGGAATAAACTGCACACACTACACGCCAAACGCAAATACCACACCTCCGGAAATGACAATGTTGCAGTCACCTGACTGAAACCCGGACACATCGTGTATTACTGTAGCAACGTACTAGAATGACTTTGTAATACACATTTTTAACTGCTAGACTAAATTCCATACGAGCGGTTTTACCTTCTAGTCTGTCTGGACACAAACCTGTATTTTGTATGCATGACGGTCTAACGTCTGTAATACTGTCTGTAACGGTCTACATTATTTAAAAACGATTTGATACTCTGTGTTTTTATGTCTTATATTTTGTTCAGTTTGGCCTGAGGCCAAACCATAGGGTTCACATGTATGGAACCATAGATACCTTCACACAGTAGCGTTAAAGTATAGTGTAAAGTGTAAAAAGTGAAACCTACTAAAACATTCATAACGATTGTCCAAAGCTTAGCTTAGCTCGCCAGGTTATTAAACAAGTGAGCCTAGCTAACATAGTTTACGGGGGACGCTTTACTAATCTTTATCTAATTGTCTTTACACGGCCTAAAATAGAGTTCATCTATCCAAAAGATATACGGTAGATTTTTGGATAAGTGAAATGCCTTTAGTTTACTAAACGCGTACGAAATTGTTCTTGATAAGGGTACAAAGCTAACCAATACTGCCACAACCTTGGAGTCTAAAGCGAATTAGTTTCTTCTAGGCAAGTAAATTATATACATCGTCGATTTTTGTCGGGTCGGGTGAAGTCAAATGCATAAATTTTAATATAGCGGCAACAGACAAACATCATGTGTAAACATTTCAACTGCCTAGCTATCACGTCTCATGATATACAGCCTGGTGACAGACAGACAGTGGTGTTTTAGTCAAAGTTCCCATTTCTACCCTTCAGATGCGAAACCCTAAAGTTAGGTGCAGAATAAGAAATCTATTTAACATAAGAGAAGGTTTTTTAAACTTACACGATTTCCGTCCATTATTATTATTAGATACGGATCACACCGGCCGTGGACCCGAGAAGACTGACCGCCGTGGTTCATTTGCCAAAACGTCGAGGTAATTAAAAACAATGATTATCTACTTATAACGCGAACTCGATCCATGTCTAATAATAATGATAAGAGAAGGTATCAAACATATATATTTTTTAGTCTGTTCATATTTATTTTTTATTGATACATACTTTAAAAAATGTATAAGCTACAATAAATACTTAGGTACGTCTGTCAACGATGAATTGTTGAAGAAAGGAAATGTACACACAACTGGCTATTCATTTATTCATAGACGGATATACATCAATATTACAACAAAGACATATCTTGAATTATAGATTCGTACAGACCTTTCCACCAAGTGATCACCCAGAACCAATATCTACAAAGGGAACCGAAGTCCACAGGTAATTGATTATTTATTAGACAATAGTAATATCATTCAGATTTACGGCACGACCGGGATTCCGACGCCGATAAATCATTTGAATAATTTCCCAATTACAAACGGCAGATCGCGACTATTACTCATTTCTGGATTAGTAATTAACAATAACAAATGGTAGACGTCTATGTTGACCTGTGGTTTCTGTGTCTGTCTAGTCAAATAGTCACATCTATAAATACCTCCTAATGGACGCATGCAAATTCATTTTTATTAAATTTTTGGTGTACCTACTTTTATTATTTTATTTTTATTGATGATTATTAATGTTTTATTCTATTCATTTTATGAATCACTTAGTGTGATTTTATGATTTGATATTTTGTACCTATGACCTGTAATGAAATGATTATCAATAAATAATATGAGTATGAAGAGCCAGGATGGCCTTGGATGGCCTTCATCAGAACTCATACAGTAGAACTAAGTAGGTAGATGGGCGCGGGATATAAAATAATGGTGTCCATTTACAATCATCGTAGTTTTATTAACAATTGCTGTCTATATTCACAAAATAACTATTACATCGCTTAATTTATAATGGTTACTAAGTAGGAATCAACTCAATTATGTTAGGAAAGACGTGATGGCGGAAATACAAAGCGATTCGTCAAGTGTGTGGTGCACGGCCTCCGTCTCGATCACAGAATATGACAAGATGGCAGCTCCGAACAACCATCGACGATGACGCTTCGCTAGGTTGACTGATGACTGTGACAGTACATCAACCTGATGCTTTACATCGGCGGCGCCGTCACGGCCGGACTGACTTTCGACCGTCCTCGGGCGATTTATCTGAAACAGCAAGCTATGATCAATGCACAATCCGCTCGTTCATCCTGACTATCTTTAACATCTTCATCTTTATCAGCGCAAAATCAGTACCAATTACTTAAACAAGCGAACCTTCCAGCTGTGGCTTGGACACATTTCGTCAACAGAGACAAACCAACCCTTAGGTCTAGCTTGGACGACGCTTTTCGTCTACAGAGACAAGCCAACCCTACAGGTCTGGATTGGACGACACATTTCGTCTAGCGACTACACATGATTGCCAAGAAACATCTGTATTGCTCCTTGCTCTGAATTTGCTTAATACATTGTAGGTACGGTATACCCAAGAGTTTGTTAGGATAGCTCTCTTTCACTAGGGAACATGACGAACCACTATCAAATAAAATGGGGCAGACCCACCAGAATATGTTTCCAAAGTACGTCCTTGACTGTAGCTTTCCCACCGTTTCTCCTCTCTGGGCAGTTAGTTGACACATTCCCTTTTTGTCCATACATTTAGCAGGTCACAGAGGTCACGTTCACCAACGCGCGTGATGATCTCGACGAATTTTCTTGAAACGTAAATCCGGAATCTTCTCGACGTTTTTGACATTCGTTTTTCAGCATCCAGTTTGGTTGTTTGGCCCTCGTTTTGGGCTGGATTCGATCCCACTTCTGATGAAGAGCCAGGATGGCCTTGGATGGCCTTCATCAGAACTCATACAGTAGAACTAAGTAGGTAGATGGGCGCGGGATATAAAATAATGGTGTCCATTTACAATCATCGTAGTTTTATTAACAATTGCTGTCTATATTCACAAAATAACTATTACATCGCTTAATTTATAATGGTTACTAAGTAGGAATCAACTCAATTATGTTAGGAAAGACGTGATGGCGGAAATACAAAGCGATTCGTCAAGTGTGTGGTGCACGGCCTCCGTCTCGATCACAGAATATGACAAGATGGCAGCTCCGAACAACCATCGACGATGACGCTTCGCTAGGTTGACTGATGACTGTGACAGTACATCAACCTGATGCTTTACATCGGCGGCGCCGTCAAGTATGAATGGTGCTAATTTCCAAACAAACAAAATTAAAAAATATTTTTTCCGTTTAGATATATTCCAGTGAACGTCTTATGGACTAAAATAGGACGTGTGTCTTTAGAACACCCCCTTCAAATCCTCCAATGAGAAGAAGACACAAGAAACTCAATGGAGTTTTTTGACCGGTGCGGTGTTGTGACTGCTCCTCAGATCCTTATTGCCACAGGACACGGCTCCTTAGTTTTTGTTAATTGTTTTTCCCTTATGTTGCTTTGTTTCTTTTCTTTTTAATTTTATTTTGTAAAAATTTACCCTGTGTTTTTATAAATATTTGGAAGTGTAAACTTCTTTTAGCGTGGTACCTACGCATATTTTTAAATCAGATAACTCGCGACACCGTTACTGAGACGCAGCTATAGTGTGTGCATATACGTTTTCACTTCTGTCGGCACTCCCGGAGTGCAGTTTTTTTTCTTTTTTGCAGTTGTTTTGCAGTTTTCGCGATGTTAGATAGAAATTAAACTCATTTTTCAGTTTAAATCGTATGATTTTAACACTTAAAGCATTGTTTCAATTCTCAACGTTTCGAGGCCTTTACAGATCTCTTCTTCAGGATTAATTGAGATGTAATTTTTATTTTTTTCTAATTCTATTCATTTCTTTCAGTACCTACCTACAATATTGCCTGTATTAACCCTTTAATCCTGATATTCCCACGAAAACGAGAACCTAGCGAGTTACCCGGTAAATTTAACACAGCAAAACGTTGACTAACCTAATTAAAGTTTAACATAATGGCTAAGTAGGTTCGTATACCATCAAATAGATAACCAGATTGCGATAGCATTGTAATTTGTCACCGCATTGTGTTCCATGTTTAGCTTAGCCAGAAATTCGTTATAGATCACGATCTAAATAACCTCTATTGTTGGCGGAACCTACGACACGAAATGATTAATATATTTGTTGTCATTTAACTAACCTTAATTTGTTCCACATTATATTAATTACTAGTGCACTGACCGCAAGCGTTGTGTTTCTGCCGAATAAATAGATTTAAGGGTCGGCCGGGAGAGTCGGAAAAACTACGTCTTATGATGTACCCGCACAAAACGAAATATTGATCATTTTAAGGTTTCCATATCCAAAGGTTAAACACGGGACCCTATTACTGAAACACCGCTGTGTTACCTTTGCCTATATCTGCTGTAGTAGCACATCGAAGCCTCGTAGCACAGGAGATGGTATTCTCGTAGCACTGCAGCTAGTTCTCGTAGCTTCGTAGCAAGACTCGTAGCGAATTAGCGCTACGAGTCTAAAATAAAAATGCGACCCATAAAATAAAAATGCGTATGTTTTTTTTTATCACGTACGTACCTATTTAATTTTAAATATTAGGAAATAAAGTTATTCGGTATTAATTCAACTAGTTTTTTTCGGTCTCAATCGCATTGCTTTTATTTCACCATATTTCAACGCCCGATGTTTACCCGTGGCACTGTAAAGTCCTTAAAACTTCGGGTGATGCTAAAAAATAATAAAACCAGTGCCATTAAAGCCGAAATAATTTCGAAACAGTATTGCGAAAGCTAAAGGAAGTACAGACTGATGATTTTCCAAAAATAACGAGCCCAATCACTTGCTTTATTTTCTCTATTCAATGGACGGGAATGGACAGCAAAGAAGGAAAATGGCTACCTCCATTCCGAGAATTAATAATGATGTGGTATGCATCCTTAGACAAAAACAAAAATAGTAGATACGGTATATTCTAACATTGCGTATTCGAAAAATGAGCTAGAAACACCTAATGCATTTTCATAAAATTATTATATTTAAAAACATTTGTCTTTAAGAATGATTCAGGCATTTGTAAATAAGTAAAAAGGCATTCTTATGGATTTCAAAAAGACAATCGCAGTGTGACAGCACGTGCTCACGCGGCAACGGTTCGACATACCACTGAGGCTAGTGCGTCAGCTAGGCGCAGTTTTATCGTCTCATTTTCCGAGACTAGGTAACGTATCTGCTATTTTTTGTTTTCATCTAAGTATGCATCGTGGACGTTTTATTTGAACCAAGCGTAACGCTTCCAAAGGTAAGAGAGATGAAGCAATTTAATTGATCTAGATTACTTTGAAATGTGCATCGACTAGTAGATTCGTGGAAATAGGAGCCGGCTGCACAGGCAGCGATTTGGCGTAAACGGAATCATTGTTTCAGAGGTACAAAACCTGTTCCTGGAAAAGCAACCACTGTGATCGCTCGTATGAGTTTCCTAATAGTCCAAGATCCCAGGACCGGCAGACATGACGTATTTTCGAATTTACGTGAAGTAAGTCATTATTTTGGGAGCTTTAAAGCGACTTCAAAGCAATACGGCCCACGGACGACTTATTTTTAAGTAAGAACATTACCTAAAATATACGTGAAAATCAGCTTGGAGAATTAACGTGAGGTAAGTTTTTTTTATGTACCTTGATGACCTGATATCTGGGAACTGGCCGTCGCAGCAGGCTAGCAAGTAGGCATGCGGTCTTAGTACATACTAACACTACGCAATCGACCACATTTCGTTCGTCACAAAATACGTGATGTCTGCCGGCAGATCTTACTCTATAAGGGATCTATCAGACACAGAGCGGTCACGCGGTCACGCGGTCAAGCGTTCTGTGTTCGAGCAAACGCTTACTCTAACTCAAGCTACTATTAAACAGTAATGACCTTGTCCATCCAAGGGTTGCCTGGATGAAATCACTTTCAGCGATAAGGCCGCCCATTTGTGCAACGTTTTAGTTTTAAGCTTTCTTTGTATTTATCTTACTAGTATTTATCTTATGTACCTACCTATGTTATTTTATATGTTGTTTGTTGTGCAAATAAAGCGTCTATCTATCTAACTTCTGTTTGAGAACCTCATCATTCCATTGATTCATTCCATTGGTGTGATGAATACCTTGATTCAATACAAAATTATTATGAATTCTGAACTAGTTATAATACCTAAATAAAATAAAATTTGCACCGTTGCGGCTTATCATCATTTAACTTCGTTCAGATGAGAAGAAGATCCTACAAATTCTTCACGTCGTCATCTTAAAAGGTTTTCTAGAAAGGTAAATGCTCGTGGTTACATTAACAAACAGTCTCATTGCACTTCTGTTTGCGGACTCCACGGTGCTATTCTATGCAATTTTCCCAGCCCACTGAACAAAAAGTTCACGACAACAGCTGCAACTAAGTAGATGAAAATAGAATAATAAAAGATTCACAAGCATTTTGCACTAGACTCTAACAAAAAGAATACAAAACTTCACATCGTCTGTGGTAACTTAACCTATGTAAATTACGAAACAAACACAATCAAAGGAAACCCAAGTTGTGTCGTTAGCACTTGCTTATAGTTTTAAAACGATAATTGTTTAGTTAGATAGAACCTACATAGTGGAGTACCTAAGGTTTGCGGGTTGCAGCCAAATTCTGTGCCTAAACATCCATTGTATCCTGGACTGCCTTTAACATCTTTCTCCGCCGGCTTAGATCCGATTACATTGTCTTAGAAGCTCAAGGTATGTTGGATACAGGAGCGCATGTAGAGTAAACTCATTCAGGTCTTAACCCCTGAATGGAAATTTACTTACCATCAGGGATGTTTCGAAAATGTTAAATAAAAAAATAAACACTTGAAAGTTCATTTTTGGTAGTGGTTAGATCCAGACTTTCTTATGCATGAATATTTGTGTATAAAACACCTTATACAGCATATTTCGAGAAAGCGAGGGTTACTAAAGAGGCGATAAACTTTTAATAAATATAAATAAATTAATATTACACGACGCTACACACTGCACACAGTGCAATCTAGCCCCATACCTACTAAGCACTAGGCTTGTACTAGAGGTACTAGACAACAGACTTTACTTTTTTTTTGTTAATAAATATATACTTTTATTTAACGACAATTTGGAAATTCAAAGTATTTTTTGAAATTTTTAAGTTAAAAGGTTTAGTTGAAAATTGAGGTCATTGACCGTAAGTTGCATTTTTTTGCCTTATTCGTTGATGTTTTTCAACAAAAAAAATTCATAAAAAAGTTTAAAGTTCCAAAAGCCGTAGAACAAACAACTAGTTCGCCTAGACCTCTGGAACAGCCCACTTTCGAAACACACTGTATTTTCTTATCTAGTCCCTACACGCTTCATTGCGACAATACGAAGCCTTTTTTGTGACCTCTGTGGCGCGTCGTGCGAGAGCCCGACTGCAATGCAGGAGGTTGCGGGTTCGATTCCCGCCGGGTGCAAGTATTTATGCTTAAAAATAAATATTTGTGTCTGGTCTGGGTGTCCTTCTATGTATAAAATGTATGTATTTACAAAAGAAAAATAAATATAAGTATTATATCCGTTGTCTAGTCACCGTAACACAAGCTTAGTCGCTTACCACGGGGCTAGATGGCGCTGTGTGTTGTTCACAGAATTTATTTATTATTTATTTATTTATTTTTTATTATGTAATTCTTTGTTATTTATTGCCTTTTCATCTGACTATTTATTCAACATTATACCGAAGCACCTAGGCAGAATATAGGATTAGATATTTGTCTACTATATTTTGATAACAGTTGAAATAAGTACCTATACTAATCTACACATATCAAAATTAAAGTCCTGCATAAACTACGAGTATAAATCAACACATAGCCTAAACCTAACCGTGTTCCTTGTGAAGTATCTACTAAGAAAAGGTTTTTGGGATCGGGACTTACACGGATGAAACTGAGCGGGCACTACTAGTCTCAGTATAATATTTTCATGGTAGTTTCATATCAAGGGGGAAAAATTTATCTTAAAGGACTAATATAAAAAAATATATCCTTCAATACATGGTGTATTGAAGAAATTACTAAATAATTAATACATTCTAAGTAACTTTTCATTGTGACTTTTATTTATTTTTTGTTATTTTTTCTAAGTAATACATAATTTACTAAAATAATTAAAATTAATTAAATATCCAAAAAATGAGTCCCTAGGGATGGAACCCAAAAAGCTAGCAGCATTGCACCTTTGTATAGCAATACCTAGTTATACCTAGTTTTATGATAATACCAATAGCTATGTATGTTTCTACATCCTTCTTGTAACGGTCAATTTGATTTCATTTATAAGAACACAGCAGTTTTGCTTTGTCCATAGAAGTCTTGACGTAGCGAGTTACTTTACAATTGTTCGTGAATCATCGGGTCAAACCATATTTCTCGTGAAGCAAATGCCTGGAGAAATATTGATTTTATAAATACACTAGCTGACCCGGCAAACGTTGTTTTGCGCCTTATAAATTATAGATAGTAGCCGATTCTCAGACCTACTGAATACGTATACAAAATCTCAAATCGGTGGCGCCGTTTCGGAGGAGTACGGTAACTAACACTGTGACATGGAAATTAAATATATTAGATTATGTGAACAACACACAGTGCCATCTACCCCCGTGGTAAGCTACTAAGCTTGTGTAAAAGATAACATTTGTATAATAGACCCGCAACCTTCTGCATTGTATTCGATTTTTTTTAAATAGATTTTACCCTGCTCCGGTTGTAAACGAATTAAACAAATCAAACACCATAGGAATCCGTGCAACCATTTTAGAGATCTTCCATATTTCTTACTAACATAACTAATTCTTGTTTTTATATGTATTGATTAGATGTACGTATATAAATATGTACGTATATATAAAAACGTATGTACGTATACGTACCTATATGTACCTATATATAAGAGAAAGCCGTATTAGTTACAATATTTATAACTCAAGAACGGCTGAACCGATTTGGCTGATTGGTGGGGCTGGGGAGGCAGCTTAGAACCAGGAGATGGACATAGGATACTTTATAATCTCTTTTTCTATTTTTTTATGCCTCTAAGGCAGAACAAAGTTCGCCGGGTCAGCTAGTTGTTTATAAATTAAAGGCAAATTAAATAATATGTTTTCTTACAAAACGAGATTAAACTACTCATAAAACATATGCCCTTATTCCTAAAGGTACTACAGGCAAATCAATCCGGTATCAGATACCATAATACAATACTGGAAAGTGGATACACGTGATTAGTTTCGCCCTTTGTGGTGTACCTACCGCAGATGAAAGACAAGCTCATCTGAAGATGAAGGCGACTTAGCTTTGAGGGACAGTCACATTTCTCCACTGACAGGCCCGTAGGTAGGTACGTAAAGCCATAGTTACTACAATTCTCGTAGCTAGCTATTACAATTCTCTATCAAATTGGCAGGCATCATGATTGACGGTTATTCAACAATCCTAAACTACCTTTTATACCGCTATATAAAAATAAACTGCTTTATTACGAATAGTAAATATAAATAACGTTATACGCAAGGTGTTTATTCACTATAATTTGCATAGTAACCTTCTTAATGATATCCCATAAAATGTTATAGTGAACCCTACGGTTGCGGTAGAGTTGCAAATATAATGGAGTGTTTCAACGGTTGTATGAGCACGTAGAAAGTTAAATCGGATTTAAGTTAAGATTCGATTCAGGTTCGATTCATCTATACTATAACTACCGACTATGATTTTTGCCGTTTATCGCTGTGAGCAATTTCTTCCAGGCAACCTTAGTTGCACCACACCACTACACGAAAAGAAGAAGCAGAATCAGATCTACATAAGAATATTTGCTGACATTAGGTGGTCTGTTTTAATTTAGTCAAATCTCCTAAAAGTAATTTAATTTAACCAGAGTAATTTGGAATGTTTATTTACTTAGGATTCGCGTACTTAATGCTCTTGTCAAAATACGCTTTTTAGGGTTCCGTACCCAAAGGGCCGGGACTGAGACTTCGCTGTCTGTCCGTCTGTCACCAGGCTGTATCTCATAATCCGTGATAGCTAGATAGTTGAAATTTTCACAAATATGTATTTCTGTAGCCGCTATAACACACAAATACTATAAACAAAATATAACAAATATTTAAGGGGGGCTCCAATACAACAACCGTTATTTTTCACGGTAAAACACAATGTAAAAGCGTGTTATTTTTACCACTAGCGCCAATGCGCTGACGCCAATGACGCCAGTTACAACATCTAGTGTTAACAGGCGTCAGTGCTAAAGATAAATGCAAACGTACGTCGTGGTTGCGTATTTCGCTTGGTCCAGTGTTCATTTTAGGGTTCCGTTCCCAATTATGATAGCGGTCCGGAACCCTCCGTACTCGAGTCCGACTCGCACTTGGCCGGGTTTTTAGTTTCAATCTGTGTTCAGTGCGAGCTGTTTGGAACAGATAGAATGGCCGCCGTAGGGAAATCTGTTTGAAATTGTTTCGAAATAGCTCATTTTAAAGTTTCCGTCACCTGCGGGACTGGATGGAGGATATCATGTTAGAGCCCTGTGTCAGACGCTAACTACCTACAACTACATGCCTCTGTTTAGTTTACTGACGTTCTAACTCCAAAAACACATTTGCAACATTAATGACTGTAAATGAGCAAACGTTAAATTATGTTTAGTTTTTGGTCTGGGACCTTACTTTTATGGCTCTAAATATCTTGCGCAGCTTCAACGCTTTGGCTGCTGGGACCGAAACAACAAATAGCCTCATGTGCAGTAGGTATACAGGGTGAAAGGCACACCTGTTGTGTGCCTGCCGCACTGGCGAGCATGGCAGCAAAACACACACGTTGTGTTTTCAGCATTCAAAGAGTGCAGGATAGGTCCTGCACTCTTTGAATGCATGACCTAATAGGTTAGGTCATGCATTTGAATTGTTTGGCTTGTTAAAATTGTTCATGCTCAAAACTACGAAAATAGCTAGACGGAGCATCCCGGCACGCTTTCTGATGATCACACGTAACCTTACACTATAATAAAACTTGACAGACATACGAACGGGCAACAAATTGATCTTATTAGGATCCCTTTATACCATTTGAGGTATCCGTACCCTAAAAAATACTAAAAATAATATTTTGTAACATTCATTTTTAATTAAATAATACTACAATATTTTAAAACAATTTTTTAGACGAAATTGATCTTCGAATTAGGCCGTGTAGTCCCGGCATAGAGTAGGGCTACCCCATATCTTCGAATTATTCCCAGTAGTCCCCTTTAGCCCTGTCCCCCAGAGTGACGGCTGAGAATTTTCTTCCCAATTGTCACCGGGGTAACAATTCGTGCCAACTGTTCCCTTTGAAAGCTGACTAGAGGGAACAAATGGGAAGTCTGTTTCCCAGTTGTCACCGGTGGGGTGACAATTGCTACAATTCCTTCCCAGAAAGAAACATGTAAAATTACCATAGATTTCAGATTTTTTATTTGTGTTGTTAGATATGTCGTAGGATAATTTGATAAACAGCTTTTTTGCAAAAAATCCTAGGTTTTTTTATAAAAACCGAATAATTAGAAATTGGCTATGATATTTCTCAATCTTACTGAAATAAGTACCTAAGGTTTTTTGCAAAAACAAAACTCATTGCTCTAGTTGGTTCTCCTTCAATCTGATTGGCTCAATTTTTGATTACAGACCAACTCTACCGTGATTGGTTTATAGTTTGACCTTGTAGGTTACAAGTAATTTATCCCTCTAGTCAGCTTTCAAAGGGAACAGTCGGCACGAATTGTCACCCCGGTGACAACTGGAGAGAAAATTCCCAGCCGTCACTCGGGGGACAGGGCTAAAGGGGACTACTGGGAACAATTCATCTCTTCCCGTAGGTGGTGTAAATGGTGTCTAAAGGCGAACCTTGAGTTCTCCCCGTGCAGTGGCGGATAAACTAATCGATCCCAAGGAGAATTGGAAATCTATTTGCAGAGGTAGGTACCTACATGATCAATAAGCCTCACCTACCAGTAGGTGAGGCTTATTGATCATGTAGGTACGGGCAGGGGCGTCTCTAGCGGGTGTGCAGGGTGTGCACAGCACACCGGCGCAGCGGTGCCCCTGAGACTGCTGCGCCCGCGGCGCTCACACCCAGCCCCCGTATCAGAATCGCATTTCGGAAACTACGAGGTTTATTTTATTATTTCATGTTTATTTTTAAAGATTCTATTATGGTCTACGTTAGGTAGGTAGGTATGAGATGGTAATCCGAAATGGTATATTAGGGCTAAATGTCGCATCGCTATTTACTCAAAGGCGCGTGTCGGGAGGGTGATTCTTCGACCGGAATATTTTTTTGCTTATTTTTATGAAAAAATATTAAACCCTGTGCTAGAGCAAATCTTTTGCACTTTATTAATTACTTAATTAATATAATAGAAAATGGTAAAAGAGGCACCAATTTTTTAAAAGATGACTCTTGAAGATAATGACAACGTGTCGATGTTGATGATTGAGTGGCGAGGAAAAATGACGCCTGATACGATTAATGATTTTGCGTTTTCATACCTTGATAGGTATGAAAACTGCATATTTTATAAGAATTACATAAAACAAGTAAATTAAGAATCATTTCTTTATATCAAAATACAATTACATAAAGACTTAAATAATATTTAGATTTATAAACAGAAACGTGTGTATGGGGCCCACTGGGTGTGAATGGGGTCCACTAAGATCGTTGGGCCCAAGCCAACCTCACCTGCTAGCTTGGTGCACCTGCTGATAAACGGACGAGGCTCTGGCGCAGACTTTCCCTTCGGGGTTGGGTGGTCAGAACTCAGACGGCAGTCGCTCCCGTAAAAGTCGAAATTCGCCAAATCTTTTATGGGAGTTCAAAAAATGATTGCCACACGGATAGGGCGCCGCCGTATAACGGCGCACAGGAGCTTCGCCTGACTCCTGTGGTAAGTGGACGAGGGCTACCGGGCGGGTACGGCCAAAGACGCGAGCCCCGAAATACAAGGTGAAACTCGGCTTCGCAACGTGGAACATTCTCACGCTAACCGGACGCGCGAGGAAGCTGGCCGACGTACTCTTCAGGCGGAAGGCAACAAACTGATCTACACGGGTGCACCTGGTGGAAAGAACGGGGTGGCTGTGGTGCTCGCTGAGGGATTGCATGGCGATATCTTGGAGGTGAATCGCTTTAGCGATCGACTTATGTGCGTGAAGGTGCTTATTGGGGGGGTTCCTACTTACGTCGTAAGTACTTACGCGCCACAAGTCGGTTGTAGCGACGCTGATGAGAGGTGGTTTTGGAATAAACTCGGCGAGGTCCTTGGGGCTATCTCGTTGTCACAGGGAACGTTTTGGGTGGTGATCTGAACGGTCATGTGGGTGAAATGGGGATGGAATTTGAACGTGTTCATGGAGACTACGGATATGGCGGTCGGAATTGGGAAGGGGAAAAAACCCTACGTACGTGTGCCACCTGGCGACCTGGAACTCGTGAACATGCCGTCGCTTTAATAACCTTTTATTTTGTACCTTGGTATTAATTAATGGTAAAATAATTCATATAATTCACATAAAATAATAGTTCATATTCAAGACAAATTCAATACCTTTCTAGGACCTTTTGAATTATTCAATTCGGACATTTCATTCAAAAGATATCGGTGTATGTAGGTACCTATTGTTTCCCGACATAATTTTTCAACTTCACAATAAAATAATATTAGGGGTACCTACGTCAAGTTAGTACCTACTGCTGTTTGTACCTTTATTATTCCATATCACTCGTAACTCTTACTAGAGGGCGCCAAGGAGATATTTGCACACGGGCGCTACATGACCTAGAGACGCCCCTGGGTACGGGGTACGCTTTAACGCAGTAACTGTGTTAAAGCGTACCCCGGGCTCCCGAGAGGGATGCAACCGACAACGTCGCTCGGATGAGGACTACTCAAATCTTGTACAAACACTTATAAAACAGGGCAATTCTCTTCTATCGAGACAATCGTTGGAAAATCATTCACATGAGACTAATGCTACCTAATGCCCAAAAATGGAGCGATTCATATTGGACCTTCATTGAATTATGATTAATAGGCCGGAAGTTACCATCGAGATCGAAGACTGTTAATGTTACAGCGAATTGAGAGAACATTCAAACAAAATACGTACCTAATAACTACTTTAAAATTTTTAGTGTGCCACCCAAAGGGAAAAACGGGACCCGATAACCAGACAGACAGACCGACGGACAGATGAGTCTGTCCGTCCGTCTGTCTGTCTGTCACCAGCCTGTATCTCATAAACCGTGATAACTAAACAGTTGAAAGTTTCACAGAAGCTATAGCAACAAATACTAAAAACGGAATAAAATAAACATTTAAGTGGGGTTCCCAATGTTCCCATTCAACAAACGTGTTTTTTTTTTGATTTGTGAGACGGACCTGCGCAAGAAGGGTTCTGTACCAACACTTCGTGCGCAAGTCCGTCTGGCACTTGGCCGGTTATTTTTCCACTTTGACATCTTTTCACCTGTGTGATATTGCACTTAATCTAGTACCACATAGGAGACACGCCTGGGAACTCACTGAGACATTATATTTGTTTCACCCTCTACTTTTACTTAGTTGTCTTTGACCGGGATACATGAGGGAACTCCGGGACCACATTGGCACCGATCCAACTCTCGAAACCAGCTGAAATATGCTACCAAAGACACAATAATAGTAGCTTAATCATGTCTATGCGTCTGCCAGCAAACGGCCCGGAAATATGATAACTAGGATCATGTCTTGTTATGCTAAACATGTTTTGTATGTGGACTGTCCACTATTTATTGTGGTTTTTATTTATTACCCACCTATGGGAAAATATATCATATGTAGGTACAAATTTCGGTACGGCCACGTTTTACGAAAACCTGATAGTTACACGACGAAAAAAATGTCTTGCTATGGCGCCGGCCACGGCAGATTGGGAAGACCCAAGAAGTGCTGTCTTGACGTTGTAAGATCGGATATACGTGCAAATGGCCTCACTACGTGGGATGCCGAAGATCGTGCGAACTGGAGACGTAAAAGTAGGAAAGCGGACCCCGGGCTGAGAGAGGGATGCAACCGGGAACATTGCTCGGATGATGACGATGTAGAGGTACAATGTCAAATTATTTACAAAAAGGTATACCTGTATAGGTGTATACCTATCTATAGGTACCTATTTGTAAATAAATTGCAGCTGAAAATCTGTTATCTATCTCTGTAGTTTGCTGTAAGTAAGTATAATTGGCGGCTGTCGTGCCGCCAGTCATACTTACAGCAAATCTATCCAAATACAACGTCAATGTACACCATATGTACACACACAAATTCCTCTGAATTAGTCAGATGATGTAGCGATCACGATCGCTTAAGTTATTCTTTCGATGCGTGATGTAGATGTGAAATAATTATTGCTATAAGTTTTTAAATGTATATGTTAGATATGTAAGTTCAATACAATGACTTTTATACACGTTTTGGTGTAATACTGTTAGTGTAAAAAGTAACTGTGTTAATAAATAAATAAATAAATAAATAAATGTGTGGGACCCGCAGAGTTGTTTGATCCATATGAAAGTTATGAATGACCTTTCTAAGAGTGGTGTGCATTTTTGATCATCGATTGACTGCAGGCAAGCTTGAAGTCAATAGATTACTTTAAGCTATTTTGATGTAAAGTAATTGTCCAGCAATCGGGGTCCTACCTAGCAATTTAGTGGACAATCTCGATGTTTGTTGTCCTGATTCGAGTGACGTGACGTGAATCCCGATCACAACCATTGAATCGGTACACATTTTCGAATAACTCAACCGTTTTTATTTATTTTTTCAACATTTTTTTCAGCGCTGTGAATTGTTGAAAATAATTAGTATCAGACTAACAGAGGTTGGTATGTAAAAACACGTAGGAATCAGGAAGCGAACAGTGTGTAAAAAAAATAACACAGAACCTAGGTAGAGTTAGTGTTAACTCCCGACGAAAAAAGAGGGCTGTTTTAAGTTTCACTTATCATCTGTAAGTATGTATACCTATATCCGTCTGTGGTATTGTATTTTTTATGTTCGATAGCGCCTTAAAGTGTTCTTAAATGTTGGCTCAAAATCGAGTAGGTAAACTGAAACGATATCGAAGATCAAAGTCGGTGTTTTACGATGTTTTCAAAAATGCTCGAATGGGGTAGGTATATTTTTAATTTTAATAAAAGATGATAACTTCTGTGACAAAAATATCATGGAGATCTGATGATGGAGAAGGAAAAAATCAACACGGACTCATCGTTTGAAAAGATTATTTTTCCTACCGAGTTTGTTAAATTAGTTTTGAATTTTCAGCCGCAATGCCTCTCATACGACATTGCGGCCCGCCTCAGTTGCGTGGCACCCGTACACCACGCAGCCTACTGGCCGCTTCATCGTTGGCTTTGCTCTAAAGCCCTGATGAGCGCCCCCCCCCCCCCCTCCTCAGGTTCTTCTTCGCTAACTAATCAGTCAGCTAAAACGTGGTTAATATCCCGTGTTAAGCTATTGCATAGCTTTTATCGCCGGCTTTGAGCGCGACCACCAAATCAAGAAATTCCGTAACGAAAATAAAACCTAACACCCCCCTCCGCTTACCATGTTGCTTTTTTTGTCTCTTTCATGTTGCCCTTACCATGCTTACACGGTCACCATGGTTGGTATCGTAGGTATGTTTAAATGATAAGAAAATGAAATTTATCATGATGTGCGTGCGGGTTCGTATGCCTTGCGTTGATCTACTTTCACGAAATGCATCACCTGCACAATATAGGTACTTACCTACATACTACATAAGCCATAAACATGTTGAACCACTAAAGTTCAAATAGTTTAGTAATACTTGCACAAATAGCAAGCAAGTAATTTGGCAGTTGGTAGAAATACCAAGTTAAGTTTCAACAGGATACTACACTCTACACTAGTCTACACCTATTAGGTTTATGTAGGTATGGGTTGCACTTTCGCATTTTTGCTGTGAATCATTTTTTTGCGATCTTTGAGATGGATTGAATTACGTACCTACCTACGTGGGTGGACGGATGAGCTACTACACAATTAGGACAAGTAAGTAGGAAGTGGTAGGTCCCGTGGCTAGATCTAACCACCACCATACGTTGTGTATGTCCTACCTATTATATTATGTATGCAATAAGCTGGCACCACTGACCTTTTTTGATATATTATTAACTAGCTGTGCCCGCGACTTCGTCAGCGTTTTTCGGACTACCTACCCATCGCTGAGCAAAAGTCTACACTTGAACGGACGACCAGGGAAGTCTGTTGCTGAACAGAAGATAATCATAGCAGAGTCTATTTAAGTGTAGATTTTGCACAGCGCAGCGGTAGGTAACGTGTTGCATGCTTATACGCATTACTTATATATAATAAGAAGTAGCCTTCATCGAAAATTAAAAAAAATCAAAACCCGACTTCGAATTAAGGACAAAACAATAAAAATAAGCTCTCCAACATACAGTGCAACTGACTTTCTGTTATGTAAGCTGAAGTTGGGTAGCTTAACTAAATGATATCTTTTTTTTACGTGGGTACTGCACCTTATGCACTGTCAGGCTACTCTCGTTGGGCTCCCTACCATAGGTTTACCCGACAACGGCGGCCTTTCCAAGCCTCATCTCTGCCTCTGCCCGATAGACAATCCCTCTCCGTTTCCCCTCCCTCAGCACGGTCACGCCACCGTCTCGAGGTCCCCAAAGCCGGTGATAAAGCCCCCCCTCCCTCACCGAGTTCACCACCAGAGGCTGAGGTGATTTTTTATAGTGGTTATCTTCCATGCGGCCCCTTTCTTGCGGAAAGGACCCCCGAGCCCGCTGACGCGGGATTACGGATTAGAAGCCTGGCAAGCCCGGTTTCCCACCTTGTGCGCCTCTTAGCTTTCAGCTACTGAGTCCCCTCACAACGGCAAGGTGGACGACCATCTGGAGGGTAAAACGTAACATCGTGTCCGGGACTCGTGACTCGAACGCGCAGCCGTCGAATCGGAAGCCATCACTCGGCTCGGTAGGCCACCGTTCCTTAAAAAGGGAATGCGCCGCACAGACCGGCGCATTCCCTTTTTAAGGAACGGTGGCCTATTCGAACGCGGAACCCTCGAATCGGAATCCACAGCTGCCATCGTGCCACGTAAACTACATGCAATCAGCATCTACTCAGTAAAACTGCCCCATTACAGCTATATTTTTTAAATCCTTTTTATTGAATTTTCGACTGCCACTAAAAATTATCAAAATTGTAACCGTAACTTTAATCACTGAAGAATTTTTGAGAAGGTGGTTTCAGGTGGTCCATCAATTTGTACCTTGTTCTTAATAAGCCGATTCTATTGATGGAAGTCCAAAAATTAGTAATTTACAGCATTGCGGGATGCTATTCTGCTCATCATTCCGAAGGTTCTCATCAGATCTTTACCAACAATTTATGGAACCAACTCGGGACTCTCACTTTCCAAATAAAAAAAGAATGATCGAAATCGGACTTTATATGCCGGAGTACGGTTTGAACATATTCACATTCAAACAATATGCGGGTAGAATTGAGCAGATCCTCTTTTTTTTAAAGTCGGTTAAAAACAACCATTATAAAGAATTTCCGTATGTCCGAAGGATCCGGATATATGGAGAGACAAAGGTATACGGTATTTTAGGAATTTCCTGAAAAAAACTGGATATCCGGTTTTTTTTTAATTTTCGACCGGATATCCGGTTAGTCATGTATGGATTCCACACAACATACTTCTTCAATACAACATTCAAAATAACTAAGTAAAAGCAGAAAAATCACTTTATCCGGATAACCGGACAAAATATCCGGACAAAAAATAGCCTATATGTTAATCGGGGTCTAAAGCTATCTGCATACCAAATTTGGTTAAAATCGGATAAGCCGTTTCTGAGATTAGCGGGCACAAAGGCACACACAAACAGACAAACAGATAAACAGACAAACAGACAAACAGACAAACAGACAAACAGACAACCAGAAAAATAGAAAAATAGGTTCTACTGCGTTAATAGATACCCATACAATTTATCTTTTTTTTATATCTTCCAAAAACAGACACCGCTAAGTTACGATTTTATTATATGTATAGATATAGATTATAATCAACTTTATACGAGTACAAGTTTAATTTAGTTTAGTTGTAGGCACCAAAAATTTTTAGCCCGTAAATATAATAAAACAGACAGGTGTCGTACGAAGCCTTCATTTGACAGAAAATATTTATACATCAAGTGTCTGTCAAAGTCAAAATTAACCTACCTAACCTCACTCTTTTGTTGATTTGTAAATTCTGATGCAAATTCATAAAAATTAAAAATAAAATACGCAAAAACAGAGGAGTGGAGACCAATATTAAACTTACGTTTCATTACAATACAATGTTGAAAATTTCCTGATTAAGTATTATGTGAACAAATAAAATGGCACTTATTTCTCTGAAACGAAACCGCAGTAGTCGCGCTATTTACTCGATCGTAAGAAATTACGCTGAAAAATCTATTTACCAACAAAATGAGGAAGGCGAGAAGCCTCGTACGGTGTACGGGAAACCGTATCCAGACTGGCGCAAACCTTGGATCAAGAGAGACGGTGAATGGAAGACCAAATTTTCTATCTTTGTTGAAAAGAACCCGAGCCCTGACATCCTCAATGCTATGTCTCAAATACCTGACCTAACGTTCGACAAAGTTAAGAAATGGTACAAATCCATGAAAGAACGGCAAGAAATTCATAACCAAATGTTTTTAGCTGAACGAGTTGGAATTCTAGGCCCTAATTTGGCAGCATTACATTTCTTCACATATCGACAAGCTGCTGTAAGGTATGAATTACACATAATAAACTAAAACACAATACTCTATATTAAAATAGCTGCTAACCAGCTTTTTAGCGGTTGCACCCTTTGCAAGTCCTGGGGCCTGACCTGTAGCTCTAAATAACTTGTAACCAGGGCTTGTTGGCTGCTGCATTCGAATTGTTTGGTTTGTTAAATTTTTCAGTTTTCAAATTACATAACTTCATACATCAAAAATTACCAAGGTTAAGAACTGCACAAGTTAGCTTTTCAATTTAAAGCTGAGACTAAGGCACATTATCCTATAGGAGTTTCGAAAAGTCCTGGCCTAGATTTTCATTGAGCTGTGCATTTATACTCAGTCAGTGTGTCAGTCACTTCTTTCAAATATACAAACATATTATAGGTAAGTATTTAGTTTTCTCACAACCCATTCATTGAACATTTTACTTTTTGTAGATTGAAGGACTCAAAGCACTGGGTGATTGGTGATGCAACTAAACTTGACTTACCCGGTTCATATGTAGATGGTTATTTTGTTGAAGCCATAGACTGCACAAACTTCATTCATAATGGAATCCGCTATGAAGGCCTCCAGAGCTTATCCGGCCTCAACTTTTTAAAATGGTTAAGTTTAAAAAATAACAAACATGTTGATGTCTGGTGCTTAGATAGAATAGCTGGACAGAATGGTAAAACGTTACAATATTTGGATATTACTGGTTGCAAACTTACTGTGGGTTGTGTGTTTGCTTTAGCAAGAATGCCAGCACTTCGAATGTTAACTATCACAGACCCAGGTGATGATGTTAATGTGCAAGCTGCATTGTCCATGCTGGAGCAAGAAAAACCTAACTTATTAATTAAAACTGAATGAATTGTTAAAAGAGGAAGAATGTGTTACTTTTAGTAGTTAAATTATACTTGTTTTAGTGTTAATAGTTTTCTTTTATTTTATACTCTAAAGCCCAATATTAATGCTGATCAAGTTGATTTTAGATGTTATTAAAATCAGTGAATTTGATCAAATGGCTTAATTTTCAGCATAAATGTATGACTTTATATAACCTGATGGTTATACATTAATCTCCTGCACTGCCACTTGCAGGGCAGGTCCCAATCACAATGAACTTTCCAAAAAATCTAAGTGGATACCTACAGGACATTATAGTGTGTGCAAAGTCCGAGATGTGAGTTGAAGACTGAGTTGATTTACCTGCGCCTGTGGCGCGTCGGGTGAAGGCCCGAATGCAATCCAAAGGTTATGGGTTCGATTCCCGACGGGTACAGAGATTTATGCATAAATATTTGTTTCTGGTCTGCATGTTTTGTATGTATAATATGTATATTATAAAAAAAAAATGTGTAAAAAATATTTAAATCTGTTGTCTAGTACCCATAGTACAAGCCTAGTGCTTAGTTTGGGGCTTGCGCTGTGTCTTACGTCGTGCAATATTTATAGATCAGACACATTTTCTTTCTATATCATTAACCTATATTATTTATCAATAGAAGTGGGATAAATAAAAACCATATTACTTGCTTGTTTTCGAGGTTTATTGTTTTAACATAAGTGATCCAATAATGCTTGAACAATCTGTCCACATTTATATTTATTCATTTTACTAAACTGCACTCAATATAATCATTTATTTAGTGACAAATATAATTCCACTGTTGGTCCATTTGTGGTACAAGTGGTAAAACAAACTGTTATTATTATATCAATTGTTTTGGATATCGCCTCCTCACATTTTACCTAATGCATCTATTAATATTAAATTGAACACTTATTTCTAAACAAATCGTCTAAACAAGATTATTTACAAGGCATTTTGACTAAACAGTTACACTAATGCCTAATTTTAGAAGAAATAAATAACGAATATGAAATGCTCCATTTATAAATGTTACTTTGTAATAATTACTAATGTTCATAAAAAATATAACATTCAACTTGTTGTTTATGCTCTTAAGTTATTAATTAATAATACTGCCCCATTTTATGTTGTTTTGTTGACTGACGAAACTTAGAATAAAAGTCTGTTGTAAAGTACCTACACTTTGTTTCGAAAGTCAATAAAACACCAAAAACTTGCAGATTATTTTTCATATTTGTTACTGCACCAACACTACCACTACTTTTACTACCTTGCAATAAATCAAACTCAAATAAATGGACAGTATAAAAACAAATTGAAAACACTTAGTACAAACATCACAATCATTAACCATATAAAGAAAATATAAATTTCAGATACATTCTGAAGTACATATTATTGCAACAAATTGGACGAGACCATACATAAAGTACGAAATTTGAATCGGTTCTATTTTAAAATAAGCTCAATAAAATAACTCCGTGAGGAGATTCTGATGATTCACAAATAAATACCTAATAAAATTGCTAAGAAAATGAAGAATATAAAACGTAAAATGATACTATTTCAAATCCGCATACATCTCTCTTTTAAAATGACTAATATAAATGAGTCTTTTCACAGTAGATATCATCTATAAACGTAATTAAGTTAATATAAATTTAACAATATTTTAAATTCATTAAAATATTACAGTACCGAAGAAACTCCTGTGCATTAATAAAAAGTCGTGAATATATGAATAAAATCGTTATAGTTCGTGTGGGGGTCAGGTATCGAAGACCTAAAGACAGACCTCTAGCAAGCACTGTTTTGAAACGAAAGAGGTTCTTCTTTTTGTGTTATGTGTCTCACCACGTGTTTAGAGTTTTCAAGTCACCCTAACGCCTCTAAGGGTCAATTCACACGTACCACAACCATACCACGTCGCAGCGACAAAATGTGGTCAAGCTGTGGTTACGTGTGAATAGTGTCGCAGCGACTTTTTGCAGTTGCGTTGTGGTATACCGACAAAATAATAAAAAAATAATAATAATATTTTATTGACCAAAAAGAAGTATTACATTTTATCAACGGTAAATTCCACACTAGGTAAAGCCTGTATCGTGGAATCCAGAATTTCTTTACTTTATACAATTTTAGTTTAAATTTCGATGTGGTGTGGTTGTGGTACGTGTGAATTGACCCTGTCATGTCGTGGCGATTTGGCCGCGGTGCCGCCGCCGGTGGTGGCGTTGCCGTCGCGATGTGGTCGTATTACACAGGTGGTCGATAAACAACGGCAAAATGTGGTACGTGTGAATTGTAATATTCATTTTCAATACAAAATATACGCCCGACCACGTGGCGTCGTTGTGGTGTGGTTGTGGCTGTGGTGTGGTTGTGGTACGTGTGAATTGACTCTAAGACCTGACGACTGCTATCAGAGATAACAACCGGGACGAACTGCTTAACGTGCCTTCCGAAACATGTAGAAGCTCGAGAAAGATGATTTTTTCGAGAGGCGAGAGAAAAAAAAGGTACAATCCATACTTATCTTGTCTTTGCTTCAAAGTTTTCACCATTAACCAAACACGCCTAAGGAGTGGACCAAAATAACAATTCTGCTTGTATTAAGATTTGATGTGTTTGTGACCTTTGCACCGTTTTGATAAGATGTACCCATTCCAATACAGTCCTTCCTAAAGGTCTGTCTTTATTCAAAGTAATTCTTAGGTCTTTGTTAGGTATTCTAACTTTTCGAATATAATTTCGATCGAATATATCGTAAATCGATTATTAAATAGATACAACGTCATTCATATTACACTAAAGTATTTACCTATGTATAAAAATACAAGTGAAATATTTCCTTATTTTGAATTAATTATCTGCATTTAAAACATTAAAAACATCAATAAGTATCCTACTTAGGCCATTTAACACTCAATATTCCATACTTTAGGTATAAACAGTCGGCAACAAAAGTTGATTTCTATTAAAGAATTCTAAAATTAATATTATTTCACTGTTTTGCTTCGAAAAAGGGACTAGAAGTCCTTGAGTTGAATACAATTCAATTAATAGTAAATTTGAAAACTTTACTGTGGATACCTGCTTTTGTTGCCCGACTGTACCTATTCAAAGTCTACGAAGAATCCACATTATATAAAAATAATAATTAATTCAAATTATGGACGTTATCACTAATGTTTGTATGTATATTGTTTGTATGTCTAACTGGTAACAACAGTACTATTTATTTATATGTTAAAAATGTTTCGTATTTTCACTTCGCGCTCTGAACGATAGAATTTTCGATCAACAGATGTATGTACTACCATCTATCAATATATCATAAACAGATTGAAAAGTCTATCTTCAAAACGAAAATGATAAATACATTATCATATGTATATCATATTACAATAACAATGAGAAATTTGACTATGAACGTTCTTATGGGAACGATTTTGTACCAACACTTGGCAAAAACTATACGTTTTCGTGTTCCATTTTTTTATCTATTTTTATTTGTATTTTTCCGAACAATCTCGTGTTTGGTACCACTGTTCTAAGTTGCGATTATATTATTATAATTAAACAGTGCGAAAATATCTCTTATTATATTTTATACTTTTAAATTCTTCTCAGTTCCAGACTCCTAAAGCAAATATCTAAATACTTACTAATAACGTCGAAGAGATCATTCAAAAATACAATTTTGTTAATATATAAACATTAGTATTGGCCGAAAATTTCCAAATATAAATAAGTATATAATTTTCACTACCCATAGCGTTCGCATAAAAAACTTAATTACTTTGAGAGCCGGGAATAGTTACAACTAATATAATAAATCTAATATTTACATTGAGATTATTAATGTATATTGATTTATCTATATTATAGTGTCGATAATGCCTTGAGCTTGTCACCTTTGTCGATTGGATATCAAAACATTAACTACATTTTCAAATCATTAAGAGGTCTCCTAAGCTTGAAATATCATTAAGAATAATACCAAAGTAATTTCAAAAAACCAAACCTTGGATTTACATTTTGAAATGCAATATTTTTGGAATCTACATTTTGTTATCTTTTCAGCCTATTATTTGGGGGTTTTTCGTATTTGGACAGTGCTTTTTCGTATTTTTACCGTGTTTTATAAAAATAGATGTTACTTCTGGAAGGTTTATAGTTGTATGTTTTAAAGTAGGTACAATTACTTAATAGGTAGGTACTTTTATGTTTCATTTCGTTTAAGTCAATATTTTTGGACGAAAAAAAAACGGATAGATACCATAAGTAAGTCCCAAAAACCTCAACTGTGAAAGGAAACTTGACAATTATTTTGGTATTACTTTTGTATACATTTTCAACCTGAGCCCTCTTAAGATTTTAGACCAAATTATTTTAATGTTAAGTATTGGTCAATCAACCCGAATATTAAAACTCAACAGTCTATGTACAATATAAATAAAAAGACATCGCCTACTAAAATAATAGAAAAAAAAACACAATTGGAAGACTAACATCACAACTTAAATATAAAACGACCAAAATAGTTTGCACCAAAAATTTTGTTCCTAGCCTACTAACGCTTGTATTTAGCTCAATGTTTATCGATGTTAAATTTCGAAAAAAAAATGGACAGAAAAAAGGGGTTCATTTTGGGTGAATTTCTGGATGTTTTATACTATACAAAGTTGAGGAATCCACCTCAGTAGTCTAGATGTTGAAATTATGTCATTTATATCTCATTTAGGTCAGAAAATTAACTTTTAACTGACTTCATTTGTACAATGAAAACGTCTATATTTTTAACTATAAAACCCACATAATATGTTATCTAAGTATGTATACTTTACAATCATGCAAGGGACCTATTCTATAACTAAAACGTGTTTTTTTTTTCGAAAATGGTTTTTTTATTTTGCAAGAAGTCGCTAAAGCTTTTGAAGTGGTAGTGAAATCTTGCAAAATTGTCAACAAATGCTGGAAACCGGTTTCGAAAAAAAATAACAGATCTGAAGCACACCTGAGACATATTAGTTACAGAAAAGGTGCTGTTATTATACCACGAATCCTTCAGAATTGAAAAAGAAATTAAACGAAGTCATAAATGCAACACTTGTGAACTACGCACCACTATTTTAAAGATAAAATAAGTATCACTTACGATCGAGCTACCACAATATCCATACTTGGATTTCTTGCATACCATCCATGTTAATATAATCCTCCTATTTTAGAGTACTGTTACTATTGTATTAGTATTTAATTAATATAAAATAAGTGTATATTATGTATGAAAATGTTATGAAATATTTTGGCATATCAAATTATCGATTTATAAAATGTAACTGTAATGCAGTTATTGCCACCCCTCTCAACAAAGCGGCTATAAAATTGTTTCTTATACCAATCATATCGTATACGCGAAACTAAAGACGTGAATGAAGGAGCCAGCACAGAACGCAAGCATTATTTTTGACACATCGTCACTAACATCCAGAGCTTCATTTGCCTTCACTGGGCCAATGCAAATCGCTACCACATTTATTCTATTTCACGATGTCTTGTGCCTGATGACGTAACTTTGTTGCTAACAAATCTCGATTGAATCAATTGAAATTGTTGTTTACACGTCTCCGTCGTTAACAAATTGCCATTGCAATTAAAACTAGCGACTGTAACTATCAAACTGTATATCTGTAAACACAAAAATCAACAAATTCAATTGATTCAATCGAGATTTGTTAGCAACAAAGTCATCAGGGACCTGTCTAACTTTGTTTGTGGAACAGTCGAATACTGAAACGCCACTTAGAATTTGATGACTACTTAAACAATTAAGTAGCTCCGAGACTCAAAAATTTACAC